>CM036754.1:61305562-61340562 GCA_020796225.1 Arion vulgaris
CGCAGAAATCGGATGTGCTGACCTACTTGTAGGTGCATAACTGGCACAACGTACAATCGCTCTTAAGCTCAGATCATATACAAATCACAAAGAGTGGTTTAACAAGTTGTTGATATGGAGCGTTCGAAGAAGAAGATTACTTTATTATTATTTTATTATTATTATTTGTTATTATTATTTGTTATTATTATTTGTTATTATTATTTGTTATTATTATTTGTTATTATTATTTGTTATTATTATTTGTTATTATTATTTGTTATTATTATTTGTTATTATTATTTGTTATTATTATTTGTTATTATTATTTTTATTATTATTTGTTATTATTATTTGTTATTATTATTTGTTATTATTATTTGTTATTATTATTTGTTATTATTATTTGTTATTATTATTTGTTATTATTATTTGTTATTATTATTTGTTATTATTATTTGTTATTATTATTTGTTATTATTATTTGTTATTATTATTTGTTATTATTATTTGTTATTATTATTTGTTATTATTATTTGTTATTATTATTTGTTATTATTATTTGTTATTATTATTTGTTATTATTATTTGTTATTATTATTTGTTATTATTATTTGTTATTATTATTTGTTATTATTATTTGTTATTATTATTTGTTATTATTATTTGTTATTATTATTTGTTATTATTATTTGTTATTATTATTTGTTATTATTATTTGTTATTATTATTTGTTATTATTATTTGTTATTATTATTTGTTATTATTATTTGTTATTATTATTTGTTATTATTATTTGTTATTATTATTTGTTTTATTATTATGTTATTATTATTTGTTATTATTATTTTTATGTATTTTTGTTATTATTATTGTATTATTATACAAGACAAGCCACGCCTCTACAAAGATTAGTCAGATGCACCTCAACATACAAAAACATTGAATAGCACTGTTCCAGATCTTTGAGCAATAGATCTATATACTGCCTGGTTTATTACTCAGCTCTTTGTTAGTTTTCAGCTCTACTGTCTGATAGTAGTTCAACAATTCTCGTTACAATAACACATAGTGCTAAACATGGACAATGAACAAAGCACAGTCGCAAACAATAATTTGTGAACAATGTGATATGCGATGCTTGCGAAAAGTTAACAACAACACTAGAAAGGCCATAGTCACCAACATCAGCATAAGAAAGAACTGTGGGATAGAACCTTTCTTGGATTACATTGAGAGAAAAAAAAGTTATGGTTCGGCCACTTAATAAGAATGCAATTAAACTTCACTTTTTCAGAGTCCTGTACAACAGAACATCAATAAAGAAGGCTAGAGGACGACCCTGAAAAAGAAGAACCGATGACATAGCATTATCCTATCAAAAAGCAAAAATAACAATCAGCTAAGCCACTAGAGCATAGATTCCCAAATTTTTTCGGCTCACCGCCCACTTTGCGCAACATAAGCCTTGTAACGCCCCCTCCACATTAAAACAGTTTGCCAACGCACCCCCCACCCCCATATATATATGCTCTATTTTTACTTTGACAATGAAAATTGATATATATTTCTGTAATATATGGTCATTTTTTTCAAATTATTATATGCATGAAACAGAAAATTGATGAAAAGATGGATCGTGTAAGACGGGCATAAGTTGAATTAAGATGCAGAATTCAAATTTTAAATGATTATTCAATCGCAAAATCACGAAAACTATTTATTTTAAAATATTTATTACTAATTTCTTCTTTAAGGAGCCACCGATCCCTAATCGCATGAACACCCCCCAAATTCTTCCGATCCACTATCGCCACCCCCACCCCCATCCTTGAACGCTTCAGCGCCCACTGAGGCGTACCACCACTTTGGAAAACGCTGCACTAGAGCATCGCACGACAAAAACAGAAATCCACGACACTGTGCAAATTCCCGGTAACATTGCAACGACAAAAGAAGCAAAAACTATTATTACAATTGCAACGGGCGTCACACCTCCACAGTCAATCCTCAGAAACAACCCTAACATATAAAAACATTGTAACGACAAAAGAAGCAAAAACTATTATTACAATTGCAACGGGGCGTGCACACCTCCACAGTCAATCCTCAGAAACAACCCTAACATATAAAAACATTGTAAAGTACTGTAGGAGATCTTACAGCAATAAATTTAAATACGGCATCGTTTGTTACTCGGCCCTGTGCTAGTTTTCAACCTCACCGACTGACAGAAATCCAACATTTCTCATTACAATAAAATCCCTGGACAAAACGTTCCTTATTTCATGTCAACAATTCACGCTGTCTTGTCAACTTCAAGCTCTCCATCATTCTTATCTTTTATTGTAACATTGGTTACATTTTCTCTTTCTATTGAAACCTGAAGGCAGAAAAATCTTAGTAGCGATAATGAAACAACACGGAAGTGATGAGCTCAGAAAAAGCTATCAATATAAGGAAAGACTGTAGTAAAACTATATAGCAATGGCGAAACACGTACAAAGTACTGTAGTTTTACAAAATACACAGCAGCGTTTCGACCAAAAGGGCTTTATCAAGCCACAGTCAATTCTCATATTTGACAGGATAACCCTGACCTAGTTTTAGTTGGGGGTTGGAATTTATACATATATCCAGAGACACCTATGATTGTTGCTGGAGCTACGGAGTTCGTGCTTTGTGCAATACCCTCGGCAGGTGGCGTGCTATTTCTGCGGAGAGGGACCGAGCCATATGGGGTAAAACCCGGTGCAATAAAGTCAATCCTTCGGCTTAAAACCCTTTGATCTTTATATGTTTGATAGAACACTGCATAGCTTTCTTGCACTTGTACTCAATTCTGTGAGTCTATGGTTATTTATTGATGAAAATATTCATAATATTGATATTCCTTATTGTTAAACTTCACTTGTTACATAATTTAACCTTGATTTAGCATTTTGTGTTGATTTTCAAATGAATTCGTCTATATACAACAATACTGGAATGTGAGGTCATGTGACCGGTCGGGGTCTTATTTCTATAACTTTTACCTGAGTCCGCTACCCTTATGAGTTTATAGTTGGCTGTGATCAAGTAAAGGATACAACAGAAGTGAATAGATTCACTTCCTACACGGAACACTTCATATAGAATCCTGTATTATTCATTGACCGTCGGCACACGATGGTCTTTCCACTTCTAGTTTCTTGCATTTATTTCTTTATTCTTTTTTAGTCACAGATTTTCATTGTATGGCCGTTAGAAATTTCTTGTCTGATTCCATATGTAGTGTGCGGTGTAAGAAGTGAATTTCTTCACTTTTATTGTATCTCTTGCTTGATAAAGAAGGCCTTTTGGTAGAAACGTTGCTGTGTATTGCTATTTTTTTTTATTTTGTAAACCAATAATACTTTGTTTTTCCATGTTTTGCCATAACAAGAAGTTTCGAAAGTGAAAAAAAACATGAGAAGTTCAAATCTGTCAGTGTGGTCTTATTTTTTTATCTTAATTGTTTGTTTTGGTCTTTTTTGTGGGGTTTTTTTTTGTAAATGTTTTACAAAATTTTAAGATTGAAACGCACAAAGTCGCCCGAGTGGTTACCGGGGACTAAATTAGCGATGTAAAGAATAGTACCACTGTTGCCTACCACACATGTTGTAAGAGGCGTCGCTGGAGGCGGGGCTAGCTACCACACCCCGTAAAAACACTAGATAGCTATAGAAACCACAACCAAAACAACTCATAGTTCTTCACCCAAGGAGAAGAAGAACCCTGCAAGGTGGAGGGAGGGGGTGCCAATGAAAGAAAATGGGGAGAGAGAGCGAGAGATCTGGCAAAGATGGCCTTGGTTAGTATTATCGAAATAAGGGAAGACAGCAGTAAAACTATGTAGCAATGGCGAAACGCTTTTGTTTTTACGTGGTTCACCATGGTCAGGGGTAGGCGGGCTTGGAAGGGCTTGATCGCGGAACTATGCCTCCCTACGGATGAAGAGTGAAGAGGAAAAGAAGAAGAAAAACACATAAAAGCTTTTGTTGTCAACAATTCTTAATATAACAATGTCTCTAAAATAGAGAAGTAATTTAATGAAAATAGAAATACATTAAGTTGTCAATCAAAGTTGTAGCTAGAAAGTGTTCTGGAACTCTGGAACTGGTAGCAAGACTCGTGAGATTCAGAGTTTTGAGATTAGAATAATAAAGGAATTTTAAACTGGGTCAGAGATAAAAGTGTTGGTGGTTAACCCCTTCGTCCTTCTGTGCCCATATATCGGCTTGCAGTATATTTTTAAGATGACGCAAAACCAGTATACCGGATAACTTAGTATACACTGTAATATAAATGTTTCCGGAGGTAAAAACACAATACGGAGTGAACGGGTTAACGAAGGTTGATTGATAGAATCGGAATCGTTATTGCACTTCGATGAATAACCCTGTGTGTTGTGATCTATTCATTACATAAGAAGATTTCAGCGGCAGTGCACGAACTTCCCAGCATGTGCAACGATTCTCGTGTCATTCTTTGTTATTTACTCTACTACTGCTTTTACTGTTTTTACTACTATTACTACTACTACTTTTACTGTTTTTACTACTATTACTACTACTACAACTTCAACGTTTTACTACTACTTACTACTGCTTACTGTTTTTACTACTATTACTACTACTACTTTTACTGTTTTTACTACTATTACTACTACTAACTCAACTACTACTATACTACTACTACTACTACTACTGCTACTATGTTACTACTATTACTACTACTACAACTCACGACTACTACTACTACTACTGTTACTGTTACTACTATACTCTACTGCTACTGTTACTACTATTACTACTACTTTACTTACTACTTACTACTACTGCTCTTACTTGTTACTACTATTACTACTACTCAACTTCACGACTACTACTATTTACTACTACTACTACTACTACTGCTGCTACTGCTATGTTAATACTATTACTACTACTAATACTTCTACTACTACTACTACTGCTGCTGCTACTATGATTACTACTATTACTACTACTACTACAACTCAACTACTATACTACTACTACTACTACTGCTACTGCTACTGTTATGTTAATCTATTACTACTACTAATCTTCTACTACTCTAGCTGATGCTGCTACATGATTACTACATTACTACTACAACTGCACTACTACTACTATACTACTACTACTACTCCCTGCTGCTGTACTATGCTAATACTATTACTACTACTAATACTTCTACTACTACTACTGCCTGCTACTCAGATTACTACTATTACTACTACTACAACTCAACGACTACTACTACTACTCCTACTACTACTGCTGTACTAATACTATTCTACTACTATACTCTACTACTCATGCTGCTGCTATATACTACTACTATACTTATCTCACTACTCTACTCCTACTACTCTACTACTACTACTACTACTACTGCTCTGCATTACTACTATTACTACTATCTACTACTCTGCTGCTACTGCTACTGTTAATACTACTACTACTAATACTTCTACTACTACTACTACTGCTGCTGATATACTGTTAATACTACTACTACTACTACTCTACTATACTACTACTACTACTAGATTACTACTATTACTACTACTACTACTACTATTACTACTACTACTACTATGATTACAACTACTATCACTACCACCTCCCCTACTAAATTGACAAAGAGTCTATCTAGAAGACTGAGAAATAAACAATCTAAATGTGAGAAATAAGCAATCTAAATGATGCCAAAGACGTAATAGAGATTGTTCTATTCAATATTTCATCAATTTTTTGCCTCTGAAGTCATCGACAATTTTCGCATGAAAACTCGAGATATCCAAATCCAAAACAAAAAATACTCAAAATAATGAGCTTTTGTAATGAATGCATTTTCTATCAATGATATTGAACTAAAAAATGGTATTGTCTTCCTTGCCTCGAGATCTCCTGTCGCATAATTGTACATCATCTACTAAGAGTATTACAAAAATCACGAACTCCGTAGCTACAGTAACAATCCTAGGGATATCATGAAAAATTGCAAGTGTGACTCGGTCCGGATTGAATACACAACATTCAGAACGATAAACAAACGTCTTTACAACTTCATCACTGAGACCCACAACGACATTTAACTATGTGACGCCTGACTGTGTCTTTCGCAGGATATCTCCATTTTCTCCTCTTAATAATCGTCATATGATGATATTTAAAGGGATCATCATCATCAAATAGCTTGTCATGAGCAGAACTTTACCACCCCAACAGTTCTCCGGAATTTCTCTCTCTCATAGGCCAGATGTCCTGCCTCTGCAGCCACCATGTTAAAACGATCAGTTACCTCCTGAATCCATCTTCTCCGTGGTCTTCCTCTTCTTCTCTTTGCCGGTATGCCTCCTTCCATGATCGTCTTCTCAGCCCTTCATGACTTTTTAAGGGATACTTGCTTCAATGGATAGAGCTGACATTCTGAACGCCCTTATAAAGTTTGGCATCAAAGAGGATGTTCATTTTTACTAATCCACGCCAACTGCTAGATTGCAAGAATTTGGATTGAAGATTAGAGTGGCCAGAAAATAACAGCACAACAGGTATATGAGTAGGCTAATCAATCAACATATCACGAGTACTGTTAGTCACTTGACGCTGTTGGAGATATTGCGAAGGAGATCGAAGCACCTATGAATATGTGCCGCCCTTGCGGTGCCGTGGCCAGCTAGGGAAGCAAAGAATAGCACCACTGCGACCTACAAGGCATGTCTAACTGACGTAGAGGCGTAGGGAAGCTACCCTAGTAAATAAAAAGCTTGGCAGAAATCGGATGTGCTGGCCTACTTGTAGGCGCATAACTGGCACAACGTACAATCGCTTTTAGGCTCAGATCACATACAAATCTCACAGAGTGGTTAACAAGTAGTCGATATGGAGCGTTCGAAGAAGTAGAAGAAGAACATATACACAGTGCAATTATGATATTCTAAACTGAAACTGAAACAAATGAAACTGAACTTATGTAAATAAAGTCACACACACAAAACGTGGTGTGATAAAAATGATTGTGACACGATACAAAAACCCAGTAAAATGAATGGTACAGAAAGGGTTAAACGTCATGCTTGCGCTACATTTTAATCTGAAATTACACCAGAACTGAGGAGATTGTTTGATGTTTAACCAACAAAGACACAGTCACTAAACTGTCAATGTAGGTTGAAGACATTTTGATCGATACGAGATGTTTGAATAACAAGAATAGCCATACAAATGAGACCCAGACAAATAGTTTACTAATGAAGATAATGGGTAAGAACGATGTATGGTATTCATGAAAATGGAGTAACAAAAAGCTGAAGTGTAACCTTGATTGTGCAATCATGTATGAACATTTGGTTCAAGGGTATCTCCAGTTGGAAAATTACTAAAGATGTAGAAATCAAGTTGAATGCATTTGAAAATGTCTGCGAAAAATCATCATCATCATCAGGTCCACATCGAAGGTTGGCTGCAATGAATCTCCAGCATCCTCTGTCTTTCGCCTTGGTGTTGCACACTGCCAGACTGTAACCTGTCCATTTCTTAAAGTTTCCTCCCACTTATCTCTCGGTCTTCCTCTTGCTCTTCCCCTCAACTTTCCCCTCTAGTAAATGTTTTATCATGGTGTCATGTCTTTTATGTGCCCAAAATACTTTACTTGTCTGAATTTTATTTCTCTTATAATTGTTTCTTCATGCGAAAAATAATGAACATAAAATGGAACGATTTCAGAAGTGATGAAATCAGAGAAATGTCTGGTTAACCACTAGTAACAACTGTTATAAGAAAGAGAAGATGGAGATATGTTGAGCATACCTTGTGAAGAAATAATCAAAGAGTGTCAAAGCAGGCATTGATGTGAGAGGCAAAGGGTTCAAGAAAAATCTACGTCATAGAGAAACACTGAAACGAACTTTGCTGAGAGAGGCAAGAAATATCGGTTTCAGTTCCATGGAAGAGATTGAGAGAGTTGTCCAAGATAGAGCGGTATGGAGAAATTACTTGCATTCTCTGTGTAACGTATAACGGTACGAGAGGAATTATTATAACATTTATTTTGCAATGCACATTTAGTAATTAATGTTAACTAATTTAGACCTTCATATCTCTACTATTAACTCTTTGATTGATTGATTAATTGATGGGACCATCATGATTGCACTTCGGTGACTAACCATGTGTGCTCCAATCTCTTTCTTACACATGAAGATCTCAGCTGCAGTGCACGAACTCCGTAGCTAGGATCCCTGATGTAATTTTGAAGATAGTGAAGATATTTTATAAGAAATTTAGTTTCAATCATTTCTAAAGAAATTTGCCTCTGCAGCGGCTCTCTAGCTTTTGAACTGCCAATGGTTTATTTACGTGCTTAAATTTAACACGGGGCCTACGTTTTATCGTCCGTCTCTGATAGAACTAGGAAGGTGATCTCATCTACATTGAGATCATGAATCTCTGGAAAAATGTCCAGATGGCTCCACGAGGGAGTGAACCTGGTATCTAGTGGCACGAGAGACGAGCATCTAATCTCTACACCACACAGACCACCCTTCTTAACTCTTTAACATCGTTATATTTGTTGTCCTCCAGGCGCATTCAGATTACAATGTACATTAGACAGTTTACTGGCTTTGTCATCTTAAATAAAATACTGTGAGCCAGTACATCAGCTTATAAGGGCACAAGGGTTAGCGGAGATTAACTGCATGCTTTCTTTAAAGAAAATATATATATTGATCCTCTTCCTCTACATCTGATATGTAAGACATTCACAAGCTATCTCCGTGGCTGCCGGTCTTTCACCTTTTTATTCATCATATCATATGTCTTTTCATGTCCCTTTTACACTGCCTCAAGGTTACTTCTCTCCTGCATTTTTTCCTTCTTTTGAACATACCTCTCTCTCTCTCTTCTAGTCTGTGACATCGCTTGAACAAAAGGGATCGGTGAAGTCAAACAATATATATATAAAAGGTAAAGGAACCCTTTCATACCTGGTATGGCAATACAGTGTTAGGGCCTGTATTATTCATTGACCGTCGGCACACGATGGGTGATGTGGTCAGCATCACGCCGGCCGCCTTTACTTTCCCAGAGCATGTCTGGTACCCAGTTGAGGCTGGGTCGACCTGAGAGCCGTCGCGGTCGGGAAAAATTCGCCTCTGCCTCTGCGGGAGTTGAACCCAGACCACCAGCCTTGAGAAGCGAGTTCACTAACAACTACGCTACCGTGGCTTCTAACTGGCCTAGTTCTGCATTTCTCTTTATTCTCCTTCTTCTAGTCTATGACATCGATTAAGTCAAACAATATATATATATTCACTATATTTTAAATATAATTTAAGGTTCAAATATTAGGAGTATAATCTTTTTAGAAAGGGACATGTAGCTGTTGAATTTAATGGCCGCGGGGCAAGTGCAGTCGCTGCGACACTGTTTAGGTTTGAATTTTTTTTTATGCCCCGATATAAAAATCACATTAGCTGTACGGGTATTTAACTAGGGTCTCCGAAAGGTAGCCAACGCTTTAATTCATTCGATCAGACCAGCGTTTCCAAAAGTTGACGGTACCGCCCCAGTGGTTCTGAGCGTTCTACGGGGGATAGCGGGTTCAGAAGAATTGGGGTATTCAGGCCATTAGGGTGGTGGCTCTTAAAGAAGAAATTAATAATAAATATTTTAAAATAAATTATTTTCGTGATTTTGCGTTGATTAATGGTTGATTAATATTTCAAATTTGAATTCTGCATTTTAATTCATCTTATGCCCGTCTTCACGATCCATTTTTCATCAATTTTCGATTTCATGATTATAATCATTTAAAAATTGACCATGTATTATATAAATATGTATCAATTTTCTATGTCAAAAAGAAAATAAAGTATGTATATATGGGGGATGGGGGCGTTGGAAAAATGTTATAATGTGGAGGGGGGCGTTACAAAGTTTATGTTGTGCAAAGGGGGCCGAAAAGGTTTGGGAATCTATGGGTCAGACGTTCCACCGAAGGAGTATAATATCTTTGAAAAATGATTTCGTTTGTCCAACTCGTTATCAGCATTGTAGATTTTAATCAATTGTTAATAAACATAGTACTTTACTCAACTTATAAGATACCATTTTCTGTTGGTGTAGATGTCAAGTGCTCGTCTCTCATGACATAGGTACTTGGTTCGCTCCCTCGTAGAACCATCGGGATATTTATCCAGAGATCTCTGATATCAGTGTAGGTGATATCGAGTTCCTAGTCCTATCGGAGCCCCCCTCCGATAGTCCTCCGATGGAACCCCCAGGGCAATAGAAGTAAGGGAAGACCCAGAAACACCTGGAGACGGGAGTTAGAGATGGAATGCAAAAAAAAGGGGAGAAAGTGGCGAGATCTGGAAAAGATGGCCTTGGATAGGCGGGCTTGAAGGCCTTGGTTGCGGACCTATGCTTCCCTAGGGGCGAAGGGTGAAGAAGAAGAAAAGTCCTATCGGAGATGGACCATAACACACAAATCCCGGGTTAAATTTGAGAAAGTAAAAGAATAAAAGAATACTTGAGAGTTTAAATCGAGAAAAGCAGTCTTGAAAGCCGCTGTCCGGGCAAATTTAATTACAATTATTATAAAAAATAAAATTCCTATAAAATATCTCCACCATCTTATACATTATATCGGGGCACTTGCTGGTGCTACGGAGCGTCGTGCACTGCCGCTGAGATCTTCCTGTGTAAGAAAAACATCGGAGCACGTCTGGTCACTGATGGAAGTCTATTGACGATAGTCCTATCAATCAATCAAATTCATTTCTTAATCTTTGTTGACTTATTAGTTACATTTCATACTGTTGTATTTTTTGCAAGGCCGTGTTTGTTCATCTATTGATTGATTTCCATCTTCATATTGTCATCTCGTGTCAACATTCAACATTGACAGTTCTAAACTGTTGACATTTTCTTGCTTCTTTTTCCTGATACAAATATCTCTTGTCAAGTTTGTTTTATCAGTTGTCAATGTTTTCACTGACATCAAACGATAGAAGATAATTGGTCACGACAGAGATTAAATGTTTACACAGAATGATGGGAGTATCAAGAAGAGACCGGTTTAGAAATGAGAACATCAGGGAAAAAATTGCTTACAACATCAGTATTAAACTTCATCAAGAAACAACAAATTAAATGGTTCGGACTCATAAGCAGATTACCAACAGACAGTGGTGCGGGTATTTATGTCGAAGGCCTTGCTTTCTGAAGATTGTGTGTTCGAATCCGGAAAGTCACATGCGTCATTATTTTCGAAGATTCCTATGATTGTTGTCGGAACTACGGAGTATGTGCTTTGTGTAACGATCTCGGCAAGGGGCGTGCTATTTACGTCGAGAGGGACGGAGCTACATGGGGGAACCCGGGGCAATGACGTCAGTCCTTCACATTTAGACCCGTATTGCCAGAGAGCATGTCCTGCAAGACTGTCCTCCACTGTGTGAGCTGAGAAGCAACATGTGACCATATCCAGTTGACCTAAAAACTAAGCTTTGGGGAAACCTAACAGATCTGAAGCTGACTGTCCAGTTTGTCGTCCACAGTAAAACTAAGCTTTGGGGAAACCTAACAGATCTGAAGCTGACTGTCCAGTTTGTCGTCCACAGTAAAACTAAGCTTTGGGGAAACCTAACAGATCTGAAGCTGACTGTCCAGTTTGTCGTCCACAGTAAAATCTAAGCTTGTGGGAAAACCTAACAGATCTGAAGCTGACTGTTCAGTTTTTCGTCGTCCACAGCTAAAATCTAAGCGCATGACCAGAAATAGCTGAATAAGAAGAAGAAGAAAAAGACCCTTTGAATGCTTCTCAAATGACAATCAGTTATCAGTTATATGAGGACTATCATCATAGCACTCCGGACATTTCCATAGGTGCTCCGATCTCCACCTCAGCAAATCCAGCAGCGTCCAGCGACCCAACACGCCAGTTCGATGTTGATTAAGCAATCTCTTTGCATATTTAGTATGTCGTTCTTTTCGGGCTACTTAAATGACAATGCTACTCAGATACAACGCAAAAAGTTGTGCATAGAAAAAGGTGAACCACAGAAATAACAGAGACTAAAAGACACCATGTACACAAAAGCCTGTTATAGAAATCTATTCTTATACTAGGTGGCGTCTGTGGCCTAGGGGTTAGTGACTCGGTCTATTAACCCCGACGTTCTGAGTTCGAATCACGCTGCGGACAGTTTGCTTGCAAATTGTTTCTGTTGATTTTAACAAAGGACGATGACCCCCACAGAAAGCAATGGCAAACTACTGAACGTATAAGTGGTGCCTAGAAAATCAACGACTTGTTTACTATAGTTGATGGCTACGTCATTTGGGATATGCCACGATTTTCATTCTTATACTGACACTGTGAAGAAAAAGATGATTAGAGAGAAGATGAATGAAAGAAAGAAAGAAAGATCTCGACATTGTGAATGTGATGAAAGTCTTTGATATTGAAACGGCATTATTCTTAAATCGAATAAAATCTAAGAGCCAGCTAAATCAAATTCTACCATTCATTGCAGATACTTGGTTCTATTGTTGAACTGGGTCCCGCAATTATTAGAAGAAGTTAGTTATGCTATCCGAGTGAATAGTGATAGAAGAACATCAAGGAAGTTAATTACAGAGCTCATTGAAGCTACCGTGTCTGTTATCTAATGTCTGACAGAAGAACGATCAAACTGGAATAACAATGGATGATCTAATTCTAAACAAGTCATGCATTTCATGGAAGCCATTATTTCTATGTTATGAAGACTGACAAGAATAAACATAGAAAAAAATATATTGGAAATTTGTGTTTTAATCATCGTTAGATTTATTGAATTAATAATTTAGCAAAGTTTCAAGGTCTTTATTTTTACAGTCTTCTTGAGCCTCCATATCGACCGCTTGTTAAACCACTATTTGTGATGTGTATGTGATCTGAGGTTAAGAGCGATTGTACGTTGTGACAGTTAAGCGATTAAAAGTAAATTTCCACAATCCGATTTCTGCGCTGCTTTTTATTTACTAGTGTAGCATGCCTAGTGCCTAGATTAGTCCTCTACCATGCAAAGTCTGGCTATTCTTTGCTTCGAGGTCGCACCACATGACCTTTGTTTTATGGTCTGTTAAAGCATTGTACGTTGACGTAAAGCGATTGTAGATTTTGCACATACGTTCTCGACGCTTTTACTAGGTAGTTCAGGTCCCACCGTCCTCTATGACATCGTGTAGGTCAGGTTACCATTGTTTGCTTTTCGGCTGCAACACTCAGGCGATTTAAGGTTTTTAAAACCGAAGGATTTACGTCATTGCATCGAGTTTTACCCCATATGCCGCAGAAATGGTATGTCACCTGATGAAAGCATTGCACAAAGCAAGTACTCCTAGCTCCCGCTACAATCCTAGAAGTTCTTGGATAACAATTCACTCGTGAGCAGAACGACGCGGTCCGGATTCCAACCCAGGACCTTCGATTTGCAAGGCAACGGCGGTTACATTGCTCAAACTATGGTACTCAGGGATACTAACGCTGTCATGGAAACTACGCTGAGATAGACACCAGCGACTAAACAAAAATGTGAAAGACTCAGAACGACATAAAAGAGGACAATCGAACTGAAACGAAAAGAAATGAATCACAGATGGAACACAATACTTGGGATAATGAATAAGAGAAAAGAATGTCTTGTATTTGTTGCTGGATAACAATTGCTATTATTACATATTCAAATTATCGTTTAAAAATTAATACAGAAGCTAAAAAAAAACATAAATCTGAGACCCAATTTACACATTTTTTGTATCAGACAAAAAAATAAAGTTCTTGCGAGCGAATGACGATGATGAAAAATATGATTGAATTGCATGGACGAGAAAGAAATCGAACACAAATATATTCCGAAAAATATGATTGAATTGCATGACGAGAAGAATCGAACAAATATATTCAATATGATTAATTGCTGGAGAAAGAAATCGAAAACAAATATATTCCGAAAAAATATGATTAATTGCATGGGCGAGAAGAAATCGAACACAAATATATTCCAAAATAACAATCTGCAAAATAAAATTAATTATAATTTTTTTTTCTGTTGAAGAAAAATAAATTTGGAAGGTGAATTAAAACAATTTTGACAGGAAGATTAGAGAGATTTTCATTGATTAATATATTGTCAATGAAATGTTAGGATTGTCTTGATAAGGGTTGGGACATAATAGATATTGACAGAATGGATGATTGACATAGTCGAGATGTGACATATTAGTGAACTGTCAAAGAAGATAGTTGTTTTAATTGATTGATTGATTGATTGATCTATATATCTATTCTCTAATCTTGTTTTGCCTTTCAGCGTCTGGTCGAAAAGAAGACACCTGGAGTAAGCTCTCTATGCGCCTTGTCTTTCTTTTCGTCTCCTTTCTGATTTGCCTCACAGCTTCATGGTAAGAAGAGATTTCCAGAACGGACGCTTCATAAACAGTGTCTTTCGTCGCTACATTTATCTCTAAGGTACACCTTTTGCGCGACCAGCTTTTTTCTTTGTGTCCACTGTATCGGAGTAACATTGCTCTTTATAACGCACTGTCTGTTGGTTATTCATTATTTGACTATCAACAATAGTAAGAAGTTCTCCAGCGGTGAATACCATCTCACTGTGCTATTGCAGGCAATGTGAGCGCCGATGTATTGGCTAAAGAAGTCAGTGCGAAGGAACAAATCTACCAATTCCTGTTTTTTTCAAGAGACTAACACCCTCATTTAGATAAAATCTGCAGCAAACTGGAAGATAAACACTTGATTATAGGCGTCCATACGTTAAGGTAAGGAAGGGGGTGGGGAAGCCCATTATCATCCTGGAAAATAACTTTTGATTCAACAGTTTTTGTGACTGATGCTAACTTGCTGTGATATAAACAGTGGCGGCTCGTGGTCATTTTTCTTGGTGGGGCCAGACACAAATTTTCGGGAAAATCATGGTTTTGAAGTATTTACTATTATTTGTCTAATCCGGAAGTTATCCCCTTTAGAGTTTTGTGGGGCTGGGCCCCACTGGCCCTAATGACGAGCCGCCCCTGGGTATAAACATGTATAAGAAGTTTATATTTCTATACTTAGAGCAAGCAATCGAAATCTGATCTGAATCAGGTCATATATATTTCCGCAGAGTAAACTGATTGATTGACTGAATAGAGTTCTTCTTCTTCTTCTGCGAACGCCCGCTTTCAATTCAGGCGGTAATCACGATGCCTGGTATTGCGCTTCTGACTAAATTTTGCGTGAGGCCTACTTACTGTTTTACCAGTGTCCCTCACCATTCGGTCTGCCTCGTCGACTTCAGAGGTACTTGATGTTTAGATCCTTCAAGTGTGATCGTTACAGGAAACATGTTGTCCACGAAACACTTGCCTTGAGTTCTCCAACCATCGGTACTTTTACGGCCGGTGTTAATTAGGCAAGTTCGACTTCTCTGTCGGTTTTTCCCACCTTTTGTGAGGTAGTTCCTCACATTGTATGAAAACACTCTTTAATGATCCTTTATTGCCGATTGATTAGAGTAAATTAATTACCAACAACAAATTGTTTGATTCGTTTCTCCCTTCCATATAACTATCAATACGAACAAAAATAACAATCACCCAAGCCACTAGAACAGCGCAAGACTAAAACAGAAAACCACAACACTGAGCAACAACCCGGTAGCAGTGTGACGACAACAAACGAAGAAAAAAGAAGATACCAATATACCTTTATGCAGACGAACCATTTACCCTGTAGTAAACATACCTTTTACTCATCAATCATACATATCATTCATTCATTAACTACACATACCATTTACTCAATTTCGTCACAGAGAACGGCTGTTCGCAGACACACTCATTCGCCCGTGTGTTTCCGGGACTCGAAATGGAAACAAAGAAAAGTAGCACTGTAATCTACAAAGCGACTGAGTTGACTGAGATGACTGAGGCGACTGAATAAGAGGCGACTCATTCACCCGTGTGTTACTATGGCTCGTAAGAGGAGCAAAGAATGGTAACACTGAGATCTACAATGCCACTGAGATGACTGAGGCGACTTAGGTAGGCGACTGATGCAAGCGACTGATGTAAGCGACTGAGGTAGGCAACTGAGTAAAAGGCGACTGAGGTTGAGGCCTAGGGAAGTTACCATAGTTTTTAAAAAAAGGGTCGCAGAAATTTGATGTGATGGCCTACTTGTAGGTGCATAACTGGCACAACTTGCAATTACTCTTAGGCTCAGATCACAAAGAGTAGTTTAACAAGTGGTCGATATGGAGTGTTCACAGATACCAGTGGAGAAAGAGATAAGGTAGAGACGCAGGAGATGGATAGGATACACTTTGAGAAGACCAACCGGAAGCATTGCATGACAGGCACTGTTTTGGAACCCGCAGGGAAAGAGGAGATGGGGAAGACCTAGACATACCTGGAGAAGAGAGCTGGAGGTTGATATTAAAAGGATAGGTAAAATATGGAAATAATTAGAAAGGATATCAGGAAGAGCTGGAAGAAGTTTGTTTAAGACCTCAGGAAGAGCTGGAAGATGTTTGTTTAAGACCTGTGCTCCGGCGGGAGTTGTAAAGTGAAGAAGAAAAAGATGTGGAGCATTTGAAGAAGAAGAAAGAAAACACCCTCATCACCTCAGACAGGAAACAGGTTGAACTTGGATACTACTCCCGCAGTAAATCACACAGATAAATAACTCCCCACCCCACACCTCCGACTCTAGACACACACAACTTGCCCGCTCTCTGCCTCTTCATTCTCCTCCTCAGCTGATTAGCACACACAAATGGTCCATTCATTCAGTGTTCCAAGCAAACGGTGACAAACCCTGGGCTATTTTCTGTGTGTCGGACCGTTCGATTGATTGCCTTAAGCTGTACTCACACGACGACGCTATAACAAGAACTGTTGTATGAGAGAGAGAGAGAGAGAGATAGAAGAAAGAGGAGGAAGAGAGAGAGAGAGAAGGAGGAGGAAGAGAGAGAGAGAGAGAGGATGGCATAGAAGGAGACTGAGAGAAGGAAGAGAAAGGGGAAAATATATAAATATATAAGGAGAGATAATTGGGTTGGGTTAATTGAGAAATCAAGAAATTGCTACAAATTGACGCAGAGACAGAGATAACGAGAGACAGAACAGGTTACACAGAGGGAGGAGACATAGAGGGAGACTGAGAGAATGAATGAAAATTGAAGAAAAAAAATATATATATTTATAAAAAAGTTAATTGCATGTCCTTTACAGGACTTTGCGAATCAACCCCAGCTTTTTAGCACTGTTTGTGATTTTTCAGGCACTTTTACGTTCAGTAGTTTTGCCATTGCTTTCTGAACGGGTGGTGCCATCGTCCTTTGTTAAAATCCACGCAAACAATTTGCAACCAAACTGTCCGCAGCGTGATTCGAACTCAGAACGTCGGGGTTAATTAATAGACCAAGTCACTAACTCCTAGGCCACAGACGCCACCATACGGGAAGGCACAGGCGCCACCATACGGGAAGGGGCGATGGGGGTGGACATGCTCCTGTGGAATTTATCAAATTATTGTCCTATACCAGTTCTCAAATAAAATAGTAGTTAGTCCGCAGTGTTTTATGTAAAACTCATTGTTGATTTTAGGTACATTTGAAATGAGATTTTTTAAAGAAAGTCTCGTCTGGTTGCGTAGTTTGCGGTGAAATTTGGGTAGCTTGAGATGACATTTGGTAGCTTTCAGCGACATTTGGTAGCTTGCGGCGACATTTCGTAGCTTGCAGCGACATTTCGTAGCTTGCAGCGACATTTGGTAGCTTGCGGTGACATTTGGTAGCTTGCGGCGATATTTAGTAGCTTGAGGCGATATTTAGTAGCTTGCGGTAACATTTAGTAGCTTGCGGTGACATGTTGTAGCTTGCGGTAACATTTGGTTGTCTGCGACGACATTTGATATCTTGGGAATAATTATGAAAATACCCGCTATCTACAGAATGACGAATGCTTGTCCGTTCATATTTCCAAATACAAGTATGCAAAAGATAGGCGGACCAGTTCATTTCCTCAAATATGGAGATTCGGTTGAATAAATTGAACTCGCAAACGCTTGCTTAGTGATTTTTGCGTGAAGGTCTACGTGTGTTACTATCAGTGTCCTCCCGCCTTTTCCTGCTACATAGGTACTTGTAATTTAAATCCTCAAGTATTAATCTAAATCTCGAATTCTCTACTGTGTTTTATTCAGCGTTCAGATAGCACTATAATATGACCGAACTGATAAACCGCTTGTAGTTGTTACTATTAATGTCATGTTTTCTTCTTAGAGGTCATAGTTCATCTATATTTATCATTGTCTTACATTCAAGTGTCCTCCTATCTCTTTAACTTTTTGTATTCCTCTCTCTCTCTCGTTCTATTTATTTTATTTTTTCTATCTATCTGTCTATTCATAAACATCGCTTAACTCTTAACCATTGGCAGGTTTTTAAGGTTTTTTCGATATTTTGCCCTGCTCTATATTTAGCAACCATACAAATTCTTTGCATTGAAAATAGGAATGTTATATATGGTTGGAAAGCTAATTGAATGGGCTATTGGGATATGTGGTTTTAACATAAGTGTGATATAATTTATGATATCCGTGACCTACTTATGGAAAGTCTAAAAATAGATTATTCTACAAATGTCAATTTTTTTTACAGTCACAAAGAAGGAAAAAATAAGTATGACGAATATAATGGAATCTTTTATTACAATCTTTTAAAGTCTTCATATTTGCAAAACATATATGAATTTAAACATGTTTGGGAAATAAGAAAGGCAATAATCATGAAATTTATAATATTCAATATTTTCATATTGTAAAGAAAAAAGTCAATAAATATTGCCTTCAAGAGAAAATGATGCCGAACTGGTCTAGTAAGCAGCCTATAAAGAACTAACACTTATAGTAGCGTACATAAACATTAAATAGGTATATAATTTCTAAACATTGCAAGTAAAAGATATTATTGAACAAAAATATGATTACGCAATGATATTTGATAGACAAAATAATCAGGAAAAATAGTTATCGGGCATCTTGCAAACAGACTAAAGTGACACAGGCACAGAATGTTCATTTGACCCAAGCATAGATATTTCAAGAATCACTGGTGTCTTCATCAGGACAGTAGTTTGAGTTATTAGAATCCATTTTATCACATATTTGGGGCTTTTTGGCTGGAGCAATTTGGGCGTTTCTACAAAATGGCAAGTTGGAAATAAGATGTGCTACAGTCAACGTGATTAGACATCTAAAAAATATATAATTAATTTTTTTATAATTTTTTATTAGATTATCATATGTTCTGCTTTAGATAACATACATTTTACCAACTTAAATGCAAAATAGACACAAAATTATGGCCACTTAAATAGGCATGTAGCATCGATCATAAATGATCGAAATCCCAATATCCCAATGGTTAAGGGTTAATACGGCTCTTTCTCTGCCTGTCTATTCCTAAACGTCTCTTCATCTCTCTCTCTCTCTCTGTCTTTCTATTCTTAAACGTCTCTTCCTACGGCTCTCTCTCCGTCTATTCTTAAACATCTCTTCCTACGGCTCTCTCTCTCTCCGTCTATTCCTAAACGTCTCTTCCTACTCTCTCTCTCTCTCTGTCTATTCCTAAACGTCTCTTCCTACTGCTCTCTCTCTCCGCCTATTCCTAAACGTCTCTTCCTACGGCTCTCTCTCTCTCTCCGTCTATTCCTAAACGTCTCTTCCTACTGCTCTCTCTCCGTCTATTCCTAAACGTCTCTTCCTACTGCTCTCTCTCTCCGTCTATTCCTAAACGTCTCTTCCTACTGCTCTCTCTCTCCCCGTCTATTCCTAAACATCTCTTCCTACTGCTCTCTCTCTCTCCGTCTATTCCTAAACGTCTCTTCCTACTGCTCTCTCTCTCTCCGTCTATTCCTAAACGTCTCTTCCTACGGCTCTCTCTCTCTCCGTCTATTCCTAAACGTCTCTTCCTACTGCTCTCTCTCTCCGTCTATTCCTAAACGTCTCTTCCTACTGCTCTCTCTCTCCGTCTATTCCTAAACGTCTCTTCCTACTGCTCTCTCTCTCTCTCTCCGTCTATTCCTAAACGTCTCTTCCTACTGCTCTCTCTCTCTCCGTCTATTCCTAAACGTCTCTTCCTACTGCTCTCTCTTTCTCCGTCTATTCCTAAACGTCTCTTCCTACGGCTCTCTCTCTCTCTCCGTCTATTCCTAAACGTCTCTTCCTACTGCTCTCTTCTCTCCGTCTATTCATAAACGTCTCTTCCTACTGCTTCTCTCTCTCTCCGTCTATTCCTAAACGTCTCTTCCTACTGTCTCTCTCTCTCTCCGTCTATTCCTAAACGTCTCTTCCTACTGCTCTCTCTCTCCGTCTATTCCTAAACGTCTCTTCCTACTGCTCTCTCTCTCTCCGTCTATTCCTAAACATCTCTTCCTACTGCTCTCTCTCTCTCTCTCCGTCTATTCCTAAACATCTCTTCCTACTTCTCTCTCTCTCTCCGTCTATTCCTAAACGTCTCTTCCTACTGCTCTCTCTCTCCGTCTATTCCTAAACGTCTCTTCCTACTGCTCTCTCTCTCTCTCCTTCTATTCCTAAACAGCTCTTCCTACTGCTCTCTCTCTCCGTCTATTCCTAAACGTCTCTTCCTACTGCTCTCTCTCTCTCTCTCCGTCTATTCCTAAACGTCTCTTCCTACTGCTCTCTCTCTCCCCGTCTATTCCTAAACATCTCTTCCTACTGCTCTCTCTCTCTCCGTCTATTCCTAAACGTCTCTTCCTACTGCTCTCTCTCTCCGTCTATTCCTAAACGTCTCTTCCTACTGCTCTCTCTCTCTCTCTCTCCGTCTATTCCTAAACGTCTCTTCCTACTGCTCTCTCTCTCCGTCTATTCCTAAACGTCTCTTCCTACTGCTCTCTCTTTCTCCGTCTATTCCTAAACGTCTCTTCCTACGGCTCTCTCTCTCCGTCTATTCCTAAACGTCTCTTCCTACTGCTCTCTCTCTCTCCGTCTATTCCTAAACGTCTCTTCCTACTGCTCTCTCTCTCTCTCCGTCTATTCCTAAACGTCTCTTCCTACTGCTCTCTCTCTCTCCGTCTATTCCTAAACGTCTCTTCCTACTGCTCTCTCTCTCTCTCCGTCTATTCCTAAACATCTCTTCCTACTGCTCTCTCTCTCTCCGTCTATTCCTAAACATCTCTTCCTACTGCTCTCTCTCTCCGTCTATTCCTAAACGTCTCTTCCTACTGCTCTCTCTCTCCGTCTATTCCTAAACGTCTCTTCCTACTGCTCTCTCTCTCTCCGTCTATTCCTAAACGTCTCTTCCTACTGCTCTCTCTCTCCGTCTATTCCTAAACGTCTCTTCCTACTGCTCTCTCTCTCTCCTTCTATTCCTAAACAGCTCTTCCTACTGCTCTCTCTCCGTCTATTCCTAAACATCTCTTCCTACTGCTCTCTCTCTCCGTCTATTCCTAAACATCTCTTCCTACTGCTCTCTCTCTCCGTCTATTCCTAAACGTCTCTTCCTACTGCTCTCTCTCTCTCTCTCTCCGTCTATTCCTAAACGTCTCTTCCTACTGCTCTCTCTCTCCGTCTATTCCTAAACGTCTCTTCCTACTGCTCTCTCTCTCTCGTCTATTCCTAAACGTCTCTTCCTACTGCTCTCTCTCTCCGTCTATTCCTAAACATCTCTTCCTACTGCTCTCTCTCTCCGTCTATTCCTAAACATCTCTTCCTACTGCTCTCTCTCTCCGTCTATTCCTAAACATCTCTTCCTACTGCTCTCTCTCTCCGTCTATTCCTAAACATCTCTTCCTATTGCTCTCTCTCTCTCCGTCTATTCCTAAACATCTCTTCCTACTGCTCTCTCTCTCCGTCTATTCCTAAACATCTCTTCCTACTGCTCTCTCTCTCCGTCTATTCCTAAACATCTCTTCCTACTGCTCTCTCTTTCTCCGTCTATTCCTAAACATCTCTTCCTACTGCTCTCTCTCTCCGTCTATTCCTAAACATCTCTTCCTACTACTCTCTCTCTCTCTCTAACTCTTATCGTTCGCCCGCTATGAATTCGGGCGTAGTCAAGGTGCCCAAAATGGATGGCGTCTCTTACTATTTTTGCATGAATGCTTTCTTTCATTATCATCAGTGTCTCTCGCCACTCAGGCGATTCTTACTTCAAATTCAGAGGTGCTTGTAATTTAGATTACTAAGTGCAGTTACAGGGAATCATTTAACCTAACCACATACCATGTGAGCACTGATAATTGTTGGCCAAGCTGGACACGAACCACATAATGTCCAGGGTACGTAGTCAATAATGAAGAGAACTATTAACTTTGATTGTCAGCGAACCTTGTTTATCTCTCTCTCTCTCTCTCTCTCTCTCTCTCTCTATCTGTGTGTGTCATTTTTATATATTCATTTATTTCTCTATATTTCATTTCCTCTCTCTTTCCAACGATTGCTCTCCTTGTAACCCACTCTCTCTCTCTCTTCTCTGCTTCTCTATTTCTCTTTTCTCTCACTCTATCTGTGTGTGCCATTTTTATATATTCATTTATTTCTCTATATTTCATTTCCTCTCTCTTTCCAACGATTGCTCTCCTTGTAACCCGCTCTCTCTCTCTCTCTCTTTCTCTCGCTCTCTCTCTTTCTCTCTCTCTCTCTCATCTGTGTGTGTCATTTTGTATATTCATTTATTTCTCTATATTTCATTTCCTCTCTCTTTCCAACGAATTCTCTCCCTGTAACCCCCCCACTCCCTCCTCTCTCTCTCTCTCTCTCATGTCAATGTGTAGCAGTCTCTGTTTTCCGTCTAACGCTGTTTCACTCTCCTCCTCATACCATTGTATTCTTTACTTTCTATTCCTCACTCTAGTTCTATCTCTATCTCTCTCTCTCCCTCTCCGTCTTCCACTCTCTCAAATAGAACAGTTTCACTGTATCAAAAACTGTACCACTGTAGAAGCAAATATATACGAGATTCATTGATTAATATTAACATCATCATTGCACATCGGTGAGTAACATCAGGTTAGGTCTCTCATGCAATAGGTACCAGGTTCACTGCCTTGTGGAACCATCTTAATTATTTTCCAGAGATCCCCGATCTCAGTGTAGGTGAGATCGAGTTCCTAGTTCTATCGGAGACGGAAGATAAAAATGTAGGTCTCGTGTTCAATTTGAACACGTAAACAAACCCTTGACAGTTCAAAATCGAAAAGAACAGGCTGGAAAGCCGCGTTCTGGGCAAAATTCATTAGAAAAGATTTGAAATAAAATTCCTACAAAAATACCTTCACCATAATCAAAATTACAACGGAGATCCTTGCCGGTGCTACAGAGTTCTACACTGCAGCTGAGACCTTCCTGTGTAAGAAAGAGATCGGAGCACACATGGTTACTCACCAAAGTGTAATGATGATGATCCTAGCAATCAATCAATCAATATGTTTTAGAAGAATCCTGCAAATTTTCTGGTTAAATACCATAACAGATGAGGAGCTTTTGAAGCGAACAGACTGTGCTTCTTTGGAGACCATCATTAAGAGATGAAGATGGAGGTAATTTGGACATATATGTCGTATGCCAGTGGGGACATTGGCTAGGACAGCTCTCCGATGGACAACGGGTGGGAAGAGGAGACCTGGACGTCCAAATGAAACATGGAGAAGAACGGTGGAGAGAGAGTTGAAGGAGTGTGGTCTGACATGGGAGATGGTTAGTAGAAAGGCAGCAGAACGGCAACAGTGGAAGTCTCTTGTGGAAGCCTTATGTGTCAATCGGGAAACGAATAGGATATATATAGATAGAATCAATCAAACCATTTGGGAGACTCTATTCGATTCCCTGTAAAGCCAGTGAATTTTTACTGTCGGGGGCATAAAGAAAAAAAATCCTAACTTGAACAATTTCCCGGTGACTGCACTGTCATGCGAGCATTAAATTCATCAGGCTCATATCTCCACTGTCTTACACCGCTATAAAAAGCGGTAATACAGACAGTAAAGACAGTTATTTTTTTTACAGAAAAAAATCAATCGAACAACATTTTAAAGAGAGTTCCTCCTTGTTGTAATTTTCCCAGAAAATGCCTTAATCTCGCCTGTCACTCCCAACTGTAAAAATAAAAAGAAACGCCTTTTGTAAAATCAAGCATAATCCATTTTGCTGACATGATTAAATACCCTTGAGAAGATTTCATTTTAGACATTCAGGAACGTGAATTCCATAGATTTGACTCTTTTTTTATTACTTCAAGTTGTTCACATTTTTCTCTTATTTTTCTTCTTTCAATCTCCCAACGGAGCACAGGTCTTCAGCAAACTTCCTCCAGCCCTTCGTCTCTCTTGTCATCCCTTCCAATCCTTTCCATGTCCTGCCTATCCTTTTAATATCAATCTCCAGCTATCTTTTCCTGATATTTATAGGCCTTCTCCTACTCCTCTTTCCCTACTGGTTCCAAAACAGTACCTGTTTTTCAATGCTTATGTCAGCCTTCTCAATGTGTGTCCTACCCATATGCCATATTCAATATTGAATGCGGTTATGGAATATACAAGTTCCCAAAGAAAATGAAAATAAACTAACCAGTTTTCATACCATGGGATACATTAGTAAATAATGTGTTAAACCTTTCCCTCTGTAATTATTTCTTACCTGTGGATGCATTTATTTCCCAATGTTTACTGAATTAGCTAGTATAACAGTTTTGCGTCATTTTACAAAAATACATCGGAACCGGTATAACGACTTATAAGGAAGAACGGGTTCAGTCTGTGTTTTTCTTTAGCTCACAGTGGGGATTGTGGTCAATATCAGGCCGATTATTTTCATTTCCCAGTGTCTCTCTAAAACATCAACTGTTGTTACTACCTGTAGTACCGCTTTTAGGCGAAGTAGGACAGGTGGAACGTGAGCCTGAGAAATGTAATAGTCGCATGGCTAGTGACTGGATTTGCATGGCTAGTAACTGGATTTGCATGACTAGTGACTGGATTTGCATGGCTAGTAACTGGATTTGCATGGCTAGTAACTGGATTTGCATGGCTAGTGACTGAATTTGCATGGCTAGTAACTGGATTTGCATGGCTAGTGACAGGATTTGCATGGCTAGTGACAGGATTTGCATGGCTAGTAACTGGATTTGCATGGCTAGTAACTGGATTTGCATGGCTAGTAACTGGATTTGCATGGCTAGTGACTGAATTTGCATGGCTAGTAACTGGATTTGCATGGCTAGTGACAGGATTTGCATGGCTAGTGACAGGATTTGCATGGCTAGTAACTGGATTTGCATGGCTAGTAACTGGATTTGCATGGCTAGTGACAGGATTTGCATGGCTAGTGACAGGAGTTGCATGGTTAGTGACTGGATTTGCATGGCTAGTAACTGGATTTGCATGGCTAGTGACTGGATTTGCATGGCTAGTAACTGGATTTGCATGGCTAGTGACTGGATTTGCATGGCTAGTAACTGGATTTGCATGGCTAGTGACTGGATTTGCATGGCTAGTAACTGGATTTGCATGGCTAGTGACTGGATTTTCATGGCTAGTGACAGGATTTGCATGACTAGTGCAGTCGCCACGTTGCTGTTCAGGTTAGGATTTTTCACGTATGCCTACAACAGAATAAAATCTTTGGCCTTTCCGTAAATTTAACACGGGTATTCCCCGCACTCTAATCTAATCGGCCAGATACTTCTCTATTGTCTCTCTAGTGTGCCCAATTAAAGCTAGGTCGACCTGGGAGTCTCACTCTAATCTAATCGGCCAGATACTTCTCTATTGTCTCTCTAGTGTGCCCAATTAAAGCTAGGTCGACCTGGGAGTCTCACTCTAATCTAATCGGCCAGATGCTTCTCTATTGTCTCTCTAGTGTGCCCAATTAAAGCTAGGTCGACCTGGGAGTCTCACTCTAATCTAATCGGCCAGATGCTTCTCTATTGTCTCTCTAGTGCCCAATTAAAGCTAGGTCGACCTGGGAGTCTCACTCTAATCTAATCGGCCAGATACTTCTCTATTGTCTCTCTAGTGCCCAATTAAAGCTAGGTCGACCTGGGAGTCTCACTCTAATCTAATCGGCCAGATACTTCTCTATTGTCTCTCTAGTGCCCAATTAAAGCTAGGTCGACCTGGGAGTCTCACTCTAATCTAATCGGCCAGATACTTCTCTATTGTCTCTCTAGTGCCCAATTAAAGCTAGGTCGACCTGGGAGTCTCACTCTAATCTAATCGGCCAGATACTTCTCTATTGTCTCTCTAGTGCCCAATTAAAGCTAGGTCGACCTGGGAGTCTCACTCTAATCTAATCGGCCAGATACTTCTCTATTGTCTCTCTAGTGCCCAATTAAAGCTAGGTCGACCTGGGAGTCTCACTCTAATCTAATCGGCCAGATACTTCTCTATTGTCTCTCTAGTGCCCAATTAAAGCTAGGTCGACCTGGGAGTCTCACTCTAATCTAATCGGCCAGATGCTTCTCTATTGTCTCTCTAGTGCCCAATTAAAGCTAGGTCGACCTGGGAGTCTCACTCTAATCTAATCGGCCAGATACTTCTCTATTGTCTCTCTAGTGCCCAATTAAAGCTAGGTCGACCTGGGAGTCTCACTCTAATCTAATCGGCCAGATGCTTCTCTATTGTCTCTCTAGTGCCCAATTAAAGCTAGGTCGACCTGGGAGTCTCACTCTAATCTAATCGGCCAGATACTTCTCTATTGTCTCTCTAGTGCCCAATTAAAGCTAGGTCGACCTGGGAGTCTCACTCTAATCTAATCGGCCAGATACTTCTCATTGTCTCTCTAGTGCCCAATTAAAGCTAGGTCGACCTGGGAGTCTCACTCTAATCTAATCGGCCAGATGCTTCTCTATTGTCTCTCTAGTGCCCAATTAAAGCTAGGTCGACCTGGGAGTCTCACTCTAATCTAATCGGCCAGATACTTCTCTATTGTCTCTCTAGTGCCCAATTAAAGCTAGGTCGACCTGGGAGTCTCACTCTAATCTAATCGGCCAGATGCTTCTCTATTGTCTCTCTAGTGCCCAATTAAAGCTAGGTCGACCTGGGAGTCTCACTCTAATCTAATCGGCCAGATGCTTCTCTACTGTCTCTCTAGTGCCCAATTAAAGCTAGGTCGACCTTGGAACCGTTACCGATTAAATTTAAAAAATTCCACACGTAAATCACATATGAATCTGTGTAGCAAAGATAGCTGTCATATAGATTACTTTGTGTTTTAAAATGGAACAAGCTTCCTAGCACATTTTTTAAAATAGTCGTAGGTGCTACGTCATCCTCAGCAGATGTTGACAAGATTTCGTGCTGATGGTTCCATTATCACACTAATTACACACACTCTTTATTCTCACAATCATTTATACGGATAGTTCGGTGATTCGACATGTGCGGAGCTCGTGGGCTTTCACTGTTCAGGTCGGAGGAGATGTTGTGAAGGAAGACAGTGGTGGTTTTGCCGTGACTACGAGCAGTCTCACTATGGAACTCATGGCAGTTACTAAAGCGATGGTTTGGCTGGAATCACAGACTTTTATCCATGCATGTTTTCTCAGCGACTCAATGAGTATGCTCAGGAAGATTGAAACAGGATGGGCTAGGAGACATTGGATGGAGTCGTTGGGGAGGTCTAAGCTGACAAAGATCACTTTTATTTTTGTGCCAGGGCATGCATGTGTAAGGTGGAATGAACGTGCCGATAGGCTTGAAGGTATGGCTGCTGTACAAAGCGGGCGAGCAATGGACCAGGCTGATATTATAAATTCCTTAAAGGAGAGAGGACGTGTACATGATTCACGTAAAAGTGTTGAATCTACAACTCTAACCAGACTGCAAGAACTCAAAATTAAGTGTGGTGTAGCTCGACAAGAAAGCTATGTTGGCAGACAAAGAAGAATTGTAAACCAACAAAGAACCGGTGTCGTTAGTCACCACACGCTGAGAGACATACTGATGGAGAGATCGGAGCACTTATAGACTTCTGTTCGACGTGCAGTGATGGTGATCCGACGACTAAACTAAAACTAAACTAAACTCTTTATTCTACACCACAAACGCTTCTTTGAGATTACTAAAATTTGTTCCTTCAATATCTGGTTCCTGGTTCCTGGTTCCTGGTTCCTGGCTCCTGGTTCCTGGCTCCACATATCCATTCTTTACGGGCTCAATACCTGGGCTATTCCTGTACATTTTTCACTGACTCGGCTTATCTCTAACTTTTCCAAAATCACGTCCATATGTAGCGGGCTGCTTGCTTCCATCCACCCTTAAGTACATTCTTCTCTCTATCGTCCATTACTCTGTCCACTCATCTGATTAATTATCTTTGATGAACTGCTCTTGTCCTTAATAACACATTCATGATTCAATTTCTTTGTGTTACCACTTTTGTTAATGGAACGTCACGAAGCGTTAACGCAACCTTAAGAAAATATTTTTACAAGAATTGCGTTGGTTATGAAATATTTTATGTCCATCATAGTGTCACGTATTTGTTGTTTATACTAGTCACTGTACGAACTAAATAGCTCTCATTCCTTCCTTTCGTTCGCTATGCGTTAGTGCGTGGTTGCTATAGTGCCCGTCTTGGTTGGTTGCCTCCGAGTTCAGCACTCTCATTGCTAGAGAAGACTGTGGTCTAACTCGAGGGATAGAAAAGTTGTAATAGAAGTAGGAGATAAGACAAGAAAAAGATGCCTTCCTCAAGAGAGAGGAGGGCTGTCATTTAACCCATAGCTGGGGAGGGAGTTGGTTGCAGCCAGAGCAACTACCACTCGTCGATGGGTTCTGCGCTGTCACCATATGGGGCCTCACTCCGCTCCCCCGCTCTTTAGTCTGGCCTTTCACATTCAGTCTGTTCGGCTTGGGTAGACCTGCGGGGTCAAAGGTGCAGTTAAAGGAACACGTAGCGCCAGGTTTAGTGAGCTAGAACTATTCAAGCTCCTACCCCACCTCCACGAGGTGACGCTGGTAACAGACAGTGGATCTTGTTTGGTAGGGATCGAGGGAGAACTGCAGGTAGTCGTAGTAGTGCAAGCACAAAAACGTAACACAGGTCCAATACCCTGAACAAAATGCACGCATCTCCTGACCAAAGTCCGTCGAAAAGCTTCTCAAATGTAAGGCAAATGCAAGAAATAGCAGCGTACGAGGTCTGTGAACAATTTCCAGAGCCAATGGCCGCACTATAATTGCCAGCTGTGGGGGAAAATCCATGAGAACGACGTGTAACGTGTAAACGGTCGCATCACAATTGCCAGCTCTGGGCAAGTGTCTCTGAGAAACGCATCGTAACGACACAAGAGAAGATTGCAGTAAACTTCGTATCGGAGGCCAAGCGCGGACTAATCTATTGGATAAGGTTGGACGAGCACAAATCCTAAAGTGGCGTTATAGTGCCTAACGAAATTGCCCCCTCTGGGACAATAGGGCAAGGTACTGTTGCAATAACAACTAACATCCTCTGAAGAACTGGAGAGGGTGATATTGACGAGCGCAAAAAATTTTGAGTTGCTTTAACAGCGTCGATTGAAACGACCCACTGGATTATCTATGTGCAGCCCCAGTCCAGTGTTTCTCGGAGCCAGGGAAAATTCAGAGTACAGGCTGCAAATTGCCAAGTGCCGATAAGCGTCTCAAAAAGGTTGAAAATGTTTATACTCCGGAATAAACTTACAGTGGCCGAAAAGTAATGCCGACAGTGTAATGGCTTGACAGGTCGTCCAAATCTAAACATAGGCGAAGGCCGACACTTTCACGGCGACCTATACGCGTAGGATGCCGTAGTGCATGACAAGCTTATGTGTCCCTAATGGCTGAGCATGTTCCTAATCCAGAACAGTCAGAAAGGATGCGTAATGTAGACATACTCCTAGGCATAGATCATAAAGTTCAATTATACGGCGAGAAATGATCGTTAAAGAGCAATGAATAACGAAGCAGCCGGCAAGTGATCGTTCCAACGATCAGTCCTAGAAGGGTTGTAAATGTTCCTATACCGGAACTACCTCACCCAGTCATCTGCAAAGTAGTAAATGCTCTTTGGCGTAGATCCAAGCCAAAATATACGGCATAAAAATCATTTAAGAGTGTTGATAACACGGTGCAGAAGGAACGCCGCACCCAGTCATAAAGGCTGGAGTACAAATGGCTCTTTGGCGTATATCTAAGCCAAAAATACGGCAAATGGGTCATTAAAGAGAACTTGTATGAATTAAGGGAAAGTGTTAGGGACTGACTGTCATCGAGATAGACACAAAACACTTTCCGTAGTAGGAAAACAGTAGACCTGACCTACACCGTGTATGGTACCACACACAGAGTAGGGGCCTAATTTCAACAGGGGTTTAACGTCAGTCGTTCTTGTCAAAGGTCAACTATATATCACAATAAGAATGATAAAATTGGTCGCGAAGAACGAACATTAAGCAGAAGAAGAGGGTAGATTTTCCAGGAGTTCTGCCGACATAGCCTGAAAGAACCTAAATGCACACAAACCCTCCAACCACGTAGGCTAATGTGGAGGGATTAAAAGGGTCTAAAAGCGAAGGAATGACTAGGCTTAATTGCGCCTGGTTTCCCCATATGGCTCAGTACCTGTTTGCAATGGCACGACTCTTTTGCAGGAGGAGGGGGAGAGAGGAAATCCACTTAGATAATCTAGCGTTCTACCTATAGCTACACACAATTACTCTCTCTCTCTCTCTCTCTCTCTCTCTCTCTGTCACACACACATACACCTATATATATGTATATAATCATGCACACACTCAGCAGTAGAAAACTAAGATGGCTAAGGAATGTGAGAAGAATGGACAATTGCCACATACTAAAACAAATGTTGGTATGTTAATTTTCAGAGGGCAAGAGGCACCACTGCTCAGATATAAGGATGTTTGCAAGACTTCAATGAAGAACTTTTCTATCGATCCCAGCACATGGGAAAAACAATATAACATTATAACAATATAACATTACTGGATTCTCAGACAGAGATTGTATGATAGAGTTGCAAACACAGATCTCTGGACAGGACAGAAACCCATGATGACCCAGGTTAAAATGAGAAAATCGCAATGGGTTGGGCATATCATACAGATGTGACAGTCGACTGTCACTAGACAAGCACATGAGTGGCACCCTGCAAGAAAACGAAAAAGGAGGACGTCCTAAATAGACCTGGAGACGAAGTCTACACGAGGAACCTGAAGGGTGCTCCATTATCCTAAGAGACCATAAAGAAAACAGCCAGAGACCAGGAAAAGTGGCGAACAAATGTTGAGACCCTATGCTCCACGAGGAACGGAGAGGAATAAGACAAGCCATGTCTCATTATCTCCCAATATGCATACCTGCTCGAACATCAGATTTTTATTTGAAAAACAACATACAGCGGTGTTTAATTAGTGTCTGTTTTATGTAACAACCTCCTGCCTGATCTCAACGTTTTTCTCACCAAATTTGTAACATTTTTATCTCTAAACTTGCCCATGCATTAAAACTCAAACACTATATTTTAATTATACGTTTACCGCGGCTTGATAGCATCATTCGGTTGCTTAGCAACGTTGAAAGCTGCAGATCATTATTCCGATGGTTTGAGCTGTTTGTGTATCCCGGTTTCCACTTTTCCGTTAGTGTTTTGATTTCTATTATAAAATTCAGGTATATTTAGCCACGAACTAAATATTTGGTAATTTTGAGATACAAATTCAAAACATTGTTGCTGAATAATGATCAAAGTATCACGATATCTAGCTTTGAGTAAAGAAGGTTTAGAAGTGGATACAGAGATAATGTGGCTTAGACAGAAGTGTTTCGCACGTGTGGTGCCGGAGCCCGCAGGGGAAGCAAAGAATAGGACCACTGCGATCTTCAAAGCATGTCGTTAGGGGTGCCTGATGTAGGAATTAGGGAAGCTACCCTAGTAAATAAAAAGCGTCGCAGAAATCGAATATGCTAGCCTACTTGTAGGCACATAACTGGCACAACATACAATCGCTCTCAGAATCAGATAACATTCAAATCACACAGCAGTAAGACTGAAGCAAATCAAAACACAATAAGACTGAAACAAATCAAAACACAGTAAGACTGAAACAAATCAAAACACAGTAAGACTGAAACAAATCAAAACACAGTCCGACTGAAACAAATCAAAACACAGTCCGACTGAAACAAATCAAAACACAGTAAGACTGAAACAAATCAAAACACAATAAGACTGAAACAAATCAAAACACAGTCCGACTGAAACAAATCAAAACACAGTCCGACTGAAACAAATCAAAACACAGTAAGACTGAAACAAATCAAAACACAATAAGACTGAAACAAATCAAAACACAGTCCGACTGAAACAAATCAAAACACAATCCGACTGAAACAAATCAAAACACAGTAAGACTGAAACAAATCAAAACACAGTAAGACTGAAACAAATCAAAACACAGTCCGACTGAAACAAATCAAAACACAATCCGACTGAAACAAATCAAAACACAGTAAGACTGAAACAAATCAAAACACAGTAAGACTGAAACAAATCAAAACACAGTAAGACTGAAACAAATCAAAACACAGTAAGACTGAAACAAATCAAAACACAGTAAGACTGAAACAAATCAAATCATATGACACATGACACCAAATTTTAAATGCGAACATATCACCGTGAACGCTAAACGAGCATTGTACAACACATTCTTTCTCCCAATACTATGCTATCAGTGCCAAACCTGAACGCTGACATCAAATGATAGAAGAAAACTAGTCACGACAGAGATGAAGTGTCTACGCAGAATGTTTGGAGTATAAAAAAGAAACAGGTTTAGAAATGAAGACATCACGAAAAAAAAGTGGATACAACATCAGCACTGAACTTTGTCAAGAAACAATAAATTAAATGGTTGGGCCACACTAGTAGATTACCAACAGACAGTACGTGACAAAAAGCAATGCTAATCTGATACAGTGGATACAAAGCAAAAGGATGTCCACGCAAATGTTTGACTACAGAAATAACAGAGTCGGTGAAAAACACTATTTATGAAGCGCACACGACAATCCGTTCTAGAAATCTCTTCTTATCCTGACGCAGTGAGGCAAAACAGAATTAGAGAAATGAAAGAAAGAAGATGTATTCTCAAGTTCCTCCATGTCCGAATACGAAAAGAAATGTGCTTCTCTGTAGTTCCGTGCTCAACGCAGATTTCAGTCATTGTATGTTAATTTATACTGAGAGAATACTAATCTACACTGAAAGAATACTAACGTCAAAACAGAAAGGCAGTAAAACTTCCCACAAGTGCAAGTATACCTTGCCCACACTGTACAAGAACATTTCAAGCCCGTATCGGGCTCACTAGTCATCTACGCACACACAGACAAACATAGTGCAACTATATCCCCTTGGATGAAAATGTGTGGTCATCATCACCCGTGATGGACGAGCATCATCACTAATGTACACTGATAGAATACGAATCTACACAGATAGAATACCAATCTACACTGACAGAATACCAATCTACACTGATAGAATACCAATCTACACTGATAGAACACCAATCTACACTGACAGAATACCAATCTACACTGATAGAATACGAATCTACACAGATAGAATACCAATCTACACTGACAGAATACCAATCTACACTGATAGAATACGAATCTACACTGATAGAATACCAATCTACACTGACAGAATACCAATCTACACTGATAGAATACCAATCTACACTGATATAACACCAATCTACACTGATAGAATACCAATCTACACTGATAGAACACCAATCTACACTGATAGAACACCAATCTACACTGATAGAATACCAATCTACACTGACAGAACACCAATCTACACTGAGAGAATACCAATCTACACTGATAGAATACCAATCTACACTGATAGAATACCAATCTACACTGATAGAACACCAATCTACACTGACAGAATACCAATCTACACTGATAGAATACCAATCTACACTGATAGAACACCAATCTACACTGATAGAACACCAATCTACACTGATAGAACACCAATCTACACTGATAGAATACCAATCTACACTGATAGAATACCAATCTACACTGATAGAACACCAATCTACACTGATAGAATACCAATCTACACTGATAGAACACCAATCTACACTGATAGAACACCAATCTACACTGAGAGAATACCAATCTACACTGATAGAATACCAATCTACACTGATAGAACACCAATCTACACTGAGAGAATACGATTTTACACTCATTTTTCCGTGATTGTGCAACAAATGAGGTTTGTATTTTCTATTTCAAAGACAATTTTTCTTGCATTAAGACATACGATGGCGAGTTTAGAATTTCTAAACTTTCATTTGAGATAGCAGTCAAATAGGAAAAGCAATAGTGCGCACAGATAATGCCATATGATTGAGTAAAAGAGAAAAATGATTGAGAGAAGGCACAATGTTTACATTATATATATATATATATATGTTGCAGTAGCATTTGTTGTATGAGCGTATGTTCTGGCTGGTGCATTCGGTATCGACGGAATGATGAGAGCTACTCCTGATGACGATTATATATACCATGATGAATGATGTTGTTTCATTGTGTATTATTCACATAACTCAAACACAGTTATGATTGACTTAGACGGAAATTTATTGATGGCATTACATATTTTCTCTTAGACTCAGATCACATACAAATCATACAGAGTGGTTAACAAGGGGTCGATATGGAGCGTTCTAAAAAATGTATTCTTATTTTTCTTTATCTCTGCTTCTTCTTTCTGGCATGGTGAGAATAATGATGGTGATGATGATGATGGTGATGATGATGATGGTGATGATGGTGATGATGATGACGATGATGGTGATGATGATGATGGTGATGATG
>CM036754.1:62060562-62482399 GCA_020796225.1 Arion vulgaris
GGGGAGTTGAAGATGGATAAGGGGATATTCTTCGGTCTCTTCGCGACTGTCTGTTGGATGAGGACACTAAAATGGATGTTGAATCGATCAAGCGATTTAGGCAGTTTGGAGTTACCCGTTGTTCAAGTCGAACTGGATGCCTGAGAGGCAGAGTGAGAGGTGTGTTTAATCAGCGAGCCACGGGAACCATTAGTATGCATACTCTTCGATATCTGTTGGGGAGACTGAGAACCTATGGGTCTTCCCGGAGTGCAATGACGTCAGTTTAGTAACCAATAACCAAAGAAGCATTTGCTCTCTTCTCTGTCCCTGATATTCTAAATACTCTTCTGCAACATTTGCATTCAAATGCATTAATGATCTTCTCTGCTGCGTTGTCAATATTCCATGTCTCACAACCATATGTTGCCAAGGGAAAAACGCAGGCTCTTAAACACTTGAGTTGTGTTCTTATGTCAGTTCCCTTCCATAGGTTTGCTAGTTCTTTTAGTTTTTGCAAAGCAATGCTCAGCCTTCTTTTCATTTCTGTTATAACATTCCCATCACTTTGTCAGCAATGCCACAAGGTAGTCAAAGCTGTCGACACTTTCTGTTTTGTGGCCGTTGACAAATATATTAGCCATCGTTACTGTTTTATCAATAGTAAATATCTTCGTTTTCGTTGTATTGAGAAAAGGTTTTGATCTTCGCTGTGTGTGTGGTGTTTTTTTTTTGAAGTGACATTATCAAGTTCTCTAAACAAATCAATATTACTAAATAAATCATGTCTTCAGATGACAGCTCATCATAAATGATGTCATCAGATGACAGCTCATTATAAATGATGACAGATAGAATATAAATTGTCAGAATTATACAGTACTAGATACAAAACTGGCGTACGGAGTAACACCGTGTTTACTATCCGTTCAAGTATTGTTAAATGTATAGTCTTGTGAGCAATACTTATAGTCTTGTGGGCATTCAAAAAAAAGGTAAATTCTGTCTTTTTTTCCCCATTTTGTTTGTTTGTACATTAATTAATATTTCTAAATTCATCTTTGCTCATTCTAATGTCAGTATTCCGATTTAGTTTCTTGTGATCATTTTAGTTGAACTTGTGAGATACAATTTTAGTTGAACTTGTGAGATACAATTTTAGTTGAACTTGTGAGATACAATTTTGGATAAGAAATTCTCCCAATACTTTCCCTTGGGCTCGAAACACTCTTTCTTCTTCTTCTTCTTCTTCTTCTTCTTCTGCTTTCTCACTAGATTGGGATTTCGGATTCTCTAATAAAGGCAGCCGTCTTTACAGTTTGTCTTGAACACTGGTGTAAGATACAAATAACAAAGAGTGGTTTAACAAGTGTTTTCAACTTGGAGTTTTCGATTTCGAAGAAGACGAAGATGCCCCTTTTAATAGTAACTCTCAAGCAACCAGAAACTATATTTATCAATCATTTATCAATCATTTATCACATCACTCCATGGGTGCCGGTTAACTGAGAGCAAACTGTATATATATACAGTGGCGGCTCGTGACCATTTTTGCTGGTGGGGCCAGACACATATTTTTGCTGGTGGGGCCAGACACATATTTTTGCTGGTGGGGCCAGACACATATTTTTGCTGGTGGGGCCAGACACATATTTTTGCTGGTGGGGCCAGACACATATTTTTGCTGGTGGGGCCAGACACATATTTTTGGAAAAAATCATGAATTTGGGTTGTTATTTTGTTATTAATAAAATAATAAATACACGTTACACATTATTTTTGAGGGGCCAGACCTCACTGGCCCGTAATGACGAGCCGCCGCTGTATATATATATATATATATATATATATATATATATATATATATATATATATATATATCGTTCTAAATATCATATGTCAGCGTTGTCCAACGCGACGCCCGCGGGAGCCTCGGTGTCCGCTTGTTACATTCCTGACGCCCTATTTTACTCATGTTATTTTAACATCAACTAGAATTTCAAGAAAAAAATATGTTTGTGAATAACAGTAAGTTTCAATTTTTCTTTTCATGAGAACAATTTGGAAAAAAATTAACTTGAAGTTCGGATAAAGTTTTCTTCTTTTTTTTTTCTTTTTATTGCTGCTACTATTAATATTACTGTGTTGTTATTATCATTTTTGTAATTGCCACATGGCGCCCACGCCTCTACAGTCATTATTTAGGTGCGCCCCAATATATAACAACGTTGGACAGCACTGTAATATGTCATAGGAAAGGTCGTCAGAGCTAATTCCAGCACACGTACATATATATGTGTGCGTCCGCGTGAATGTACGTGTGCGTCTGTAGCTTACGACTTAGAGAGCTCGATCACAATCAAAGCGTACCTGGTTCAATCTCTGCGGAGTGCAGTTTAGATGCAAATTCGTGTCCGTGGATTTTTACGAAGGCAAAAATAGACCTCACCGTTCAATAAACAATAACAACGTACTGAACGTATAAATGGTGCCTAGGAAAATCAACGATTTGTTTACTGTTGTTCATGGCGACGTCCTGTAAAGGATATGCCACGATTTTCATTCTGATATATATATATATATATTACTGTACCAAGAATACCATTCTGATATATATATTTATTTATTACTGTACCACGACAGATGACTTATTTATTATTGTTTTCAATATGAGCTATTTTTTATATTAGAAACTCACCAACAAAACCTGATTCGGAAGCAATAAGGAAGGTTGACGAAGTAGAGAAGACGTCCTCGGATATTGATAACAGCGGAGAAAGGAAAGATCAGGAGTGGGCTGAAATTTACAGTAGGACAATGAAACCTCGACGAACTTTGATGAGAAAGGAAGGACAAAGGTAAGTGTGGATGCTGATGAGAAATGAGAGATAGAGGTAGGTGTGGATGCTGATGAGAAAGGAGTGATAGAGGTATGTGTGGGTGCTGATGAGAAAGGAGAGATAGAGGTAGGTGTGGATACTGATGAGAAAGGAGATAGAGGTAGGTGTGGATGCTGATGAGAAAGGAGTGATAGAGGTATGTGTGGGTGCTGATGAGAAAGGAGAGATAGAGGTAGGTGTGGATGCGGATGAGAAAGGAGAGATAGAGGTAGGTGTGGATACTGATGAGAAATGAGAGATAGAGGTAGGTGTGGATGCGGATGAGAAAGGAGAGATAGAGGTAGGTGTGGATACTGATGAGAAAGGAGATAGAGGTATGTGTGGATGCTGATGAGAAAGGAGTGATAGAGGTAGGTGTGGGTGCTGATGAGAAAGGAGAGATAGAGGTAGGTGTGGATGCGGATGAGAAAGGAGAGATAGAGGTAGGTGTGGATGCGGATGAGAAAGGAGAGATAGAGGTAGGTGTGGATGCTGATGAGAAATGAGAGATAGAGGTAGGTGTGGATGCGGATGAGAAAGGAGAGATAGAGGTAGGTGTGGATACTGATGAGAAAGGAGATAGAGGTATGTGTGGATGCTGATGAGAAAGGAGTGATAGAGGTAGGTGTGGGTGCTGATGAGAAAGGAGAGATAGAGGTAGGTGTGGATGCTGATGAGAAAGGAGATAGAGGTATGTGTGGGTGCTGATGAGAAAGGAGAGATAGAGGTAGGTGTGTATGCTGATGAGAAAGGAAGACAGAGGTATGTGTGGATGCTGATGAGAAAGGAGAGATAGAGGTAGGTGTGGATGCTGATGAGAAAGGAGAGATAGGAGGTGTGGATGCTGAGAAAGTTTTGCCGGATGTGGATTAATACTATCTCAAGAGATCATCTCATCTCAACAAAAAAGTATCTCTTAGTCAGCAGAAGTCTCAGTCACTTAGCAATGTCTTGTAAAGTGAATAGACATTTACACCACTAGTGCGATGAATCACATCTGCTCAGCGAAACTCAGAACCTATGGGTAGACCCAATGTGATGTTAAGTCTGTTGCAACACATTCTCACTAACATATTACATTCTCATCATCAAATAGAATGTCCTAAGCAGAACTTTGCCACCTTAACAGTCCTTCAAAATTGCTCTGTCTCTCTCTCTCTCTCCCAGAGACCAGATGTCCTGCCCCGACAGCCGTCATGTTCAAGCCATCAATCCCATCTGAATCTATCTTCTCCGTGGTCTTCCTCTTCTCCTCTCTGCCGAGATGCCTTCTTCCATAATGGTTTTCTCCAACCCTTCGTATCTTTTTATATGTCCACAATACTTCAATTTTCTTATTTGTAGCATCAGCCAGTTTTCTTTAATGTTGAGTTCTTTCTGGATAGGTCTATTTGTTCTCTTCTCTGTCTAAGATATACGGAGGGCTCTTCTGTAACATTTATATTCAAAAGCACATATATGTTTTTCCACTGCCTTATTAAATATCCATGCTTCACACCCATACGTTGCCACTGGGAATATACATGCTCTTAGTATTCTGATCTTTGTTTTCTTATCAGTTCTATTCTATATTGTTTTGAGTTGTTTAATTTTTGTAAAGCCATGTTTGTTCTTCTTTTAATTTATTTCATCATATTCCATCTCTTGCTAGCAGTGAACCAAGATATTCAAAACTGTTCACAAATTCTATTTACTCTCCGTTGATAAAAATATTTTTTTTCGTGCTTGTTTTATCCGTTGTCATTATTTCTTGTTTTTGCCACAATGAGATATAGATTTTGTTTTTGCTTTTTCTTGCACTTTCATGAATAATTTCTCAGTCCCATTTTGCAATGTTGACAGTAGCACTTTATCGTCAGCGTATCTTAGTTCATGTATTTCTATTCCTCTTATTATAACAAGGATCGTATTGTTCTTTTCCGTTAGTTCTGTAACATTCCTCATGATGTTTTCTGCATTTATGTTGAACAGACAAAGCGGCAGAATACAACCTTTTCTGACTCCTTGTCTTACGTCAAACTAATCTGATGTATCATCATCACATGTTCTTACAGCCACCCTTACATTCTTCTTCCATTAGTCACCTCGTTTGTTTGTTATTGTTATGTCGGGGATTAAATCCTCTTTAAGCCGAGGCACGTTGCTTTCAACCTAAGGATGAACCATCTATTGGTAATATTAGAGCGTGAAGGAAACACAAACATGAAAAATAAGAGGGGTCACTGTATCGTAGAGGTGCTCATCTCTCGTGAAAGGTACCAGGTTCGCTCCTCGTGAAGCCATCTGGATATTTTTCCAGAGATCCCTGATCTTAGTGTAAGTAGGATTGAGTTCCTAATTATATCGGAGACGGACGATAAACCGTAGGTTCCGTGTTCAATTTGAGCACGAAAAAGAAAACTTAGCAGTTCAAAATTGAGAAGAGCAGGCTGCCGGACCAAAATCCATTAAAAAAATTGAAACATCAAATTCCTATAAAAATATCTTCACCATCTTCAAAATTATATCGGTGACCCTCGCCTGTGCTTTGAATTCGTGCACTGCATTTAAGATCTTCTTGTATAAGAGAAAATCGATGCACACATGGTTACTCACTGAAGTGCAATGATAATGTTCCTATCTTCCTATGTAAGAAAGAGATCGGAGCACACATGGTTACTCACTGAAGTGCAATGATGATGGTCCTATCAATCAATCAATCATGAAAAATAAGAACTCATTTCGTAGAATCCAAGTAGTTTATATGCTACTAGTCATCTTTCAACATTTCCAACACATTTGTTAATGTCTTCAGAACTTGTAAGTAACTTTATCATTCCTGACTTCTGCAGCAATCTCATATTCAAAGGCATCCAGAAGAAACGGATCAAGTACTTGAAGGATCTGTTTGTGACACTGCTGGACCTCAAGTGGAGATGGGTGATCATAATCCTATTCTCAGGATTCTTTCTTTCCTACTTTGTTTTCTCCCTTATCTACTTTTTCTTGTCTTACGTGTAAGTTTTTATTTGATTTTTTCGTATGTTTGATTTGTTGTTTTTTTAAATATTTTTATATTAGCGACGGAGAAAACAATTTGGATCATCGCACCTGTTTTTTTATATTTTATATTAGCGACGGAGAAAACAATTTGGATCATCGCACCTGTTTTTTTTATATTTTTATATTAGCGACGGAGAAAACAATTTGGATCATCGCACCTGTTTTTTTTAACATTCATACATACTCTTCGATATCTGTTGGGGGAGACTGAGCACCTATGGGTCTGCTCGAGTGCAATGACGTCAGTTTAGTAACCAATAACCAATTACAATTCATGATAATGTCTAGCAATCTCCTCTTGCATGAGAGCGTGAATCTTGGGGACACAGGGAGTACAAGCAGTAGTTAGCGATCATCTGTTGCGACTTGGCAATCACAAGGTAGGAGGTCAGTGTGTTTAACTATCAGCAACGGCTCCCTTCAATATCTACCGGAACTGACTGCGCACCTATGTGTCTGAGTGACGTACTATGAGATCGGTTCAGAACAAATAGAACGGGACACTGCGGTCTCAGGGCACACCTCCTTAGAATATGTCTCATAGACTCGGCTGCCTGCACATGTGGAGCATCAAAGCAGTCCCCAAAGCTCATCTTGCAAAACTTCCCAAACCTTAGCAGCGTCAGAATGAAAATCTGGTCAACAGGATCAACCCTTCAGAACAAACTATGACCGAAGACCGCAAGCGCACCGCCATGTTTATAACACATACCGGGGTAATCGCATAGCAGAAGTTGATCGCAGAAGAAGGTTCAGAACAAACAAATGTACTTTCCCTAATTCAACGAGACAGGTACATATATCAGCTCGACCAACTGAAGAAAACCTGAGCCAGGAATTATTTTTAAAACTGTTGTTACTGCTTGTTGTACCGCTTTTTAGGGCAGTGTAGGACAGGTGGAACGAGAGCCTGAGGAATTTAATGACCGGATGGCTAGTGCAGTCGCCGCGAAGCTGTTCCGGTTAGGATTTTTCATTTATGCCGACAACAGAAAAAATTCTTGGCTTTACCGTGAATTGAACACGAGTCTCCCAGATGGGGCAGCTGCGCTCTAATACAGAAGAGGACATCTTGTCTAAAGCTATAGATCATTAATTTATTCAATGAATGAAAATCGTGGCATATCCTTTACAGGACTTGACCATCAACAATAGTAAACGAGTCGTTGATTTTCTAGGCACCACTTATACGTTCAGTAATTTTCCATTGTTTTCAATATTCATTTATTCAATACAAAACATTAAACATTTTCTAGCTTCAATTACTTTCTAATTCCCATCAATTACTCTACAATTTCCATCAATTACTTTCCAATTCCAACCAATTACTCTACAATTTCCATCAATTACTTTCTAATTCCCATCAATTACTCTACAATTTCCATCAATTACTTTCTAATTCCCATCAATTACTCTACAATTTCCATCAATTACTTTCTAATTCCCATCAATTACTCTGCAATTCCCATCAATTTCTTTCCAATTTCCATCAATGACTCTGCAGTTTACATCAATTACTTTCTAATTCCCATCAATTACTCTGCAATTTCCATCAATTACTTTCTAATTCCCATCAATTACTCTACAATTTCCATCAATTACTTTCTAATTCCCATCAATTACTCTGCAATTCCCATCAATTTCTTTCCAATTCCCATCAATTACTCTGCAGTTTACATCAATTACTTTCTAATTCCATCCTTAAATAAACAAATTTCTTACATTCTGTGACCAGACACGGCGACCTCAACCATATTGGAGATCGAAACCACAAGTCGTGCATCAAGAATTTAGAAAGCTATTGGCACGCTCTGCTCTTCTCCATAGAATCACAATCTACAATTGGATACGGAACAATATATCCTAACCCAGAGTGTTCTGGAACTATTCCTGTACTATTCTTACAGGTATGGATATACATGTCTCTTATATGGGTGATAATCTTTCTTATACATAGGTGAACATCGGTGGCGTATTCTCCGTGCGTGCTAGGTGTGCGGCGCACACCTCTGGAAGGCCAGAAGGAAAATAAAAATAAAGTAATTATTCTGTTAAGTATTCACAGAAATATTTACAATAACATTTTTATAGAGCAGCTTTAAGTAGCCGTTTATTGTCGAATTTAAGCGACCACGCAGCCTGCCAGTTTCTAGTGGCGCGTTATTATCGACACACGCATGATGTGTGTTTGTGGTATGTTAGGTACTTAGGTTAGGAGTTTCGACCCATGTCAGCTCATGCAGAGCCAACTATAAACTACAGGGCCTTCGGGCTCAGGTAAGAATTGTGGGAAATCAGACCCCAACTACACCAAGTGACCTCGCATTCCAGTATTGGTGTATAATTGGTGATGAATTCATTTTTAAATCAACACAAAATGCTAACTCGAAGTCATATTATGCAACAAGCTAAGTTTAATAATAAGGAATATCAATATTATGAATATTTTTCACCAATAAATAACTATAGACTCACCGAATTGAGTAAAATTGCAAAAAAGCGTGCAGTGTTCTATCAAACATCTGTAATTTCTAGATCCCTTTTCTTATCTAGGTCAGGGAATACCCGGCCTAGTTGTCTGGCCTTTGCTAGAGCCTGGCTGTTGCTCATGTCTCCGAAAATTGCTCGGTGGTTTCCGTCTTATCGCGAGCTGGTCTTTGTACTCTAGCGCCATCTAGAAAGTTTTGTGAAGCGGGTAGGGGAGAGAATGGTGGACAGGTTATAGTTTTACCTAGAGAAAGCGTGCGGTGGAAAATCAACACTAACAATTGAAGGGCTTGGTGGAAGAAGGGCGTATCGCAGTTATTTAAAATTCTGAGAAAAGGAATACCAGTTTTAAGAGGAATTTTCCAGAGAACCTCATCCATAAATTAAAAGACGTTATTGGAGGAATGTTCGACTATGCACGATTGAAAAATGAATTTGTGGCACTTTATTGTTTGGAGGAGCCCTACAAAAAATCAGTTCACTGTATCAGATTTACTCTAGTTTTTAGTTGAAAATGATCTCTGTTCTGGTTTTAAAGAAGTGTTCAAACTGGCAGAATTGATCATGATTATTCCAGCAACCACTGCGTCTGTTGAAATGCCGTTTTCAGCATTAAATCGAATCCACAGTTGCTACAGATCTACACAAGGTCAAGATACACTCTCCAATCTTAGCCTTTTGTCTATTGAAAAGGAACTTTTGAGCAAGGTTACAATTAATAATACATTTTACGATGCCGTCACAGAGAGGTTTCTGTAAAAGGAAAGAAGAATGGATCTGATCTTCAAGTGAAACATGTAAGTGGAAATATTTTTAAAATATATTTCCCAGTTCAATAACTATCGGTGCATAATTAAATATAGTTGACTTTTCAATTAAAACGGAGCAGAGGTTAAATATGAGGGTCACATATTCATTTTAAGTAGCGGCACACCTATCTCGCATTCAGTTTCAGTTTCAGTTTGGAATATCTTCATTGCACTCCGGATATGTCCATAGGTGCTCCGATCTCCTTCGTAATATCTCCAACAGCGTCCAGCGACTGACCGTACCAGTTCGATTTTGATTGATGAGCCCACTCACGTACCTGTTATGCTGTTCTTTTCTTGCTACTTCAATCTTCAAACCCAGATCCTGCAATCTAGTAGCCGACGTGGATTGGTTTCTATTTCTATCTCGCATTATCAGGCTACACCACTGGTGGACACATATACCTTTAAAATTAATGAATACAAATACCTCTTACATGAAATTGATACATTTTTCACTTACATAAATGAATACATCATACTCTTACATTTTTGCCCTTTGTAAAACTACATTACTTCCTTTTTACGTGTTTCGCCTTTTGTGCTTACATATGAGGGCCAATTCCTTTCCTCTCTTTTGGATAGTTGTGTGCGAGAAATGAACTCACATATTTTTGTTTTGGTTCGATTTCATAGGTGAACGTTCCACGTATTGAACTACTCTGTCCCACTCCTCTGATCCTGAAAATCGTGTCATATCCTTTACAGGACGTAGCCATCAACCACAGTAAACGAGTCGTTGATTTTCTAGGCACCATTTATATGTTCAGTAGCTTGCCATTGCTTTGTGAACGGTGAGGTCTATTTTTACCATTCGTAAAAATCCAACGGAAACAAATTTGCTTCCAAACTGCCTGCCGTGGAGTTTGAACCAGGTGTGCTTGGGTTGTGATCGATCTCACTACCGCTTATGCTACAGACGCTGACTGAAGTTCGATCATAATGAAGCAAAACTGTAAATTATGTGTTGGTTAATGATCCTATCGGAGTTGAAGCTTAACTTCTACCGCCGTCATGTTCAAATCATCAGTTATATCATGAATTCATCTCAATATTCTTCCTAATCTCCTCATTGGCTGGATATTCTTCCTATTCTCCTCATTGGCTGGATATTCTTCCTATTCTCCTCATTGGCTGGATATTCTTCCTAATCTCCTCATTGGCTGGATATTTTCTTCTATAATGGTCTTTTCCAACCCTTCCTGTCTTTTTTATTTATATCCATTAACATATCTTCTTCTTTGAACGTTTCATATCGACCACTTGTTAAACCACTCTTTGTGATTTGTATGTGATCTGAGCCTAAGAGCGATTGTACGTTGTGCCAGTTATGCGCCTACAAGTACGTCAGAACATCCAATTTCTGCGATGCTTTTTATTTACTAGGGTAGCTTCCTAGGTCCCTACCTCAGTCGCCTCTCATGACATGCCTTGTAGGTCGCAGTGTTACTATTCTTTGCTCCCTTGAGAGCACCGGCAACACACGGGCGCGTGAACATATCAAATATAATTACTTCCTTTTGTTACATTTGATGTAGTTGTGGTGTTTTATTATATTTGATGTAGTTGTGATGTTTTGTTATATGTGATGTAGTTGTGATGTTTCGTTATGATTTACTTTTGTTTATTTCCCAGATAACATTAGGATTTCTTCTAGAGACGTTTCTCCTCGGATTTATATTTGTCAAGATAGCTAGACCTAAACATAGAAGACATACATTAATCTTCAGGTACGTTACATTAATCTTCAGGTATGTTACATGAATCTTCAGGTACGCTACATTAATCTTCAGGTAAGTTACATTAATCTTCAGGTACGTTACATTAATCTTCAGGTATGTTACATGAATCTTCAGGTACGCTACATTAATCTTCAGGTAAGTTACATTAATCTTCAGGTACGTTACATTAATCTTCAGGTATGTTACATGAATCTTCAGGTACGTTACATTAATCTTCAGGTATTTTACATCAATCTTCACGTATATTACATTAATGTTCAGGTATGTTACATTAATCTTCAGGTAAGTTACATTAATCTTCACGTAAGTTACATTAATCTTCAGGTAAGTTACATTAATATTCAGGTATTTTACATTAATCTTCACGTATATTACATTAATGTTCAGGTATGTTACATTAATCTTCAGGTATGTTTGTTTGTTTGCCGATATTAACTCGCAATGTATGTTATAGTTCGTTCCAAAATACGTGAACATCTTTACCGACCGATATAAAATCATCCACTTGGCAGAAATTCTTGACTTTTACATTTTTATATAGATAACAGTAACGACCTTCGTAAAGTATTTTTGTCCACCCAAACCTATAGAGCTGTAAAATTTTACTTATTTGGTATTAGTAAAATAACAGCGACGTTGATTTGGTATACATGTAGAAGTTTAACAGGACGGTTGTCAAGTTTTTCTATAATAATGCATTTGCGTGCTAAACATGCAATTCAGCGCAAGTGGAAATCAGGAATCCTGTAGCATTGTATCCTAACTGTCATTGGCGTATGCACACACCACTTAGTTTCATTGATAGAAGTATCATTTGTTTACTATGTCACATTGCTTTTATAATATATAATAGGGATACGCCTGTACAAACATTCGCCACCATTTCGTGCATTACTGTAAATTCTAAGCTTTGATGATCATTTTGTTGTGTTTATGCAAAATTATATAAGAAAAAATGCTTTTGAATCAACCAAGCTGCCTACAAATTAGTTAAACATTAACCAATGTGCAACGTATACACGTTCTTGGCAAGATCAAACATATCACAAAGAGTGATTAAAATTGGTTGTAAAGAACGAACGTAAAGAAGAAGAAGAAGTTAAACATGAATTTGTAAGGTCGTACGGTATATAAGACTGCCTGCTAAAAATTATACTGTTATCCATCCGGTAGATGTCGTATAAATTAAACCTTAGTGTGATCACGAATTTTGGAACGAACTATAGTAATCTGGTTAAGATCACATTTGTACAGCAAAATAAAAAGTTTTTTCTCAATTTCAGCCGCAATGCATGTATCTGTAAGGAGGACAATCACCTGACGCTTCAGATCCGTGTTGGAGACATCAGGAATACTCACCTGATAGACACTCACCTGTACGGAGTACTGGTCAAGCGACACGTCAGCGAGGAGAAATATGTTTACCCACTTTTCCAGGTGAGTACAATATTTTTTGTGTTTACTCTTTGAAATATCGACACAAAGCTGCACTGCCAACTATCTCAAACATCGACACAAGGCTGTACTGCCAACTATCTCAAACATCGACACAAGGCTGTAATAGCAACTATCTCAAACATCGACACAGGTCTGTAATATCAACTATCTCAAACATCGACACAAGACTGTATTATCAACTATCTCAAACATCGACACAATGCTGTACTACCAACTATCTCAAACATTGACTCAATGCTGTACTGCCAACTATCTCAAACATCGACACAAGGCTGTAATAGCGACTATCTCAAACATCGACACAGGTCTGTAATATCAACTATCTCAAACATCGACACAAGACTGTATTATCAACTATCTCAAACATCGACACAACGCTGTACTACCAACTATCTCAAATATCGACACAAGGCTGTACTGCCAACTATCTCAAACATCGACACAAGACTATACCACTAACTCTCGCAACCATCGACACAAGATTATTTATACCAGTATAACGAGCTCGACAAATGACTAAAGAATAACAACATATTTTATCATGTCAACATGTTGTCATATTTTCTCCAGCATGAAATCCAGTTTGAAGCTCATGGAATGGGGGATCGCTTATTCCTGATCTGGCCTATGATACTACGTCATAAGATTACACCAGATAGCCAACTTTACACTCTAACTCCAGAAGGTAACAGTTTTCTTAACCAGTTTCAGTTTGGAATATCTTCATTGCATTCCAGATATTTAGTTTAGTTTAGTCGTCGGATCATCATCACTGCACATCGAAACCATTAGTCCATATGTGCTCCGATCTCCTGATTAGTATGTCTCTCAGCGTGTGGCAACTAACGACACCGATTCTTTGTTGGTTTTCTATTCTTCTTTGGCTACCAGTATAGTGCTCTTGTCTAGATACACCACATTTTGACTTGGAACTCTTGCAGTCTGGTTAGTGTTGTAGAATCACGACTACTACGTGAATCATGTACACAACCTCTCTCCCTTGGGGAATTTATAGAAATGCCCATAGGGGTTCCGATCTCCTTCGCAATATGTCCAACAGCGTCCAGTGACTGACCATACCGATTTTTTAAATTGATGAGCTTACTTATATACATGTGTGCTGTTCTTTTCTGACTACTTCAATCTTCAATCCCAGCTCCTGCAATCTAGCAGTTGACATGGATCAAGATGATAATCTTCTTTGCGACCATACTCTAAGAGGGCATTCAAAATGTCAGTTCTATCCAATGGCTCCTCTTACCTCCCCATCCCCTCCCACTCCCTGATATGGTGGCAGAACCAGACAGCCTGTCTGCTCTATCATAAGAATTTCTTAACCATTTATCAATGTAACATAATCATAAGCCAGTGTGTATCCACATTATTGAAGTGCATCTACTGAAACGCTACTGTTGGAGACAGAATGAATAAGTAACCCAACTCTGCTGCAAGTTTTATTGTAATTATATACAATAATAAGGACCAAAGCGATATCATGAATGCTCTAAGAGAAAGCACACGCTCTGAAGATTTCAACGAAGAAGATAACGGATATTCTCTATCTCGGCACTATCTCTAGTGCGACAAGAACCATGAGAGAAGCCCAATCGATACATCAACTAACACAGAACGTGGAGTTGTTAATTTAAAAACACTGAAATATATGCTTGCGAGGAGATCGCGAAAATTATGGACATGTCTGATGAAGATGATCCTCAAATGAACAATGGAGAAAAGAGTTGGGTGGCGTATCCAGTTCGGATTGTTAGCGATTACACAAATATGATTGTTGTACAGTAACAGACTGTGATTATCTTAGTCATGGCCTCCTGTAAAGAAGCCCTTTCCGCTAAATATGAAAATCGGATATTCTTGTTGATAGGGGTCAGTTTTTATATATATTTTACAGAACTCTGTAAGCTTTATTGTAATTTGACACACAATTCTATGAGTTAATTATGTATTGATCAAAGTGGTTAATAATAATAACTGTCCATCATGTGTGATGATGATGATTAAAACTGCAGATTTTATTTTACCGCCATTCGCAGGCTCAGATAAAAATGGCCAATTAACAGCTGAAAACCGATCGTTTTGAGTCTATCGTCTATCCGTGCAGGTTGTCGCTCAGTACTCTCTCTGGTGAAAATTACAGGTCACAAAGAGTAGTCAACGAGTGCTTGTTCTAGAGCACCCACGGAAGTGTCTCTCTGGACTATAATCACATGCCCACTGAGATTAATAAGTGATGTTTTTAGAGCTCCATCCGCACTAGAAATGGGAGAATCCTGCAGTGATGACCAATGAACTCTACCTGGGTAGGCTGTGGCTAAGTAGTTACACCCTCTGCCTTGTGAGTCGAAAGTCGTGGGTTCGAATCTGAACCGCGCCGTTCTGTTCACGAGTGCAGTTTTTCCGAAGACCCCTAGGATTGTTGCTGGAGCTACGGAGTTGTGCTTTGTGCAATACTCTCGGCAGGTAGCGTACCATTTCTGCGGAGAGGGCCGAGCCATATGGGGTAAAACCCGGTGCAGTGAAGTCAATCCTTCGGCTTAAAAACCCTTTGAAAATAGTTAATAAAACTGATATTCCTTTGTGTTAAATTTAATTTCGGAAATAATATAACTTTGTTTTCACATGTTGTAACACAGTTCTAATCGATTTCAGATCTTCTCTATGATAAGTTCGAACTGATGATTGTTCTAGAAGGAACAATCGAATCTACGGGAGAGATGATCCAAGCTCGAACATCTTACACTAGTAAAGAGATTATGTGGGGTCATCGGTTTACACGAATTGAGGAGTACGATGAGAAAAAAGAGAAATGGTAAAATGGGAGAAGTAGTGAGGATGCCAAGATGTTGTTACTGTTGTTGTTGTTGTGACTGTTGTTATTGTTGATGATGGTGCTGTAGTTTTTGTTGATGATGATGATCTTGAATAGCTGCTTATGTTGATGTAGTTGCTGCTGGTCTCGTTGCTTTTATTGTTGATGTGCTGAAGTTGCGTTTGGAGTTGATGCTGATCTTGCTGCTGCTGATGTTGTTGTCATTGCTGCGGTTGCCGGTGCAATTGCTATTAGTGTAATTGTTGTTGTTATTCTTGATGATGCTGTTGCAGTTGTTGACGATGATGTTGCTATGGCTTATGATGCTGATATTTATGATTATGTTGTAATATTGTTGCTTTTATTGTTGCTGTGATGATGTTGAGTTTGGCGCTGCTGTTGTTGTTGCTGTTGCTAAACAACAAAGAATTTCGAATTTGCATTGTTTCCAACGAAGTATTAGGGATGACGTTTCTCCAGAACTTTATTTATTACAAAGAAGTGACTACTTTTCTTCATACGTTAGTCAATGCCATGAGGTGTGACGAAGGTATCTATAAGCGGTTACTATTACATCACGGATATTGAACTGATATCTCTCGGAAAGTGATACAGGTTATGGTCCCTCACTGCCACAGTTGTTCAGGATAATCTTTGTTCCCATCAACAGAAATATCTTTGTTTTTACAGATCTATATCTGATTTCACTGACAGCTAAACAGCAGATGATCAACACCATTGTTATACCTACTCTGTGTTAACAGAACAAAAACATGGACAATGAGCAAAGGACAGTTGCAAAAAAATAACATGTGAAATGCGATGCCTACGAAAAATTACCAACAACACAAGAAAAGACTAGTCACCAACATCAACATAAGAAAGAAAGTTGACACAGAACCTTGCTTAAATTACTTTGAGAAACAGAATGAAATGGATCGGCGCACACATTGGCTATTCACTGAAGTGCAATCGCCACTGTGTGTTGCTAGAAGCTCGCAAGGAGCAAAGAATAGTAACACTGCGACTTACAAGGCATGTCGTAAGAGATGAATGAGGTAGAGACCTAGGAAGCTCCCTAGTAAAATTAAAAAACGTCGTTGAAATCGGATGTGCTCTCCTACTTGTATGAGCATATCTGGCACAACATACAATCGCTCTTAGGCTCAGATCACATACAAATCAGTTTTAACATGTGGTCGATATGGAGCGTTTGAAGAAGAAGAAGACTGAAGTGCAGTGACGATGGTCGAATAAATCAATCAAAACATGTCCTATCTGGCGCTTGCCTTTTATCTCAGAACGCATTTCCTATTGGTTGCACATGTTTTATACAATTCATCATCATCATCAAGTAGCTTGTCCCTTCCGGAATTTGGCCCCATGACAGCAGTCCTGAAAAACTCTCTGTTCTTTGCAAGTTGACCAACGTCAGCAGCAGTCATTCTCAGATCGTCAATGACATCTTGCACCCATTGTCTTCTAGGTCTTCCTCTCATTTTTCTTCCATGCACCATTCTCTCCAAAATTATATTTTCTAGACACTCATGTCGTTTGGTGTGTCCGAAATATTTAATTATCCTTGATGTTATGATCTTTAAAAGTCAAGCTGTTGCAGAACAGAAGCATTCATTCTTTTCTTTGTCCGTGACATTCTAAGTACTCTTCTGCAGCATTATACGATTACCTTCACCTTTTAACTCTCAGGTCGACCTAGTCTCAATTGAGTACCAAGAAAAGCACTGGAGGAAATGTCGGATGGCATGATGATGACGGTCAATGAAAAATACAAGCCAATTACAAACAAATTACTCAATATACCTCGAGATAAGTAAAAGAGTTCCTTTACTTGTTCCTACTTTTTACCTGTCCCTTGTGAATGGTGCTGAATGAGACCAAGCCATAGAGAAACATATTATCAATATAAAACAGAGAAAATCATCATTTTTCGGACATGTAATGAGAATGGGAAGCTTAGAACACATTGTGACAACAGGTAAAATGGAGGGAAGACGAGACATAGGAAGGCAGAGAGAGAAAATTGTGAATAGTCTGACTACATAGCATTGAAGAGCGTCAACATCTGAGATGATAGCAAACACAAGAGACAGAGATTTGTGGAGATCCATGATCGTCTACGCAAGCCAGCACACCTGATGATGATGACATTGCCCCTCATAATTATCTTCTTGTAATTGCTGTACAATTGATTCCAGGTGTATCGACTTTATTCGATTCAACAATGTTTTGCCAAGCGCGACACCAAGATGCAGTGCTAAAGAGTTGAATGATCAACCTCCACATCTGAACGAGTTTGATCAAGAACAAAGGTAACTCCAAGATATTACTAAGTCATATCTTACAGTATTAATAAATAATCACACAAATGTATTAATAAATGTGATCAATAAATAGACAGTGTACAAATATTAGGAGCTTCCGAAAAACAAATTACCAAACACAGGATTCGAACTATCTACTCTAATTGCTTACGGCCCGTATTGTTTAGTATAGCAATGCGGGCATTCTTACGAACATCAGCGAGTCTACGGTTCTTACAACAACTACAACAACAAACTCCTTTTTCTCATTTATAAAATAAATAATGACCAATTTCGGTTTAGAACCTCCTCCTCCCCCTGCTACTCTCCTCTTCTTCCTCCTCCTCCCATTTCCGACATGGTATTATGAAGCCATGGGAGTCGGTGGTGGATGTGTGCAGGAACAGCCGAAAGAGTGTCAATGGTTATGGTCTCAATACGACGGTAGACAGAGGATCTCTGTAATAGAGACAGAGACTACATAGTGGTCCAGTATGGTCACTGCCAGGAAGGAGAACAATGGCAGACTACCTTCCATGAAGACGCCTAGATATCCATAACAGTAATATGGAATACAGCAAAGAAATTCCTGTGGTCTGTTAGGATGGCAAAGTTTTGATCCGGACAAGCTATAGAATGATGATGATGATTAATAAATAAATAAACTTTCACCGTAGCCTTGTCGGACCTTAGAGTATGAAGAGCATGTCACTTCATATTTTTACACCCTAGAGTGCAGAAGGTAGAAGCACCAATTCCTTTCTTCGCATGTATAACGTGGAGCGTAGGATTGAACCCACAACCCTCTTGTGTCCGAGTCAATAGGCAAACGTTTATTGCATTACGCTAATCCGTCCACAGTCTTACATAACTCCAATACATTCAAATGGTAGTCAATCATGGAGAATAAGCACGCGTGGAAGATAAGATATGGAGACCATAGAAATGTACTTTTTACTTATTCTTTTTCGAACGCTCCATATCGACCACTTGTTAACCACTCTGTGTTATTTGTATGCAATCTGAGCCTAAGAGCGATTGTACAGTGTGCCAGTTATGCACCTACAAGTAGGCCCGCACATTAGATTTGTGCGATGCTTTTTTTTTACTAGGGTAGCTTCCCTAGGCTCCTACCTCGGTCGACTCTTACGACGTGCCTTGTAGGTCGCAGTGGTACTATTCTTTGCTTTCCTTGCGGGCTCCGTCACCACAAGGGCTATAAACCTTTTAGAGAAGATTATAAAGAATTGTATGAACTTCTAATACAACATTATAGAAGCAGTTGTACTGTATGCTCCATTCATTTTTGCAACGATCGTACCATGCGCGTTAGTTAGAAAACCCCAGACCGACTTCTTACTGATGATGATCCCATCAATCAATCAAATTCTTTAAACAATCATATTCTGAAATCAATTGTATTTATGTTCTATATTTACATAATGATGTTATTATCAAGATTTGATTGATTGGTCGATTGATAGAACCATCATCATTGCACTTCGGTGAATAAACATGTTTGATCAATTTCTTTCACAACAAGATCTCAGCTGCATTGCACTAACTCCATAGCACTGGCGAGAGTCCCCAGTGTAGTTTTGCAGAATTTTTGTAGAAATTTTATTTTAATCTTTTGTTTATAATTTTGCACAGGGGCGACTTTGCAGCATAATAATAATAATAATAATTCCTCTCGTACCGTTATACGTTACATAGGGCCTACAAGTAATTTCTCCATACCGCTCTATCCTGGGCAACTCGCTCAATGTCCTCCATGGAACTGAGGCCAATAATTCCTGCCTCTCTCAGCAAAGTTCGTTTCAGGGTCTCCTTAGGTCGACCTCTCTTTCTTGAACCCTTTGCATCCCACTTCAATGTCTGCTTCGATATTCGTTGATCATTTCTCCTCAAGGTGTGTCCAGCATATCTCCATCTTCTCCTTCTTATAACAGTTGTCACTAGTGGTTGACCAGACATGTCTTTGATTTCATCGCTTCTCCTGAATTCGTTGAATTATTTGCAGCATACTCTTATTGATTTTCAACTGTCAGTGGTTCTTTTACGTGCTCATCTTGAACAAAGGTATCATGATTTACGTCGGTTGAGTTTATGGCTTTTTTCACAACAAATTTCAAGTTCAGAAAATTGTCTAGGTTTTTTTTATTATGTTATGCAATCAACGTCATGGCACATTGGGAATTCCCATTCATGCTCTGTCCTCCGTTGCAGCAGCCATCCCAAAGTTCATTTGCTCACAGTACCCATGAGAAGTTGATTACTATATCTTCTCTCTCTACCACGAAGATGACACTGTCTGGCATGTCCAAACTTAACACCTAATTCTCGAACTCGTTCAAGTGTCTGAGACCCGTCCATATCACACAATTGAGAGTGTACCGCATTGATGATATCGGCTGTGTCCATACTTCTGCCCGCTTGAATTTTTTTTTTTTTTACTTTTGTGTGGTTGTTGTGATTGTTGAGGAGCTCATTAGCAACTTTATTGTTTCTGTGCTTGGTCCTGGACATGTGAGCAGTACATGTTTTGATTTCTCATATGGATAAGTGTAATTGCTACAATCAAACATTGGAATATCTGTGGCGTAGAGAATGTGCTCGCTTTTCGTTCCAAAAGTACTCGGTTCGCTACCTCTTGAAGTCATCAATATATTTTCCCATGAGATTCCTGATCTCAGTGTGAGATCGAGTTCAGAGTCCTATCGGAAACAGACGATAAAACGTAGATATCCCCCTTCCCTGTGTTCGAGTTGAACACGTAAAAGAACCATTGGCAGTTCAAAATCGAGAAGAAAGACTGGAAGGCCTTGACTGGACAAAATTCATTAGAACGGTTAAAATTCCTACAAATGACATCGGAAACCCTCACTGGTGCTATGAAGTTCTGCACTGTCACTGAGATCTTCGTGTGTAAGGAAGTGATCGTAACACACATGGTTACTCGACGAAGTGCAACTATGTTGGTCCTTTCAATCAATCAATCTACTACAGTTTACTCGTGTTTGTTATCAACTGTACATGATTGACAACCTATTGGTTATGCTCTACACTACGAAACTGTTCCTACTACCACCTTTTTTCTTATTGTAATAATGTGTCGTGTAACGTTGTATTCTTCTTTTCCGACCATACAGATCCGTTAAAACTTCCAGCTTCAGGAGAAGAAGTCTTCGATTAGCCATGAGCCTAGAGTCGATGGGGTCAGAGCATGAGATTTACGACACTGCATCAGAGACTGATGAAGTCGGTAAGTTATTTGTAATCGATTGATTAATAGGACCGTCCCCATTGCACTTCGGTGAGTAACCACGTGTGCTACGATCTCAGCGACGGTGAACGAACTCTGTAGGAACGGTGAGGGTCCCTGGTGTAAATTAGAAGATGCTGAAAATTATTTTAGTAGGAATTTTGTTTTTTTAAATCTTTCTTATGAATTTTGCACGGGCTACGGCTTTTCATGATTTGTGAACTGCCAAGAGTTCATTTACATGCTCAACTTGAACACGGGACCTACGTTTTATCGTCCGTCTCCGATACGACCTCGATCGATCTCGGAAAAAATATCCTGAATGCTCCACGAGGAGCAAAAAAGAGTACCTTTGGAACGCGAGGCGAGCACCTAACCTCAACGTCACAGAAACCCCCCTCCTCCACATTTGTAATCGCTAACCAGGACTTGCATTTTAAGACTTAGTTACATCAGCGTACAGTTAGAGCAAACACAAGCCTATCAGAAAAGTTCTACGTTGGATCAAGAGTAAGACAAGTATGCGTACTCTCACTTCTGTTGTTCCTTGCTGACATTGTCTTCATCACAGCCTGCATGTCTATAGCAAGCTCTCCAACCTCTTCTGTTATGCTCAAGGTTTCCTTGAAGTCTTGCCGCCACCTTCGTCTTCCCTGCCTCTAACCCAGGATCCATGCCTTCCATTTCTGTTCTCTATATACCATCGTTTTGTTTAACGTGATCAAATACTTCATTTTCCGGGACATGATGTTATGTGCCAATGCGTCACAATAAGTCACGTCGTATGTCCTTGTTTTTTGCTATTCTCTGTCCGCGGCGTTCTAAGAATTTTTCGGTAGCACCTTATTTCGAACGCTTCGATTTGATTCCATAATAATGCTACCAAAGTCTATGTCCAGCAATTATATGTTGCAACAGGTAAGATACATTTCTCAGAAGTCTTCTCCTTAACTTTTCGACATTTATTCATGAAATCTCTAAAACAGCTAACACCAGGGAAGGAAACAGATTTGGGCAACTCTTAAACGATTTCTTGTTTGGTACTTGTTTTCCATATCACTGATCCATACAGTAGAACTGAGCGCACCTTTGATTTGTACATATTGATTTTAGTCTGTGTCCTGTAAACTGATAATCTCCATATGTTATCTAATGATTTGAATGTTGCAGCTGCCATTCCAATTCTTGCGTTGTTTTATTTTACGTCTTCCAGATGATCAAAATGCACAAGAAATAGTAAAGATTTAGTCCTGATGTTGGTTACAGTCCAGAACCATAAACAGATATTACATCACTTCGACCCAAAGACGTGTTAAAGTTTGTGTGTGTAGTTTTAATAAATACACAACATAAGACGCACAGACCACACAAGACACAGACCACACAAGAGAATCTTCATTATTTCTCACACAATAAAATACAAATCAGAATGAATATTTACAAAGATATTTTATTTGCTTTTGTGCGATCTTGTCAGTTACACAACTTGAATTATTATAACATATTAGTTTTACTACGCAGTTTTATCTTGGATTATTTACATGTGAAACTTTCGGACCGCAACGGTTCTCTGGTCAACCCATTTTCAATTGGGTAGCAGAGAAACTTGCAAAGTAAATGTGGCCTAAGTGATGTTAATAACAACATCCACTGTGTGCTGTAGTCATAAAAATACGGATCTAACACTGTATTAACCAAAATACCTCATGGTATGAAAACGGGTTGTTTTACCTTTATTTATATATATTTAAACTTTATATTCTCTTGTATTTTACAGAAAAAAAAAACTAAAAGCATCTGGTGTTTGAATGACGGAAAATAATCGGAACAAAATTATGTGATCACAAATGACTTCATTGTGGGATGACAGAATCACTAACTTGTCTAGATTTTCTGTATTACCGTCGTTTGCAAATCACATCTTTAAAATTACATCGGGGACCCTCGCCGATGCTACGGAGTTCGTACACTGCAGCTGAGATCTTCCTGTGTAAGAATGAGATCAGAGCACACATGGTTACTCCTCGAAGTGCAATGATGATGGTCCCATCAAGCCAATATAATTCTTTTGCACTTTGATGAACAGTTGACATAGGATTCTCTTGCACTTTGATGAACAGTGACATAGGATTCTCTTGCACTTTGATGAACAGTGACATAGGATTCTCTTGCACTTTGATGAACAGTGACATAGGATTCTCTTGCACTTTGATGAACAGTTGACATAGGATTCTCTTGCACTTTGATGAACAGTGACATAGGATTCTCTTGCACTTTGATGAACAGTTGACATAGGATTCTCTTGCACTTTGATGAACAGTTGACATAGGATTCTCTTGCACTTTGATGAACAGTTGACATAGGATTCTCTTGCACTTTGATGAACAGTTGACATAGGATTCTCTTGCACTTTGATGAACAGTTGACATAGGATTCTCTTGCACTTTGATGAACAGTTGACATAGGATTCTCTTGCACTTTGATGAACAGTTGACATATGATTCTCTTGCACTTTGATGAACAGTTGACATATGATTCTCTTGCACTTTGATGAACAGTTGACATAGGATTCTCTTGCACTTAAACTGTGTTGTTGATTATAAACTAAATTTGTCTTTGTTTTTATAACAAAGCAAATTTTGATCAATTTTAAATGCGTAATTTGTAAACTTGAATATAATGTGGGCCTCTTCAACATGGAGGTATGGTGACTACCTTTCGTTCTAAAAATCATTGGTTCATATATATTTAACCAAATTTAGGTCCCATGTTCAAGGTGAGCATGTATAAATTCCCTTTGCTGATGAAATTTGATAAAAAGAGTTGGCTGAAAAGCTGCTGCCTAGACGAAATTCATATATAAAAAAAGCTTAAATTAAATTCCTACACAATTTTCACTCATTATCAAATAGCTTGTCCTGAGCAGAAGTTTGCCGCAGTAACAGTCCGGAATTTCTATCATAGACCAGATGTCCTGCCTCTGCAGCCATCAGTTCAAACCATCAGTTACATCCTGAATCCCTCTTCTCCGTGGTCTCCCTCTTCTCCTCTTTGTCAGTATGCCTCCTTCCATGATGGTCTTCTCCAGCCCTTCGTGTCTCTTTATATGTCCAAAATACTTTAATTTTCCATTTCTTATTTGTAACATCAACTAGATATTTGTTTCAAGTCGAACTGGATGCCTGGGAGGCAGAGTGAGAGGTGTGTTTAATCAGCGAGCCACAGGAACCATCAGTATGCATACTCTTCGATATCTGTTGGGGAGACTGAGTACCTATGGGTCTGCCCGGAGTGCAATGACATCAGTTTAGTAACCAATAACATCAACTAGTTTTCTTTGATATTGAGTTATTTCTGGGTAGATCTATTTGTTCTCTTCTCTGTCCATGAAATACGGAGGACTTTTCTGTAATATTTATATTCAAAAGCACACATATTTGTTTCACGATCTTCTAAATTACATTGAGAACCCTTGATAGTACTACTGTGTTCATGCACTGTCAATGAGACCTGGCGTTTAAAAACAAAAATAAAGCGAACACATGGCTACTCAGTGAAGTGTCATCATCATCTTATTTGCCCGCTATGAAGTCAGAGCGCCTAGTATGACACAACTCAGATTGTTGTGTGAAGGTTTGCTTTCCTTATCATCAGTGCACCTCAGCATTCTTCTTCGCGTTCGTTCTTTACGACCAATTTTAATCACTCTTTGTGATATGTTTGATCTTTGCCAAGAACGTGTATATGTTGCACATTGGTTTGGTAGACCCCAAACGCATAAACTACTACACGCTTAGGACATGTGCATCCGATTGCAGCCAAACCTTCATAGTCGCCTCTTACGACATGCATGGCAAGTAACAGTGGTTCTATTCTTTACACCCCAAATTTGGGCCCCGGTAACCACTCGGGCGCACCTCAGCATTCAGGCGAGCCTTCTCAGAACTTTAGAAATAGGACTACTAAGTATGGTGATAATGGTCCCATCAATCAATGATGACAAGTTTGTTGCATTTAATCATAATTTATAGTAGAGGCTCCACTACCAACTGCCTCTCATCAATGCTTTTGTGTACCATGTTCGTCTTTCTTTTCTTCTTCGAACGCTTCATATCGACCACTTGTTAACCACTCTGTGTGATTTGTATGTGATCTGAGCCTAAGAGCGATTGTATGTTGTGCTAGTTATACGCCTACAAGTAGGCCAGAACATCCTACTTCTGCAACGTTTTTTTATTTACTAGGGTAGCTTACCTAGGCCCCTACCTCAGTCACTTTTTCTTCTTTGCGTTCGTTGTTTACGACCAATTTGAATCACTCTTAGTGATATGTTTGATCTTTGCCAAGAACGTGTTTTTTTTTGCGTCCGCTTTCAACTCAGACGAAGTTTCATCTCTGAAACTGATTTTTGCGTGAAAATCTCGTTTTTCCAATTTCTTACAATGGCAGCAGCGTGCACATTGTAAATTACTTTACACTGGCAGCCGTGTGCTCAATGTACTCGTAATTAATATTCCCTCGCCATACAGGTAAACACGTTAACACAAAGTATTACAGTTTTACAAAATACATAAACAGTGACGATAAACAGCAACGTTTCGACCAAAAGGCCTTTATCAAGCAAATAATACAACAAGAATGACGAATTTCGAGGAACACTACAAATGGACGATTACATGTGGAAACATAAACCTATCTAATGAAAATCTGGGAATAAAACGAACAACGAAATGAGTGGACACAAAAACCGAAAGTGGAAAAGAAGAGAAACAATAAACAATATAGTGGATAAATGACACATATATGGAGCAAACACACATATAGATAACAAGGCACGAGATAAGATAGTACTAAGAAGCATAGGAATGTAATGCGTTGAGTCCAAGAGGTCGCAAAGTGCCATAGAATGAAATAAAACGGTTCTCCAGGGCGAATCGACTGCGATCATCGGAGGAACATGATCGGATGGCTGTGACCTGACATCGTCAACTCCTGAATGGCCAGTATCGTTGAAATGGGTAGCCACAGGAGTCGCAGAGCATTGGCGAATATCGCGTAAGTGTTGGGCGAATCGGTCACTGAGTCTCTTACCGGTTTCGCCAATATAGGACTTGTTGCATCGTTTGCAGGTGATGGCATAGATGATATTACGGGACTCACACGTGAAACTGTCTTGAATGGCATACGTAGCTTTTGGAAAAGAGACAGTGCGGGTCTGTATTACATATGCACATGTGTAACATCGTCGACGTCCGCACTGGATGGTGCCAAAGTGACTCTGGATATTAGGCTTGAGGCGACTGTGTACCAACAAATCCTTGAGGCTTCTGTCCCGTCTGTAAGCCACCAAAGGATAGTGTTGGAAGACTGGACGTGTCTCAGGATCAGACTGAAGAATAGGGAGATGATGGAATAAGACCTTTTTCACCAGGGAACTATGAGGGTGGAATACAGACGGGACAGAAGCCTCAAGGATTTGTTGGTACACAGTCGCCTCAAGCCTAATATCCAGAGTCACTTTGGCACCATCCAGTGCGGACGTCGACGATGTTACACATGTGCATATGTAATACAGACCCGCACTGTCTCTTTTCCAAAAGCTACGTATGCCATTCAAGACAGTTTCACGTGTGAGTCCCGTAATATCATCTATGCCATCACCTGCAAACGATGCAACAAGTCCTATATTGGCGAAACCGGTAAGAGACTCAGTGACCGATTCGCCCAACACTTACGCGATATTCGCCAATGCTCTGCGACTCCTGTGGCTACCCATTTCAACGATACTGGCCATTCAGGAGTTGACGATGTCCAGGTCACAGCCATCCGATCATGTTCCTCCGATGATCGCAGTCGATTCGCCCTGAAGAACCGTTTTATTTCATTCTATGGCACTTTGCGACCTCTTGAACTCAACGCATTACATTCCTATGCTTCTTAGTACTATCTTATCTCGTGCCTTGTTATCTATATGTGTGTTTGCTCCATATATGTGTCATTTATCCACTATATTGTTTATTGTTTCTCTTTTTTTCCACTTTCGGTTTTTTGTGTCCACTCATTTCGTTGTTCGTTTTTATTCCCAGATTTTCATTAGATAGGTTTATGTTTCCACATGTAATCGTCCATTTGTAGTGTTCCTCGAAATTCGTCATTCTTGTTGTATTATTTGCTTGATAAAGGCCTTTGGTCGAAACGTTGCTGTTTATCGTCACTGTTTATGTATTTTGTAAAACTGTAATACTTTGTGTTAACGTGTTTAGCTATTTTCCAAGTTTTACTGCAGTCTCCACCTTTTCTCGATAATCCTCGCCATACAGGCAGATTTTCTCCGACTTCAGAGCTACTCACGTTATCGTCCTGAGTAAGACCAGGGACTCGAACAAATGCCGGACAGTAGGTTCGAACCCGAGCTATGAGGCGTCTCACAGCTAGCAGGCCGAGCTACTATCAACTACTCTAGGCAGTCCCCGCCAAGAACGTGTATATGTTGCACAATGGTTTGGTAGGCCCCGAAACGCATAGACTTCTATACACTTAGGACATGTGCATCCGATATCAGCCAAACCTCCTTAGTCGCCTCCTACGACATGCATGGAAGATAACAGTGGTTCTGTTCTATTCTTTACACCCCAAATTTGGGCCCCGGTAACCATTCGGCGAGTCACTCTTACAACATGCTTGTAAGTCGCAGTGTTACTATTCGGTGCTCCCCTTGCAACCCTCGACAACACAAGGGTGCATGCTTGCCTTTGATTTTCAGTCCCAACTCACTTAAATACACTGCAGTGTTGCAGCCGTATACCAGGACCACAACTTTTCAAAGAAAAGTTCTCTAGTCTGCAGATATAATTTAGAACACTATACTTACATAATCAAATCTGGTACACAGCTACATTTGATCTCAGTGACTAGAGAACCAACACTATACTTACATACCTCAGTGACTAGAGAACTAACATTATACTTGCATAATCAAATCTGGTACGCAGCTACATTTGACCTGTGACTAGAGAACCAACACTATACTTACATAATCAAATCTTGTACACAGCTACATTTGACCTCAATGACTAGAGAACTAACACTATACTTACATAATCAAATCTGGTACACAGCTACATTTGATCTCAGTGACTAGAGAACCAACACTATACTTACATACCTCAGTGACTAGAGAACTAACACTATACTTACATACCTCAGTGACTAGAGAACTAACATTATACTTACATAATCAAATCTGGTACGCAGCTACATTTGACCTGTGACTAGAGAACCAACACTATACTTACATAATCAAATCTTGTACACAGCTACATTTGACCTCAATGACTAGAGAACTAACACTATACTTACATAATCAAATCTGGTACACAGCTACATTTGATCTCAGTGACTAGAGAACCAACACTATACTTACATAATCAAATCTGGTACACAGCTACATTTGATCTCAGTGACTAGAGAACCAACACTATACTTACATACCTCAGTGACTAGAGAACTAACACTATACTTACATAATCAAATCTGGTACATGGCTACATTTGACCTCAGTGACTAGAAAACTAACACTATACTTACATAATCAAATCTGGTACATGGCTACATTTGACCTCAATGACTAGAGAACCAACACTATACTTACATAATCAAATATGGTACACAGCTACATTTGATCTCAGTGACTAGAGAACTAACACTATACTTACATAATCAAATCTGGTACACAGCTACATTTGACCTCAATGACTAGAACACATTGTAACAACTGGTAAAATCAAGGGTAGACGAGACAGAGAGAAAATTGTGGATAGCATAAGAACAGACATGCAATGAACTTTAGAGGGGAGACTAAATGGGGATGACCCAAGATGACTTTGTGGAGGAGGAAGCGATGCACAATTGTAGGCCAGTCTTGGGGCTTCCTGAGAAGAATGGTCACAGACCAAGCATGATTAAGAGTTATTGTTATTGCCCTACAAGATATCACAAGGCTATTGTCTGCTTTGTCGATCGATGTCAAAAATAAAGTAACAACACAACATATCACTTTTATATCAATTCACTCACTGCATATGTAAGATATGAACAAACAATTCATAAGAATGAAAGACAATAAACATCTGTTAATATGAACAAAATTAAATGGGCATTTAATGTCTGATATTGGAGAGAAAACTCGGATCGAACACTGACCAACCGAGACGAACATCAATGCAAAGATGTTATGAATTCTTCATGAACTCACAAACATAACAACATAGATCTAGAGAACCGGAATCTGTGTAGAAATTAAACAACATCAAACAAGATTGATAGGACCATCATCATTGCACTTCAGTGAGTAACCATATGTGCTCAGATCTCTTTTTTACACTGGAAGATACCAGTGGCAGTTCATGAACTCTGTAGTACCGGCTAGGGTCCCTGATGTAATTTTGAAGATGGTGAAAATATTCTGCAAGAATTTTTTATAAAATATTTTTTTGTGAATTTTTGTCGGGGCAGCGGCTTTCCAGGCCGATAACGATTTAGATCTGCAAAGGGTTCTTTTATGTGCTCAACTTGAACACGGGACCTACGCTTTATCGTCAGTCTCCGATAGGACTAGGAACTCAATCTCTGGAAAAATATCCCGATGGCTCCACATGGGAGTGAACCAAGAACCTTTAGAATGAGAGGTGAACACATAACTTCTCCACAACAGAGACCCCCGAAGATTAATTGTATAATGTGTACATGACCCATTTTCATTGGTGGGTGTGTAGGTATCCACGCGCGTAGGGATGACCGTTTATCTTCAGTTGGGTGTTAGGAACAATTAGGGTGGGTTTGTGCATCGTTGTGAGAAGTCAGGCTGGGGTTTCTTGGCTGTCATGTATAGTAGGGTCATTGCAGAGCATACAGGACAACTACTTCCAGTATGAGGATGGATACGGTTGTTACTGCTGCAATGCAGTAGCTCTCTAGGGCTCTGTTTACTAGGAGTCGCTGTTGTGTCTCAGTCGATGCTTCGAAATATCCAGTAGGTTACTGTGTGAGTGGTTTTCAACCTCCAGAGGCCCGCATGGATTTACTGTCCTGGGCATGTGGGTGTTTGCGGTAATAAGAGAGAGAACAGGCTAGCATCAATCATCAAGGAGTCTATGATGGATAAGGGGGATGTTCTTCAGTCTCGTTGTGACCTACTAAAATTGATGTTCAATCTATCAAGCGATTGAAGGAGTTTGTATAAGCAGAAATGGGTGCTTGAAGGGCAGAGAGAGGCGTGTGTTTAACCAGTGAGCTACAAGATCAATAAATATGCATAACCTTCTACCTCTGTTGGGAGAGATTGAGCCGTTATGGATATTCCAGAAGTGCTGTGATGTCGGTCTAGTAACCAAAAAAAATTTATTTCAGTACTATGTTTCATTAGTAATGAAAATAAAAAAGGATCAAGATTATGAAGATAAAGATGTAGGAAGATAAAGATGTAGGAAGATAAAGATGTAGGAAGATAAAGATGTGCGTAGATAAAGATGAAGGAAGATAAAGATGTACGTAGATAAAGATGAAGGAAGATAAAGATGTGCGTAGATAAAGATGAAGGAAGATAAAGATGTGCGTAGATAAAGATGTAGGAAGATAAAGATGTGCGTAGATAAAGATGAAGGAAGATAAAGATGTAGGAAGATAAAGATGTAGGAAGATAAAGATGTAGGAAGATAAAGATGTGCGTAGATAAAGATGTGCGTAGATAAAGATGAAGGAAGATAAAGATGAAGGAAGATAAAGATGTAGGAAGATAAAGATGTGCAAAGATAAAGATGTAGGAAGATAATGATGTGCAAAGATAAAGATGAGCAAAGATAAAGATGTAGGAAGATAAAGATGTAGGAAGATAAAGATGTAGGAAGATAAAGATGTAGGAAGATAAAGATGTAGGAAGATAAAGATGTAGGAAGATAAAGATGTGCAAAGATAAAGATGTAGGAAGATAAAGATGTGCAAAGATAAAGATGTAGGAAGATAATGATGTGCAAAGATAAAGATGAGCAAAGATAAAGATGTAGGAAGATAAAGATGTAGGAAGATAAAGATGTAGGAAGATAAAGATGTAGGAAGATAAAGATGAAGGAAGATAAAGATGAAGGAAGATAAAGATGTAGGAAGATAAAGATGTGCAAAGATAAAGATGAAGGAAGATAAAGATGAAGGAAGATAAAGACATATGAGGATAAAGATGTGGGAAGATAAAGATGTAGGAAGATAAAGATGTGCAAAGATAAAGATGTAGGAAGATAAAGATGTGCAAAGATAAAGATGTAGGAAGATAAAGATATGCAAAGATAAAGATGTAGGAAGATAAAGACATATGAGGATAAAGATGTACGAGGATAAAGATGTGATGCATATTCATCCCACACCTGTATAGATGTCTGCATATAATATTAATGAATAAAGATAAATGTATATGCTCCCTACTAAGCAGGAGAAGCCACTAAGGGAAAAAACCATCTTAACTTGCAAATACTCAAACTAGCACTGTTGTCAAACAAAAAGGCTTATGTACAAGATGGGAAACAACTCTAGTAAGTCAGTTGTGTTGTTGAGCACAAAAGAAACATGAGAGATAACGAGTGTTATATGTATACAACAAAAATAGTATGGAACGGAACTGATAGGATTACAAAGATCAGAATACTAAGAGCATGTATATTCCCAGTAGCAACGTATAGGTGTGAAGCATGGACATTAAACAAGGCAGTTAAAAACATGTGTGCTTTTGAATATAAATGTTACAGAAGAGTCCTCCGTATATCTTGGACAGAGAAGAGAATAAATAGATCTATCCAGAAAGAACTCAAAATCAAAGAAAACTGGCTGTGGCTACAAATAAGAAACAGAAAAATTTAGATATTTTGGACATATAAAAAAGACATGAAGGGCTGGAAAAGACCATCATGGAAGAAAGCATCCTGGCAAAAGAAGAAGACCACGGGAAGATGGATTCAGGATGTAACTGATGATTTGAACATGACGGCTGCAGAGGCAGGACATCTGGCATATGAGAGAAATTCCGAAGGACTGATGGTGTGGTAAAGTTCTGCTAAGGACAAGCTATTTGATGATGATGTGTATAACAAATACACAAACCAACACACAAAAGGACTTATGTACAAGATGATCTCTGTCTAGTCTTGCTATCTCTGTCTAGTCTTCCATCTTCTGTGAATTAAGCACTAGACTAAACTAGCTCTGGCCGAAGGGAAACAACTCTAGTAGTAAGTCAGTTAGTTGTAAAGCACGAAAGAAACATGGGAGATAACAAGTGTTATATGTATAAGAAATAAACAACCTTACTGTAATTTGACCCTGCTCAACTTATTTCTTAATTCATCTTGACCATGTGCAAACTGACAATTTTCTTTCGTCGCTGACAGCCACAAGGATGATGGGTGTCAAACCAGCACAGGGTAGTTTTCCTGGTATCTTGAAGGTCACGATTATTTTTAACTTTCTTGACCTTGCGACCTATCCATGGATCGGACACCGTGAAGTCGCGGAGCTGGACAAAGCCTCCAGTAACTATTAAAGATAAATGTATTTATTTTATTATAAACAGAAAATTTATTGTGGGCGTCTGTGGCTTAGTGGGAGTGAGCTTGATCACAACCCAAGAGTTCGGATCTACAGGATTCTGCTATACCATCTAACTATCTTTTTCATGGTCTTTCTCTCGCCATCTTTCTTGATGTTCTGTTGTAGAAGACTGTCTATAGTTGAGTTTGGTTGTATTCTTATTAAATGGCCAAACCACTTCATTCTTTGTTCCTCAGTGTAATTCAAACAATGTTCTGTGCTGACTTTCTTTCTTATGCTGATGGTGGTGACTTTTTTCTGGTGTTGTTAGCATCTTTTCGTAGGAATCGCATTTCCAATGTAGTTATTTTTTGTGACTGCGCTTTACTCGTTCTCTGTTTGTCCCTTGTAACACAGAGTAGGCATGAAAATGCTGTTGATCATTGGTCATCATTTAGCTGTCAGTGAGATGTTTGGGTACCTTAACAATGGGGCTAGCTGGTAGGTTACATTATTTGCTTTTTTTGCACTCTAGCCTATCTCTCTGTCTAGTCTTCCATCTGTGAATTAAACACTAGACTAAACTAGCAATATTTTATATAAATGTTGGATAGTACCATCTTGCCAGAAGTGGTCTAGGGTTTGCTTTGCAGTCATAGCAGAAGAGTCTGTGGGGTTAATTTTGTGCAGTTGGACTCTGAGACTACAATGCCCCATTCTTTGCCTGATTATCTTTGAGTGTTCATTTCTGCTGAACCTGTTTACGCTGACTTGTCTTCATTTGATTTCTCTGTTCTGTTTTCATGCATTGTTTAAGGAGTGTCTTTAATGCTATATAACTCTGGGAATGGGGGAGACCGCTCCATGTTTTCTTTAGTCCTTTCCAGTTTGTATGTCTTCTTATTTCTGGAAATACTGCTCTCACTCTCTCTTTCTTTCTAGCCTGTGATGCTTAGAGCAGCAACAGATACCTTTCTTTTCTATTCTTAGCCATTTTCTGTATTGTGTTCCAGCTATGGTTCATTTCTTTCAGTTCTAGTTCTACTGTTCTCCTCCAGGTCATTTTGAGTCTTCAATATTTTCGTTTACTCTCTGGTGTCCATCTCAGTGCAGTTTTCATGACAGCAATATCTCTGCTTATATACAGTTTAGATAAAAAAGTGGAGGTTCATGCTATATGCATGACTTATATGTACATTATATGCGAGTTTGGCAGTCTTTGAACTGCTTGTGTTAGTGAAATCTACTTCCCGGTTGAAGGTTGTTATTTTTAACAAAACATCTTCAAGAAAATTAATTATTTTAAAAATAAATACTTACAATGCATACACTAAACGTTGTTTATCATCAAAAACAATATCTTTGGCAGCATGTGGTCAAATTGTACGACAATATGTTTGTTAGTTTTTTATGTTAATTTTTAAAAAAGACAACCCTGTTTCTGGGTGAGCCTCCCACCTTAAGGAGGCAAGTCGTTTCCAGGATAACTTTATGCATGACTACCAAATACACTAAACCTGTTTCCATAAAGAGAGGTAAAGATAAAGCAACCCTTGTTCATACCTTAAGGTGTATAGGGTAATACAGTGTTAGGCCTGTATTTTTAGTTGCCTGTCAGCACACGATGGGTGATGTACTGAACATCACGCCATCTGCCTTTACTTTCCAGTGCTTTTCCTTGTACTCAATTGAAGCAGTGTCAATCTCTGGGTGAGAGAAGTTGCTGTCAGAAAAATATTCCACGCCCAATGTGGAATTGAACCCAGACCATTAACCTAAGAAGTGAGTTCACTAACAACTATGCTACAGTGGCTCCATTTGCATAAAAATCCTATCTGTTATCACTTCAAACATACAACATGCCTCTTTAGAAATAATATTTACCTTGAAAGACATGACTGTGATTTCTTAGAAGTGTCTGCAGACCTCCACATTCGCTCTTAAGTTCCTGCATGGTAGGTTTGTCAAAGAGAGCTGCAACCTTATTCAACGCCACACTGCCTAGAAAAACAAAATAGAATTTCTGTATGAGCACCAGATATTAAGCAGCGATCAAGGTTTTCGAGAAGAGCAGGGTGAAAATCTGCTGTCCTGGCAAAATTCATTAGAAAGATTACAAAATAAAATTCCTACAAAATATTTTAAACATCTTCTAAATTTAATCGGGGGGGGACCTTCGGCGGTGCTAAGTAGTTCGTGCACTACCGCTGAGATCTACCTGGATAAGAACACGATCAGAGCACACATGGCTACTCACCGAAGTGCAATGATGATGATCCAATCAATCAACCAAGGTTAGAATAAACAGTTTGTAGGCAGCCATTTCTCCATTATTATATTTCTCTTGTACCGTTATAAGTTACATAGGGCCTGCAAGCAATTTCTCCATTCCTGGACAATTTGATCAATCTCTTCTATAGCATTGAGTCCAATAATTCTTGCCTCTCCCAGTAAAGTTCGTTTCAGAGTTTCCTTAAGATATCTTTTCTTTTTTTTAAACCCCTTTTCTTCCCACTTCAATGACTGCTTTAATATTCTTTGATCGTTTCATTGCAGATTATGTCAATATATCTCTATCTTCTCCTTCTTATAACAATTGTTACTAGTGGCTGACTAGACATTTCTCTGATTTATTCACTTCTGAATTCGTTCCATTTTATATTCATTTTTGTGTGTGCAGACATCTATTTTGAAATGCATTCAACTTCCTTTCTATATCTGTAGTCCTTTTCCAACTCTTGCTAGCATTTGTTAGGATTTATACACAATATCTCTCCATTAGTTGTGATATTAGTGGAGAAAGGAACTGATAGGAAAACAAAGATCAGAATACTAAGAGCTTGCATATGCCAAGTGACAGCATATGGGTGTGAAGCATAGACATTTAACAAGGCAGTGGAAAAACATGTGTTTTTTAATTTAAGTGTTACAGAAGAGCCATCTGTATATCATGGACAGAGAAGAGAACAAATAAACCTATCCAGAAACAACTCAAAATCAAAGAAAACTTGCTGATACTACAAATAAGAATGAGGAAATGATAGTATTTTGGACATATAAAGAGACGTGAAGGATGGAGGAGACCATTATGGAAGGAGGCATCCAGTCAAACAGAAGAGGAAGGACACTGAGAAAATGAATTCATGATGTAACTGATGATTTGAGCATGATGGCTGCAAAGGCATGTGAGAGAAATTGCAAAGGACCGTTAGTGTGGCAAGGTTATGCTCAAGGCACGCTATCTGATGACGATTAGGCGAGAGAAAAAAACTAGTCTACCAATTTTATTATAATATGTTCGAATTATACCGCTGTGTGGTGCCAGGGCCCGCAAAGAATAGTACCATTGCGACCTGCAAGGCATGTCATAAGAGGCGACCGATGTATGACCTAGGGAGGCTACCCTAGTAAATAAAAAGTATCACAGAAATCGGATGTGCTGGCCTACTTTAGGCGCATAACTGGTACAACATAGAATTGCTCTTAAGTTCAGGTCATATACAAATTGCACAGAGTGGTTAACAAGTGGTCGATATGGAGCATTCGAAGAAGACGTATACATTTTAGATATCTTTTTTTTTATAAATGGCACTGAAAATGGGATGTGTTTCACTGTGTCAGTGATTACTTTACATGTATGTGTGGGGTCGCTAATAGCAAAGCTCATAACAATCTGTGCTAGTAACCACACATTGTGGAGATTCAGGGGTTCAAGGCAAGTTTAGAAAAAAAAGAAAAATAACTGTGCGCACAATATGCAGTTGGACTACATGAGATGCTATCCCTTTAGTTGGGGATCTAATTTTCAAGTACCTCTGAAGAATGAGTACAATTGGATGCCTGAGGGGCAAAGTGAGGAGTGTGTTTAACCAGCGAGTCAACCAGGAATCATCAATATGAATACCCTGCAATGTCTGTTGTGGAAGACTGAGCACCTATGGATCTGCCCGGAGTGCAATGACTAGCGAGGGACATTAGTGATAAGGAAAGCAAGTCTTCACGCAATAATCAGTCAGAGGCACCATAGTAGGAGCCATGACTTTGTCTGAATTCACAGCGAGCCGAAACAAAATATAGAAAAAAACTAATATCAGTTATCAGTTATATGAGGACTATCATCATAGCAGGTCCGGACATGTCCATAGGTGCTCCAATCTCCACCTCAGCAAATCCAGCAGCCCAACATGCCAGTTCGATGTTGATTAATCAATCTCCTTGCATACCTAGTATGTCGCTCTTTTCGGGCTGCACCAATATTGACACCCATATCTTTCTCAATCTGGTCAGCGAGTGGGATTCACAGCCCTGAAACTCCTCTGTTCAGAAAGATTCTCGCAATGCGTGAAGAATGTCATTTCGATCCATGGCAGCTCCCTCCGATATTGAAGCCAAGCCAGCCAAACTATCAGCTCGTTCATTACCCCTAATTCCTGCATGCCCAGGGACAAAAATGAAGGTGATTTCTCTGATCACCGTCCGCTAAATATGCATAAATAGAAAACTAATATATGCTAAGAAAATTAATACATACCTCCCATTGTCCAAGTCTTTCCGTTACTCAGTAACACTGTCCTCGAGTCTGGTGCTGCAAGGATGTGATTGAAAACTGTCTCTACAATTTTGAATTTTATTTGTTCTGGCACTTTTTGACAGTTTCTGACAGTTTGTTCCGCTCTCAGCTGAAAACCTGTTGCCCATTGCGTTGCTTTTACAACTTGAGAACTGCCGACATTTCTTCCATTCAAGTTATGAGAAAATGTAAATTTTGGATTAGCATCGACTGGAGATGTGTTTTCTGGGTCAGAGCTCTGAGACTCTCCAGAACTCACAGTACCGGTACTATTTTTACGACGTTTGGTTCCATAATTATCTACAGAATGTGTGGTCTCTTGTTCATAGAATCCACTATCAGTGCTTTCCAAACTTTCAATCGTTCTTTTTCTCCACAAGTGAGTGAATAATTAGAGTCTAATGAACTTGTAGCTGATGAACGAACTAAGGAATCTTCTTCCTCATGCATGCAAACATCATTAGAATTTTCTGCTAACTTATTGTGCCTTGGTGTCATCATATTTTGGACTACGCTTGCTATTGTAGAAGTTTGTAGGCCAACTTCATTGTCTGTAGATAGTGGTGGATGGCTGTCAACATCTGTAGTCTGTTTTAATGTCTGCACACATGGTTTGCTTATATCTTTGTTACTAATGCTTTGTCTGTAGACTGTTCCCTTGTCAATGAATGCTTGTCTACGCTCTTCGACCATCAGTTCATCAACTTTTTCATATGACCTTCTTCTACCAATGACGCATATCTGAGAAAAAAACAATACATTTGGAATGTTAGTTTAAATGAATAGAGAATTGAAGATATGCAATGTTTTCAGGTTTCCATAGGGAAACCCTGAAACGAACTTTGCTGAGATGCAAGGAATATTAGACTCAATTCAATGGAAGATATCAAGCAAGTTTCCCAGGACAGTGCGGTATGGAGGAATTACTTACTTCTTCTTCTTCAGTGATCTCTGGTCATGCGCTTAATTTACTGTGGACCACAAACTGGGCAGTCAGCTTCAGGTCTGTCAGGTTTCCCCAAAGCTTTGTTTTCAGGTCGACTGGGTGAGGCCACATGTTGCTTCTCAGCTCACCCAGGAGAGGACAGTCTTGCAGGATATGCTCTGGTGTCTGTTCCGCCTGCTGACACTGGCAGAGAGCTGTTTGACTTATTCCTAGTCTATATAAGTGTTTGTCGAGTCTGCAGTGTCCGGTGCGTAGTCGATATATAATGACCAGGTCTGTTCTGCTTAGGTCAAATTACTTACAGGTCCTATATAACATGTAACATTAACTCTTTCCGTACGCAATTATTTCCTTGTACACAGTTAATTCAAGGGAGGCAAAAAAAGGCAATTTTTTTTAAAAATCATAACTACTCGTCAATAAATTGATGGTGCAGTGATTCTCGTGGAAAGAGTTAAGAGAGGAATAATACAATGGTTACAGGCAACAGTGAGGTCTGTAGTAGAATGGTCAAGTGCTTGTCTTGTGTTTTAAATGTCAGGGGTTTGAATTGGGTCATGTCACACAGTTTAAAAATACAGTTTTTTTCTGAAGATCCCTATCATTGTTACTGAATCTGTTTGGTCAATACTCTAGGTAAATTGCATGTCATCTAGGCAGAGATGGACTGAGCCATATGTGGAAGCCTGGTACAATTAAGTAAATTCTTGCCCTTTAAATCTTTTGTCTTTTAACTCCTTGTGGACCCTAGTGGTTTTGAGTTAGACGCCTTTATACCAGGAGCCACATTAAAGGGCGCTTTTAATTCTAAAAACAAATGGCTTGTAAAAACATGGCTTTTGCCCTGGTCCACTAAGAGTTTAACAGCTAAACAAATAAATCAACCCTGCGTGTTTATGTTTTAATATTATTGCTTAGCTTTCATCAGTGTTGCCGGGCCCAAGGAAAGCAAAGAATAGTAACACTCGCAGGCAACTGAGGTAGGGAGGGCCTAGGTAAGTTACCCTTGTAAATAAAAGCATAACAGAAATCGGATGAGTTGGCTCACTTTTAGGCGCATAACTATCACAATGTGCAATCGCTCTTAGGCACAGATCCTATACACATCACAAGGAGTGGTTAACAAGTGGTTGATATAGAGCGTTTGAAGAAGAAGCTTATACAAACTTTTCACATGGTATTAGCAACATACATGTTCACAAATTAGTATCTCATCCACTTAACTGTTAATTGGATTTTAAATCACAAATATTGATTAGAAAGTGTATTTGTTAGAAGTTTTATTTCACAAATACTTCTCATTGTTTCTTCTTCTTCTTCTTGTGTTCACCCCCTGTAAATTCAGGCATAGTCAGGTTGCCTTATATGGCGCATCTGACTGATTTTTGCGTGAAGGCATGCTTTCCTTGTTATCAGTGTCCCCCACCATACAGGCATGGCTTCTCTGACTTCACAGATGTTTTCTCATTGTTGCAGAGTTATTTTCCTTGATCTGCGAATTCAGTGGGGACTTTTTTCTGAAGAGCTGGGGGCTTAAGGGGTTAATAGTAACTCTAAAGCAACAAGAAACTGTGTTTATATGGCCTCTTCCAATCCCAATGGCTGGCGGGTAACTGATGGTCTACTAGATTCATGGATATAATGGCTTCTGAGATATAATGGATACATGGATATGATGGCTTCATGGGTATAATGGATTCATGGATATGACTGTGGATCCATGGATATGATGACTTCATGGATATAATATAGATAACGGCTGCGTGAATATAATGGCGCATGGATATGATGGAGATAACTGCTGCATGAATATAATGGATATGACTTCATAGTTATAATGGACTCATGGATATATAAAAAAAATCATTACCCTCTTCGTTGATGGTATCCTCAGAGTATCAGACTCTGGTTTGAACCCACATTCAACAGTGATCTTTTTCACATAATTCATGTAGGTCTCATATTTGCTCTTGCCTTTCTCATGTCTACTAAACTTGCTATCAAAGTCATGTGGGCAGCAGGGCAGAAGGAAAAAACTGGTCTTGTAAGATGACCTGCATAGCATTTAAAGAAATTTTGTCAGTGCACAGTAAACACAAACTGGAATTAAAACAGGGATCTATTCTCTAATCCTGTTTTGCCTTTCAGCGTCAGGTTGAAAAAGGAAACACATGGAGCGAGGCAATCTATGCACCTTGTCTTTTTTCTTTTCTCCAGTCCTCACAGTGTATGGGTAAGAAGAGATTTCTAGAACGGGCTTTTGTGTGCACTTCGTAAACAGTGTCTTTCGTCGCTTCTGTTATTTCTGAGGTCCACCTTTTGCGTGGCCGGCCGTTTGCTTTGTATCCACTGCATCGGAGTAACATTGCTCTTTGAGGCACATGTCTGTTGGTAAAATAGAGATATCACTGTAAAACAATGCTGTGTCCGTTGGTGATCATGTGATACATCCCTACTTTATTCCTCCATCTTTAACGTTAATCAAAATCTCAAGAAAAAATGTATTCATGCATTAACTGCATGATTCAGTTTTTTTTCATAAGCACAATATTTAAACAAATAAAGCTTGTAGACAGGGTTAAGTTTACACATGTGTGTTGCAGGGGACCTCAAGGGCAGTAAAGAATAGTAACACTGTGACCTACAAAGCATGTCTTAAGCGACGACTGAGGTAGGGAAGCTCTCTTCACCTTTTAACTCCCAACGGAGCCCAGGTCTTCAACAAACTTCTTCCAGCTCTTCCTCTCGCTTGCCATCCCTTCCAATTCTTTCCATGTTTTACCTATCCTTTTTCCACACCTTGCTTTCACTTATTCTTTCCACGACTTGCCAATCCTTTTAATATCAGTCTCCAGTTCTCTTCTCTAGGTATTTCTAGGCCTTCTCCTACTCCTCTTTACCTCTGGGTTCCAAAAACGATGCCTGTCTTGCCTCTCGTTCCAGCAACCAATTCTGGCAGTTTTTTCCAACAGAAAAAGGTTAGTCTGCATCTCCGGATCCCTTCGGCTTTCCCACCCGATCCTCCTTGGTCTTCTCTTACAATAAGCTTGGCAGGTACACAGGCAGGCCCTACCTAAGTGGCCTCTTATTAGATGTCTTCAAGGTCGCAGTGCTACTATTATTTGCCTCCATTGCAAGCCTCAGCAACAAACAGGCAAAAAGAGAGATATCACTGAAAGCTAATGATAGCTTGTAGTAAAACAGAGATACATGGTAAACTGTAGTAGGGCCGTTGATATTTGTAGTAGGGTGCGATGCTTGATTCTATTTGGTGGTGGTTTTATTTGACAATGGTTCTAAAAGATGGTTAGTTCTAGAAGATGGTGGTATATATTTCATGTTGAATTGGTACTTTGATGGATACAGCACATTTACATCAAAGACAAACTCTATCTTGACAGTTTCATATTCATTTATTTTGATGTGAGATCATGAGTTTACCAAAACACTGCTTCCGTCCATTGTTTATGTTCGTACTCCCTGTGTCGTCACTACGTCGCTAAGCAGTACTAACATCTACGTCAACTAGTTTCACTACGTCAATGTCTCGTTCTAGTGTTGCTATCTGCTTATAGTGGGCAGTTTTGGTGTGCAAATACTAAGTCTCTACTTATCTCCCTTTTACAAGCCTATCTCTATCTAAACTACCTGTCTAGTCTGTTAGCTGCTACCTTGGAGCTGGGGGCAACAACCAGGCAAAAAGTGAGATATCACTGAAAGCTAATGATAGCTTGTAGTAAAATAGAGATACATGGTAAACTAATGATAAATTAACACATAAAATAGAGTTGTCGCTGTAAACTAATGACGCAAATTTACGTAAGTTAAAAATGTATAACAAAACTAGATCATGAGCCAGAAAATTAACAACCAAATTATGTCAAGAGCAACTGAAATGTATCAGCCTATGACCAGAAGTAACAATAAGATTACCGTGCTGCCATAACAGGAATCCAAGGAGTCAGTTCATCGCTATGGTTACCAATGATCCAGTCAAACTCTGGATACAAGTGGTCAGCTGAGGGAGTTATAGCTTCTACCTAATAATCAAAGACAAAATAGTTACAAAAACAAAATTAGAATATAATAATCACACACTATTGTCCATCCTCAGGTGAATGATGAAACTGGTTGTCTACTCTTGCCGTTAAGCGTAGCGGTGGGAACTTTAATTTGTGTTCCATGGACAGATGAGTCACCCTTGTGTTATATCCGTGTTTATTTAGTGTGGTCTTGATATCGTTTATCAATCTTTTTCTTGGTCTTCCATTGGCTCTAGTACCTGATCTCTTTTTATTGTATGCTGTTATTGGTGGTTGGTTGTATTCCATTCTCATTAAATGTCCAAACCACTGAATGTGTTGTCTTTAAATGTAGTTAGTGAATGAAGTTATGCCCACTCTGCTTCTGATGTCTTCATTTCGTAGTCTATCTTTCCTGTGACCCCCAACTGCCTTCCTCAAGCATTTCATTTCACATGTGGTGAACTTTTTGTGGTGTGCTGCTGTCAGAAACCAAATTTGACAGAAAAATACTTTTTTATCATCTATCTTTTCACTTCTATCTTGATCTTTGGGTGATTGTAGTAATGGTGTCAGCTGGTCACACACAAAGGGGGGAAAGAAGAAAATAAAAAGAAAGAACCATACAAAGATGATATTATACTTCACATTCTAAAAGTGACTCTGGTAAAAGGATGTTTTTTATTGGATTATGAAGATTACAAAATTTCTTACCTTCAAATCAATATCAGGTCCAAATGTACCCCAGATTTTTCTTTTTTTCATGTCAATTCCAAGACCCTTGTGCTGCAAATATTAATAAAAATAGTACAAATCATAATAATTGTATGGACTAAAAATTTAATCTGTTGCATTATTTATAAGTTAGAAGTTTTTCTTCTGGGATCTCTGGTCATACGCTTAGTTTAATGTGGACCATAACTGGGCAGTCAGCTTCAGATTTCTCCTCAGCTTAGTTTTCAGGTCGACTGCATGTGGCCATATGTTGCTTCTCATCTCATCAAGGAGAGGACAGTCTTGCAGAACATGCTCCAGTGTCTTGGTCATGCACTTAATTTACTGTGGACCACAAACTGGGCAGTCGGTTTCAGGTTTCCCCAAAGCTTAGTTTTCAGGTCGACTGGGTGTGGCCGCATGTTGCTTCTCATCCTGAAGAGCACAGTCTTGCAGGACATTCTCTGGTGTCTGTTCCGCCTGCTGACACTGGTAGAGAGCAGTTTGACTTATTCCTAATCAATGTAAGTGTCTGTTGAGTCTGCAGTGTCCGATGCATAGGCAAAATATATAACATAAATTTATATTTTATTACTCGGAAGGAGTGCAGTCCATCATAATGATTATCAAAGTAATTGTTGCTTTTAAGCGCTTTGTAGTGTCGGGGCCCACAAGCGAAGCAAAGAATAGTACCACTGCGAACTACAAAGCATGTCCTAAGAGGTGACTGATGTAGGACATAGGGAAGCTACCCTAGTAAATAAAAAGTGTCAACAGAAATCAGATATGCCGTCCTACTTGTAGGTGCATAACTTGCACAACATACAATCGCTCTTAGGCTCACATCACATACAAATCATAAAGAGTGGTTAATAAGTGGTCGATATGGAGCGTTCAAAGAAGAAGTTGCTTCTAAGAATGAGTTACTTTACAATTACAGTATTCTATTTCGTTTGTTACCAGTCTCTACAAATTTGTGTCCTGTTGGATAATATGCATACACTTAGGTTAAAATATGGATGTGTCTGTCCTACATGTTTTAGGGACCTAAGGGGGCGCAACATACTCACGTTCTGTGTGCAAACCACACGGATCACAAAAGTGGTTAACTTGATTTTTGTCATTGAGTTATTCATAGCGAACGAACTAAGAAGAAGAAGGGGTGTTTTTTGTGGTTGTCTTGGTGAAAAATATATATAAATACTATTTGTAGACAATCCTTACCCCTTCTTTAGTGAGGATGTAGACAAGTAAGCCATTCCCACATCCCAGGTCTACGAAGCTTTGCTTTCGAGACAAATTTTTCTCCTTTCTGTCCTCTTCCCAGATTAGCTGTAGATTTACCAGAAATAATTACAAACAATAACTATTATTCATGATAGTTTATCTCATGAGTTATCACCTAAGACTCTGATGAAAATTTAAGTGCTTCTTCTTCTTTACTAATCATGATAGTTTATCTCATGAGTTATCATCTAAGACTCTGATGAAAATTTAAGTGCTTCTTCTTCTTTACTAATCATGTTTTGCCTCATTGTGTCAGGATAGTAAGAGATTTCTAGAACAGTATTATTCATCTCCTCTGTTATCTCTGAGGTCCACCTTTTGCCTTGTGTCCACTGTATCGGAGTAACATTGCTCTTTGTGGTGCACTGTATGCTGGTAATCTGCTAATGTGATTCAACCATTTAATTTCTTGTTTCTTAATGAAGTTCAGTACTGATGTTGTACCCACTTTTTCCTGATGTCTTCATTTGTAAATCTGTCTCTTCTTGATACTCCCAGCTATGAGCTTCTAATCAGAACAAAATAGGTTGACAAGTAGTACCAATCATTGCCCCAATGTTTATATGTATAATATTACATAAAAGATATAATTGCCCCAATGTTTACATGTATAATATTACATAAAAGATATAATTGCCCCAATGTTTACATGTATAATCTTGTATAAAAGATATCATTGCCCCAATGTTTACATGTATATTACATAAAAGATATAATTGTCTCAATGTTTACATGTATAATCTTGTATAAAAGATATCATTGCCTCAATGTTTACATGTATAATATTACATAAAAGATATAATTGCCTCAATGTTTACATGTATAATCTTGCATAAAAGATATAATTGCCCCAATGTTTACATGTATAATCTTATATAAAATATATCATTGCCTCAATGTTTACATGTATAATCTTGTATAAAAGATATAATTGCCCCAATGTTTACATGTATAATCTTGTATAAAAGATATCATTGCCCCAATGTTTATATGTATAATCTTACATAAAAGATATAATTGCCTCAATGTTTACATGTATAATCTTGTATAAAAGATATCATTGCCCCAATGTTTACATGTATAATCTTGCATAAAAGATATCATTGCCCCAATGTTTAAATGTATAATCTTGCTTAAAAGATATCATTGCCCCAATGTTTACATGTATAAAAGTGAAAAAGGGTCTATATTTGAAGGATTTACTTCTGCTTTGTGATGTGTTCCGTATGTTCAGTCTCGTTAAAGCCCAAATACATGGCGCAAAAATGATCGTTAAGGAGCAATGAATACATGCATGAAGGATTTGAAATTGTGGGAGCCGACTGTCAACGAGACAGGCTCAAAACAATTCCCGTAGGACAGAAACAGAAACCCTGTCTTATACGTGTATGTTACCATACACAAGTAGGAGTCTATGAACTGGGATGTAATGTAGTCGTTCTTGTCAAAGAACAATTATATATCACAATAAGAATGATCACATTGGTCACATAGAACGAACGCTAAGAAGAAGAAGAGTATGCTCAGTGTAAACTATGAGATGGGTTGTCTCTATGAAACTGCACTACAGTTGAAGTTCATTAAGGGTTCCGCATAACTTGCTTTGTAAGCTTTAGCCGTGAGACCATGTTTCGTTAAAGTTAATGTAGGACATAGTTTAGAACATAGTTTGCATTTCATGTTCAGAAATGGAACTGGAACGTTTCAATTACGATTATATCATCATCATCAGATGCTGTGCAGGCAATCATGGATCTCCACAAATCTCTGTCCCTGGTATTTATTATCTCAAATGTTGACGCTCCATCTGTGCCACGAAGCCAGGCTGTCTAATAATTTTTTCCTCAGTCTCATCTCCCTTCAATTTTACTAGTTGTCACATTGTGTTCTAAACATCCCCTTCTTATCACATGTCCGCAAAATAACGGCTGCCTCTTTCTTATATTAGATTATATACTTCCAAAGTAACATTTCAAACAGGTCAACTTTTTTCACGCTTGCCCGATAAAAATTCAGTGCATAGCCTAATTTGGTACCTCTAACTGATTTCTGCATGATGACTTACTTTCCTTATCACCAGTGTCCCTCGCCATTTAGGCTAGCATTACTCCGACTTCAGAGGTACTTGTAATTTAGATCCTCAAGTAAAGGGACAAAAAGGTTATGAAGAACAGGAGCAAGTTAACCATAAAACAAATTTTTAAAAAATAAAGTTACAAACCAACAGATAAGCAGCAATAGCAACATCTTCATACACAAATTTCTTTGGGTCTGTGCTTTCAGTCCAGTTCTGTTGAATAAAAATATTTACATAATCATTATTTTGCAGTTTATTTGTTCAAAGTAATGTCTCTTACAGAATTTTTCTCTCATGTCATTCATTAAGTAATATGTCCCATACAGGACTTTTCTCTCATGTCCTTCATCAAGTAATATATCCCTTACAGGACTTTTCTCTCATGTTATTCATTAAGTAATATATCCCTTACAGAACTTTTCTCTCATGTTATTCATTAAGTAATATATCCCTTACAGGACTTTTCTCTCATGTTATTCATTAAGTAATATATCCCTTACAGAACTTTTCTCTCATGTTATTCATTAAGTAATATATCCCTTACAGAACTTTTCTCTCATGTTATTCATTAAGTAATATATCCCTTACAGAACTTTTCTCTCATGTCATTCATTAAGTAATATATCCCTTACAGGACTTTTCTCTCATGTTATTCATTAAGTAATATATCCCTTACAGAACTTTTCTCTCATGTCATTCATTAAGTAATATATCCCTTACATAACTTTTCTCTCATGTTATTCATTAAGTAATATATCCCTTACAGAACTTTTCTCTCATGTTATTCATTAAGTAATATATCCCTTACAGAACTTTTCTCTCATGTTATTCATTAAGTAATATATCCCTTACATAACTTTTCTCTCATGTTATTCATTAAGTAATATGTCCCATACAAGACTTTTCTCTCATGTCCTTCATCAAGTAATATATCCCTTACAGAACTTTTCTCTCATGTTATTCATTAAGTAATATATCCCTTACATAACTTTTCTCTCATGTCATTCATTAAGTAATATATCCCTTACATAACTTTTCTCTCATGTTATTCATTAAGTAATATATCCCTTACATAACTTTTCTCTCATGTTATTCATTAAGTAATATGTCCCATATAAGACTTTTCTCTCATGTCCTTCATCAAGTAATATATCCCTTACAGAACTTTTCTCTCATGTTATTCATTAAGTAATATATCCCTTACATAACTTTTCTCTCATGTCATTCATTAAGTAATATATCCCTTACATAACTTTTCTCTCATGTTATTCATTAAGTAATATATCCCTTACAGGACTTTTCTCTCATGTTATTCATTAAGTAATATATCCCTTACAGGACTTTTCTCTCATGTTATTCATTAAGTAATATATCCCTTACAGAACTTTTCTCTCATGTTATTCATTAAGTAATATATCCCTTACAGGACTTTTCTCTCATGTTATTCATTAAGTAATATATCCCTTACAGAACTTTTCTCTCATGTTATTCATTAAGTAATATATCCCTTACATAACTTTTCTCTCATGTTATTCATTAAGTAATATGTCCCATACAAGACTTTTCTCTCATGTCCTTCATCAAGTAATATATCCCTTACAGAACTTTTCTCTCATGTTATTCATTAAGTAATATATCCCTTACATAACTTTTCTCTCATGTCATTCATTAAGTAATATATCCCTTACATAACTTTTCTCTCATGTTATTCATTAAGTAATATATCCCTTACAGGACTTTTCTCTCATGTCCTTCATCAAGTAATATATCCCTTACAGGACTTTTCTCTCATGTCATTCATTAAGTAATATATCCCTTACAGGACTTTTCTCTCATGTTATTCATTAAGTAATATATCCCTTACAGAACTTTTCTCTCATGTTATTCATTAAGTAATATATCCCTTACAGAACTTTTCTCTCATGTCATTCATTAAGTAATATATCCCTTACAGAACTTTTCTCTCATGTTATTCATTAAGTAATATATCCCTTACAGAACTTTTCTCTCATGTTATTCATTAAGTAATATATCCCTTACAGAACTTTTCTCTCATGTTATTCATTAAGTAATATATCCCTTACATAACTTTTCTCTCATGTTATTCATTAAGTAATATGTCCCATACAAGACTTTTCTCTCATGTCCTTCATCAAGTAATATATCCCTTACAGAACTTTTCTCTCATGTTATTCATTAAGTAATATATCCCTTACATAACTTTTCTCTCATGTCATTCATTAAGTAATATATCCCTTACATAACTTTTCTCTCATGTTATTCATTAAGTAATATATCCCTTACAGGACTTTTCTCTCATGTTATTCATTAAGTAATATATCCCTTACAGGACTTTTCTCTCATGTCATTCATTAAGTAATATATCCCTTACAGGACTTTTCTCTCATGTTATTCATTAAGTAATATATCCCTTACAGAACTTTTCTCTCATGTTATTCATTAAGTAATATATCCCTTACATAACTTTTCTCTCATGTTATTCATTAAGTAATATATCCCTTACAGAACTTTTCTCTCATGTTATTCATTAAGTAATATATCTCTTACAGGACTTTTCTCTCATGTCATTCATTAAGTAATATATCCCTTACAGAACTTTTCTCTCATGTTATTCATTAAGTAATATATCCCTTACAGGACTTTTCTCTCATGTTATTCATTAAGTAATATATCCCTTACATAACTTTTCTCTCATGTTATTCATTAAGTAATATATCCCTTACAGAACTTTTCTCTCATGTTATTCATTAAGTAATATATCCCTTACAGAACTTTTCTCTCATGTTATTCATTAAGTAATATATCCCTTACAGGACTTTTCTCTCATGTTATTCATTAAGTAATATATCCCTTACAGGACTTTTCTCTCATGTTATTCATTAAGTAATATATCCCTTACATAACTTTTCTCTCATGTTATTCATTAAGTAATATATCCCTTACAGGACTTTTCTCTCATGTTATTCATTAAGTAATATGTCCCATACAGAAATTTTCACTCATTCAATATTTAATATTACATATTCTTCATTTGAAAGCAATGTTCCATAGGGACATGCAACTACTTGGCTTCAGACATACAGACGAGTTGTCTCATCAGAAGGTGATGGACATTCTACATGTTGAAAAGTACTAGACACGCAACAACAAAAAACCAACCTTAACAAGATCTCTTCCATATGTGTTCTTGAGACGAAGATATGTGTCTTTATACTTGTCTACAGCTACCAACTGTAAGGAGGTCACAGACGTAGAAATGTTCTCAACCTGAGACCAGTTGATTAGCTTCTCATGAAGAACTGATTTCAACCACTGGGATGATATCTCTGTTCTAGACTGATCGCTGTCATTGTGGTCACATGTCCATGCTAGTTTGATCTGGTTAACCTTGCTGTAATATTAGAGTATATACACGTATTTGACCATTTTTTTTAAATCGTGATGAAATAGACACAATCTATGCTATATTTCTCAAAATCTGTGTGTGATGTCCGCCTATACACAGCCCTAGTTTACATCCAAAATTCACCAAACTTTGTAAACAATTTTTTAAGGCAAAATATAGATCAACTAAAGAAAAAGTTTTGAAATCGGATCAATATTTGTATAAAAAATAAATAAAACCCACAAATATACATGTCTTATCCACCTTTTTTTTTGTTTGACATTCCGGTAGGGGCTAACAGGTGGCGAAGAAAGGTTGCCACTATCAAAGGGATATAATCACTAAATTGCCAGGTGGTCTCTACAACATAAGAATGGGTTACGTCCCTTAATCAAAATATATTCAACGCATGTTGCATACGTTCAATAGCTATGCCAGAAGTTTTAATATGGTATTAGATCAGTTGCCCATGGACGACATGAAAATTGCAATTCTCGCCACATAGTTCCGGATGGTCAACATGAGCAGACTTATAACGCACCTGTAGTAAACGAAGTTGCCATTATCATAGCAGCAAATGATTTTGGAAATCGGGATGTAATCTTGCAAAAACGAGACAACAAGCTGCAACTTATATCCGAGCGAAGCCAGGTTAATTAGCTAGTAACTAATCAATTGCAAACAATCATTAAGCAGTGCATGCAGAATGGAAGGACTGAAATTGTGTAGTAGGGTCACAGGTGAGAAGCTTGTGAAGAGATGCTGGATAGGGCACAATTTGAAAAGACCTAAGGGGAATATAGTGGAAGGTTGCCCTTTTCTTGAGCCAGTAGGGAAGGCAAGGGAGAGATAGACCAAAAAATGCAAGATGTAGAAGGTATTTGGAGGCGTGAAGATTAGATATAAGAAAGAGCTGCAAGAGATATACTTGGCATGAGTTGGTTGAGGGCATATGCCCCAGCCACGTATAAAGGAACATGAGAAATACAAAAATCTTATCTATCATCATGCTGTTGCTGATATCATCTACAATCAGGAAGAAGTGAAGCTAAGCCTTTACATGGTTGCTAACATGATCTTGAGAGTAGATGGATTTTATTGTAGTTTAATGACCTAGCGTAACTGCTGACCTTAAAGCAAAAGAAATTAGTTTTAGAAAATGTAATTATTGTGCTTCAAAAGGCCCAAACTGGTATGTTGATGTAGTGGGTGTCATCTATCTAGGATTCCAATTTCTGATAGCTCACATGGACATAAATGTCGTGGGTATGTGAGTGTTTGTGATAATGAGAAAGCAAACAAGACTCACCCATTTGTCAGCAGTTCAAATTTGTACATCAACTCTTTAGTTGGTTTGAGATCTTCAGTTTTTCCAGTACAGTCTTGGTCAATGGGTATGAAGCTCACACTGACTTTCTGTTTGTCTATAGAGATAGCATGTTATAGAGATTATATAGTATTAAAACTAAATTAGAAATTTACAATTCAAATGTTGTATCAATCCTAACATATGCCAGTGAGAGTTGGAAAATGACTATAGAAAGCAAGTTGAATGCATTTGAAAATAGATGTCTGTGAAAAATAATGAACATAAATCTGCACTAATTCAGGAGAAGTGATGAAGTCAGAGAAACGTCTGGTTAACCACTAGTAACAACTGTTATAAGGAGAAGATGGAGATATGTTGGACATACATTGAAAAGAAATGATCAAAGAATATCAAAGCAGGTATTGAAGTGGGATGCAGAGGGTTCAAGAAAGAGAGGACAACCTAAGGAGACCCTGAAACGAACTTTGTTGAGAGAGTCAAGAAATATCGGTCTCAGTTCGATGGAGGAGATTGAGCGAGTTGCCCAAGATAGAGCGGTATGGAGAAATTGTTCTGATCTCTTTCTTACACAGGAAGATCTCAGATACAGTGCAGAAATGCCCTACTACCAACGAGGGTCACATGTAATTTTTTTGAAGATGGTGAAATTTTTGTTGAATTTTATTTTAATTATATTTGTTTGAGCAACGGCTTTGCAGCCTACTCTAATCAATTTTTAATTGCTGTGGGCTTTTTTACGTGGCAACTTGAACATTATACCCATGTTTTATTGTGCATGTGTAATAGGACTGAGAACTCTATTTCACCTACATTGAGGTCTGGGAAAATATGCTGATGGCTCCATACAAGTAACTAACTGAGTACCTTTGTAGCGAGAGACGAGCATGACTGCTGCTAACGCTGATCAACATACACAAAACAGAGTTTTTCAGGACTACTGTCATGGGAGCTAAGTTCTGGAAGGGACAAGCTATTTGATGATGATGATACTAAACATACAGAGATTCACCTAATTCTATTCATAACAGACAATCTAAATATTCTGCAGTCTACAGCGACAATTTTTGGCTGATGTTAGTAAATTGATCTACTGTGTGTAAGTCATGGGTAGTCACAATCTCTCTCTCTTTGTCTTTTTACCCCGGATTGGGGCATAGGCCCTCAACCAACTCATGTCAAGTCTTCCTATCTCTAGCTATCTCCTGCAACTCCCTCCAGATCTTCTTTATATTGCTGATCTCTGCCTCCAAATCTCGTCTCCATCTATTTCTCGGCCTCCCCTCTTTCGCTGTCCCTGCGGGTTCCAGGCAAGGACCCTTCTTGTTATATTCCCTCTGGTTTTCGCAAAGTGTGTCCTATCCAGCGCCAGCGTATTTTTTAACCTGTTCGTTCACTGGAATCTGTCTTGTTCTCTCCATAAGTTCCTCATTTGTGACCCTATCATACCTTCTTATTCCCTCTATTCTGCACAGACACCAGTTGATGAATGTTTGCAATTTATTCGCTATTGTTTTAGTTGTTCTCCATGTTTCTGACCCATACAGTAGAACTGCTTTAACATTAGAGTTAAATATCCGAATTTTTGTTCCAGATTTGATTTCTTTAGACTTCCATGTTTCCCAGTGCAATGAAAGCTCCTCTTGCCTTCTGTATTCTTATTTTAACACCTTATCTGTTCCACCCTCTTTGTCTACGTTGCTGCCCAAATATGTGTATGATTCTACCTCTTGAAGTGGGATTTTACCCAGGAAGATCGAGTTGTTTGTTTGGTTAATTCTCAATATCTTTGTCTTTCCTTTCCCTTGCGAATGTTCAGCCCTAGTTGCTGGGACCTTTGATTCAATGTGTTTAGCTTATCCTGCATCTGATTTCGTGTGTGTGACAGAAGGGCTATATCATCAGCGAAGTTCAGATCATTTAGTTGCTCTGTCAGAGTCCATTGGATTCCATTTCTGGTGTTAGTTACTGTGGTCTTCATAATCCAGTCTATTGTCAGTAAGAACAACAAAGGTGATAGAAGACATCCCTGACGCACTCCTGTTTCTATTCCAAACGTGTCTGTTAGTTTACCTTCATGAAGAACTCTACATTTCATATCTGTATATGTTGCTTTTATTAGATTAAAAATTTTCTGTGGGATTCCGTAATGCCTCATCAATTTCAAAGGGTTTCCTATCAATACTGTCAAAAGCCTTCTCATAATCCACAAATCCGATATAAAGTGGAGATTTCCATTCCATACTTTGCTCTATTATTATACGTAATGTGGCTATCTGGTCAGCACAGGATCTATTTGGTCGGAAGCCTGCCTGTTCATCTCTTAGCTTTATATCGATGGCATCTCTCAGTCTCTCCAGGATGACTCTGCTTAGTATTTTCCCAGGTACTGACAACAGCATTATTCCCTATAGTTTTCACACTTCTGAAGGTCCCCTTTCTTTGGTAGCTTAACCAGGTATCCTTCTCTCCAGTTTGCTGGCATTTCTTCAGTCTCCCAGATTCTGCTAAATAATTTATATAGTATTTCTGTGGATGTGTTTATGTTGGCTTTAACCACCTTCGCTGGAATACAATCTGGACCGGTTGGTTTTCCCATCTTTCAAAAGTTTAATGGCTTTACTTATCTCCTCCTTGGATGGTTTCTCACAGTTGATGTCCAAGTCAATTTCTGCCGGTTGGATATCTGGGGGTTTGTAGGTGCTGGTCTGTTCAGGAGTTCCTTGAATTATTCCATCCATCTTTCCATTTGGTCTCTAACATTAGTGATAGTTTCCCACTACTATTTTTGATCAACCCATTTGCTGGACTGTATTTTCCTGCTAGCTTTCTAGTGATGTTGTAAAGATCCCTAAGGTTTCCTTTTCCTGCAGCTACCTCCGCTTCTCTTGCTAGATCTTCTACATAGTCTTTTATCTAACCTTATTTGTTTCTTCACTTTCTTGCTAGCTTCTGTGTATTTTTCCTGAGCTATGGCTTTGGCAGTTCTAGTTTTGCTATTATTTAAATCTGCTTTCCTCTTTTTCCTTTCTTCTATTTCCTTGAGAGCTTCTGGAGTTATTCATGCCTTATGATTCCGCTCATTCTTTCCTAATACCTCTGTGCATGTTTCATTCCAAATATTTTTGGCTTGCTGCCAGCATTCTTCCGCACTCACCTCATCTTCTAATTGCCGCAAAAACTCATACTTATTAGAGACTGTGACCGTGAACTGTTCCTTGTTTCTTGACTTCTGAGGTATCCTACATTATATTGTTGTCTATGTTCATGGGATGTTATGTATCGCTTAAGCTTCAATTTAATTTTACTTATCAGCAAATGGTGATCCGAATCTACATCTGCCCCCTTATATCTTGCAGAGATGGCCTGAATTTCTTGTTTATGCATATGTGGTCAAGTTAATTTTCTGTTCTGTGGTCTGATGATACCCAGGTTGCTTTATGTATTCTTTTATGTGGAAAGACACTTCCACGTATGACGTATTGATTCGCTGCACAGAAATTAGTGAATAGTTCTCCATTTTCGTTCATTATCCCTAGTCCTTGTTTCCCCATGATCTCCACGTAGCCTATGTTGTCCGAACCTATTTTGGCATTGAGGTCGCCTATCAGAATTTTGATGTTCGCATTTCTCTGATTACCTATAGTATTTTGAAGTTTTATGTAAAATTCCTCTTTATCATTGGCAGGTGCATAACACTGGGTCACATTCAAGAATACTTTCTTTTGGTGGTTCTGAATGTTGCTGTGATTATCCTAGGACTCACTGCTTGCCATTTTATTAGTGCATTCTCTGCTTCTTTAGATAGCATTAAAACCACTACTTAACTATGGGGGGCATTTTCTTCCATATGGCCTGAGAACAGCATTGTTTCTTCTGTGTTTAGACGTTGTTTGCCTGCACCAATCCACCTAGTTTCACATAATCCCAAGATGCCAATCCCGTGAAATTTCATATCATTTACAACCTGTGCTGTCTTTCCCATTTCATACATACTTCTAACATTCCAGGTGCCAATTCTGGAGCTTTTCCTAGGTGAAAGGAAGATAGTTCGGTGCAGACTCCTTGCGGCTTTCTCTGCATCGCTTCATACCTCTTCTAGGAGAGCTTCCTTTCCTCTTGGTTGGCACAGTTTTTATTTTATTTTTTATGTGACTTGTTCATGTTTGGTTGGATTTTGTGGCTAATATTTTCTACTGGATAGGGTAGCCAGCCCTACGCCAAACCCCACCTTAGTCCCCTCTTACGACATGCCTTGTAGGTCGCAGTGCCACTACTCTTTGCTACCCTTGCGGGCCCCGGCAACACACAGGTGGTAGTCACAATGGGCTTTGTATTTAGATGACCCATACGGACGCGAGTAATGCACAATAAACAAACAGATAGAAAAATCTCTGGAAGCCCCAGAGATGTGGTTTTACAGAAGAATAATGAGAATCCTATGGACTGCTAAAATGACTAATGTTGAGGTGTTGAATGAGGTCAAGACACTGAGAAAGTTTATCATCAATATAAGAAAGAGGCAAATCTTTTGGACTTGTGATGAGGAAGGGAGGTTTAGAACACTGTGACAACCGGTAAAATCAAGGGTAGACAAGACAGAGAGAGAAAATTTTCGATAGCCTGACTTCATGGCACAGAAGAGAGTCAACATTTGAGATGATAGCAAACACCAGAGACAGAGATTTGTAGAGATCCATGATCGCCTATGTCAGCCAGTACGGCACCAGATGATGATGATGATTTAGATGACAACATTCTTATTATACTACTGGTTTAATTATTTTCGAAATATTTTGTTGAATTAATTTTGTTTAGCAGTAGCAAAAGTATTCAGCTCAAATGTGAAATCTGTATGGCTCGGAAATGTGGCAAGTCACCAAGTTAGATACAAATAAGATTCAGACCTTTGTCAACTGCGTATTCTCAGATTGAAATGGTATGACAAGAGTTGCAAACACAGACCTGTAGATAAGAACAGGACCCCATGATGACCCGGGTTAAGAGGAGAAAATGGTGATGGATTGGGCATACCCTACTAAAGACACAGTCGAGTGTCACTAGACAAGCACTTGTGTGGAACCTGCAAAGAAAATGAAAAAGAGGATGTCCTAAACAGACCTGGAGACAAGTACTCTTGAGGAACTGAAGGGTGCTCGACTATCCTGGGAGACTAAAGAAAACCGCCATAAACCGGGAAAAGTGGCAAACAACTGTTGAGGCCATAAGCTCCACGAGGAACGGAGAGGAATAAGTCAAGTATCAGAAGTAGGTCTCTACTTATCAAGCAGTAGATTTACTAGTATCAATGTAAAACTAGCTCACCACAAGTATTAGGTTAAAACAACAATAACAATAATTTGTAGTGTACTGCAACTGTTTTTAGCTGAGAACTGTTGTAAATTGCTCCACTGTGATTTATTAATCATTAGTGTGGATAAGACTATCACACCTGTGTGATGCCAGGGCCCGCAAGGAAAGCAAAGAATAGTACCACCGCTACCTACAAGGCATGTCGTAAGAGGCGACTGATGGGAACCTAGGGAAGCTACTCAAGTAAATCAAAAGCATTGCAGAAATTGGATGTGTTGGCCTACTTGTAGGCGCATAACTGGCACAACGCACAATTGTTCTTAGGCTCAGATCACATACAAATCATAGAGTGGTTAACAAGTGGTGATAAGGAGCGTTCACAGAAGAAGACTTTATCAACAAATATCTATGGAGGATTCTCTGACTGAGATGGTATGTAAGTAAAAGTAAAGGAACCCTTTCATACCTCGTGGTATATAGGTCAATACAGTGTTAGGCCTGTATTTTTCATTGACCGTCGGCACACAATGGGTGATGTGGTCAGTATCACGCCAGCCGCCTTTACTTTCCCAGAGCATGTCTGGTGCCCAGTTGAGGCTGGGTCGACCTGAGAGCCGTCGTGGTCGGGAAAATTCCACGCGCATTGCGGAAGCTGAACACAGACCACCAGCCTTGCGGCGAGTTCACTAACAACTACGCTACAGAGGCTCTCGAGATGGTATGACACAGTGGCAAATAGACCTGTGGTGCAGATAAGAACATGGAAGAAACCTATGATGACCCATGTCAGGAGGAAATGGTGGTGGGTCAGGAATACCTGCTTAAGAAACAGTTGAGTGTCACTAGACAATCATTTGAAAGTACAGAAAGTGGTCTTCGATAACATACGGCCGGCGGGCCCTGGTAAAAATTCTAGAAAATAAAACCACAACTGTTGCGTTATCCTTGCATTCCAATGTTGTTGTATATAGATTAATATAGACTAAGTCATTTTAAAAACTACACAACATGAATCAAGGTTATATTATGTTACAAAGTAAGTTTAAAGCTAAGGAGTATCAGTATTGTTAACATTTTTTCATCAATAAATAACGAATGCATAGAATTGAGTAAAATTGCAGAAAACCTTAAAGTGTTCTATCAAACATATACAAAAACCAGCCCCTTTAAAAAAGGAACGTTCAATTTACTGTCTGAGCTAGTCGGTCGCATGTTGCCGGATGCTATGGTACAGACCTGGAGTCTTCTTGGGGAACTTTTATCATGGGAAATCATAAATAAAACGGCCAGAGACCTGGGAAAGTGGAGGACAAGTCAATTGTGTAGTTTGAGGCCACATGCTCCATGAGGAGCGGAGAGAAATGAGAGTGGATAATACTAGTTTTCTACATCCTGTTAGATAACAGCAAATAATCACTAAGTATGTAATGTTTGTATAAATATCAATGAGGCTAAATAAGAAATATGTCAGTATTTCTTGCGAAAGCAACGATTCCGATTAGTCACTAATATTTAATAGTAATAATACTAATAGCAAGTGAAAAGCACTTCAATAGCAACCAAAAAATTATGGGCCTATCGCCAATCCCAGCTATTAAAGTTCCCATAGAAACTTGAAACATTTCTTATTTAAATTCGACACATGGATACGCCCATTTTCATAAATTCCAGGAACATTTAATTTGGTTTCAGTTTCATTTCATTTGGTTTCAGTTTCATTTTGTTTGTTTTTATCAACTTCGTGGCAGGTTGAGATAAAACCGTCATATTAAATTTGCTTACGATAAACAACAATAAAGAAATGTTCAAACAGAAATTATAACTACCAAGTTATACTATAACAATAAAACTACAATCATTCATTACTACTGACATCATATGCCATATATGGGTGGTTTTCTAAGACGTTGTCTGTCCCTGCTAAATAAGTTAATATAAATATAACTTAACTTATAAAAAACCTCATTCTACTGGATTCTCCGAAAGGAGTTAATTCTTATTTTTCATGTTTGTTGGCCTACACGCTCTGATATAACCAATAAAAGGTTCGCCTTAGGTTGAAAGGGGCGTGCCTCGGCTTAAAGAGGCTTTAATCCCTACTAAACAAACAAACAAAAACTTAACTTAACTATTCAAACTGACTCACCATAGACCACAGCCTCCAAAAGTTTAGGAAAGAACTCCGACTTTGGGATTAGCTCCCGAATAATTACCGTAAAGGTAGCAGCTTCATTCACCAAGTCTGTGAAATGGAAACTATTCACTGTACCTACATCTGCTTCATTTCTGGTGTCGGTGTTGTAAAAAGATTTGTATTTATCAACAGCTTCTTCTGCTTCCTCTTTCGAGTACACACGCAATGCATCAACAATTTTTGATCCACACAGTCTTCGGTTCACAACATGTGGTTTGTTTATCCAAACAGATATCGACTTCAAAAAGAGATGTTCTGTTCCCTTTGTTGTCATAATCTGTTCACAAATTGAACACTGTTGAAAGTCTTCAACCTGAACTTGTGTGTCTATTTCGTCTGCCATCGTGGACATCGTTTTGAAAGCCCTGTTTAGATTTACCCTTCGCGATATCTAATGTACTATAAATAACCCTTCACAACTAATGGCGAATACTACTCTTGCGCATGACTGAGACAAATACATTTGATTTCCTCACAGCCAACTCTTTAAATAGAATTGACAGAGTTGGCTAAATTTAGAGTTGGCTGTATCGCCTATGTGGAGCCGGAGCCCGCAAGTGAAGCAAAGAATAGTACCACTAGGACCTACAAGGCATGTCGTAAGAGGCGACTGATGGGAAGCTACCCTAGTAAACAAAAAGTAGGGCAGAAATCGTAGGTGCTGGCCTACTTGTAGGCGCATAACTGGTACAACGTACAATCGCTCTTACGGCCACATTCAAATCACACAAAGTGGTTAACAAGTGGTCGATATGGAGCGTTCGAAGAAGAAGAAGAGAGTTGGCTGTGGATTTTCCGTATCAGCTTGGATTTATTTTGGATTATCCGAAATTAGTTAATTCTTACTTTTCGTACTTGTTGGTCTACACGCTCTGATATAACCAAAACAAGGTTCGCCTTAGGTTGAAAAACACATGCCTCGTCTCTTTAACAACATCGATATAAGGGGATACTACAGTAAAACTATGTAAAATGGTGAAACACGTAATAACAAAGTAATCTAGTTTTACCAAAACAATGACAATACACAGCAATGTTTCGACCAAAATTTGCAAATCAAGCAAAGTTTGCTTGATAAAGGCCTTTTGGTCGAGACGTTACTGTGTATTGTTTTTGTATTTTGTAAAACTACAGTACTTTATTATTGCGTGTTTCACTCTGTAACAACACAAGAGGAACTCGCATAGCTGAGTATCGTCGCGCTGTTGAGGATGAGAAAACGTGCTGCACGAAACGACAGAACACACAATGTCCACATGACTAACATTGATCATGTATGCCCCACCCGTGGTAGGGGATTGTGTTCGATGATTTTGTTTTACAGTCACCGCACACACTAGAGATGTGCAACAACGCACAAGTCTGAGACTGTTGTCATCATAGATTGCGATGGCCGGCTATTGTTATTATATATATATTAATGTGATACTTACTTTTTCTTCCTTTCTTTTGTCCTTTTCTGTTTTTTCCCTTTAGGCGTCGAAGGTTTAACTGATGATCGGTTTCTGAGATAGTGCACGCTTGGTAGCTTGATATGCTGTGGTACTGTGGAGTTCTAAGATATCTGTAACTCCATCAATCCATCTTTTTCTTGATCTGTCCCTTCCTCTTGATTATTCCATTTCCAGGTTGTAGCAGTTGCAACTGGTGTATTCGGGTTCATTCTCACAAAGTGGCCAAATCATTTGAGTCTCTGTTTTTCAATAAATCTACATCAACAGCATCGATTTTTGGGGAGTTGAAGATGGATAAGGGATGTTCTTCTGTCTATATATGTTACATTATGCAACAAGTTAAATTTAACCAATAAGGAATATCAATATTATAAATACTTTTCATCAATAAATAACTATAGACTCACAGAGTTGAGTAGAATTGCAAAAAAGCTTGCAGTATTCTATCAAACATATATAAATTCCAGCCCCACACCTCCTCCCCTCCTCCCGCAACTGAAAGTATGTCAGGGTTTCCCCGTGAGTCCGCAGGCCCATAAGTTTATAGTTGGATATGGCCCAACTTTGTCACTGGTAGCACAGTGTTGGTATGAAGATTGCATTTATAATCTGCTTTTTTAGCCTCTATTGGAATTGCTGGGTGTTTCAGTACGATTGGAGTAAGTTGATATGTAACGCTGTTGGCTTGCTAGACACTTAATTCAAAGGAAGTAAATATAAACGTTTGTGTGATACGTTCACGCATCATTCATAGATAGTTTCAAGTTTTTTATAAAGAGAGAATAATGAGTTTTAAGAACCACAATGGAAGCACCGGAGTCATTGAATATGATTAATAAATAGTGAAAAAGTATTAGGGGCTTACAGGAATTTTTTTTAAAAATCAAACGCAGGATTTACAACAAACCTTTATTTCTTACGCACCTAGCCCTACAGACAAGCGTTTTTAAGGATACTAAATGGCTAGCTCTGGGGGAAAGAGAAGAGATTCACCAAGTCGAGTCTTTCATAAAACAGCGTCGCATGTTGAACACAGAATAATCAGGTCCGATTCGGTCGAATAATTCATAATTATGTCAATGATGGTTATTTAATTAAAGATATGTTCCACTGACTATAGGGAGTAATTAGCGGTTTTCCTTGGTAGAAGCACTTTGATGCGCCATACTGAACCAGATTCTCTTTCTCTAGGATGTGCTCCAGGCAAATAGAACACCATCACAGTTGTCTGTGTCTGGCGGTAAGTATATGAAATGTTAGAGACATCATAGTTTAGGATTCCGTCTTTGGAGGCAATGTGACTAGCACACTGAATTCTTCTTCTTCACCTTTCAATCCCCAACGGAGCACAGCTCTCCTCTCTCCATCCCTTTCAATTATTTCCATCTTTAACCTATCTTTCTGAAATCAGTCTCCAGATCTCTTCTCCAGGTATTTCTAGGCCTTTCCTACTCCTCTAGCACAGTGAATTGTATTCCTTTTCTAGTTCCTAACTTAATGGACCTAGAAACTCAGTAGATCGTAGAGCATGCCTGACCCAAGAAGCAAAGTAATTATGAAGTCGTCGTTATTGCCAGTAATACTGCTTTTAGGGATGGGGGCACAGAAATGTGAATAAGAACAGAACAGGAACCCATGATAACCCAGGTTAAGAGAAGAAAATGGCGATTGGTCCCTTATACATTACGGAAGACACAGTCGAGTGTCACTAGACAAGCACTTGCGTGGAACCCGCACGAAAAACATGACATCCTAAACAGACCTGGCGACGAAGTCTTCTTGAGGAACTAAAGGGTGCTCGACTATCCTGGGAGATCATAAAGAAAACAACGAGATACCTGGAAAAGTGGTGAATAACTGTTGAGGTCCTATGCTCCACGAGGGGCGGTGAGGAATAAGTCAGGACGGTAAGGGGGAGCCTGTGGAATTTAATGGCCGCATCGCCCGTGTGGTGCCGGGGCCCGCAAGGAAAACAAAGAATAGTACTATTGCAACCTACAATGCATGTCGTAAGAGGCGACTGATGTAGGTCCTAGGGATGCTACCCTAGTAAATAAAAAGGAGCGTAGAAATTGGATATGCTAGCCTACTTGTAGGCGCATAACTGGCAAACGTACAATCGCTCTTAGGCTCATATCACACACAGTGGTTGACAAGTGGTCGATATGGACCTTCGAGGAAGAATGTCCGCATGGCTAAAGCAGTCGCAGTGAAACGGTTCAGTTTAGGATGTTTTCTTTATGCACCCGACATTTAAAAAACTCATTGGCCTTACCAGGGATTGAACCCGCGTTCTAATCCATTCGGTCAGACACTCAACAATTGTGAAGTATTTACTCTATTTACATGACTTTGTAAATGTTCCTTAGTGGAACAAATAGGAAAACATGGCGTGGATATTGGATGTATGCCAGACTGATACAAACAAAACGTACACAACATTGGTTACATTAACCGACCTCATAGCTCTGTGGGCAATCCCATGGGTGCTTAGTCTCCCTTAACGGATGTCAAAAAGTATGCATGTTGATGATCTTTTAGTTTACTGGTTCATCTTGTTCACTTTTCAACTCCCAACGGAGCACATCCCTTCCTCTCTCTTGTCATCCCTTCCAATTCTTCTTCCCATCTTACATATCCTTTTAATATCAGTCTACAGCTCTCTTCTCTGGGTTTTTATAGGTCTTCCCCTACTCCTCTTTTTTCCCTGCGGTTTCCAAAACAGTGTTTGTCTTGCACAGCTTCCGGTCGGTCTTCTCGATGTGTGTCCTATCCATCACATCTTCCTTAGTTCTTTCTCTGAGTTCATTGTTCGTAATCTTATGTACCACCTCAGTCCCTCTACTCTACGCAACCATCCATTGACGAAAGTGTGTAGTTTTCATGTGGTTTTCTTTATTTGTCCTCTATGTTTCCAAGCCATACAACAGCACTGACTATGGTTTGCTGGTTACACACTCCTTTTTAAAAAAAAATCTCTTAGGTACCCAGTCCTGCATGTGTAAAATGTAATTCCCAACTTATTCAATCGCAGTATAGATGCTCTACAAATTACTGTGTCCCCTTCACGCTGTACCCACAGCCTTAACCATTTTAACAACATGACCTGCTTGTGATGCAAACAGGTCCGATCTTAATTTCATCCCCACAAATCCCTGCATATCAGCGACAGTAGACCCATAAAAGACCCTGGAGGTTGTAAGTCTCTTTGAATGCCCTCCACTCACAACAAAGTGTAAGTCATTCTTCTTAGCGTTAAATTTCAGTTTGGAATATCTTCATTGCACTCCGGACATGTCCATTGGTGCTCCGATCTCCTTCGCAATATCACCAACATCGTCCAGCGACTGACCGTACCAGTTCGATTGATGACCCTCTTCACGTACCTGTTATGCTGTTCTTTTCTTGCTACTCCAATCTTCAAACCCAGCTCCTGCAATCTAGTAGTTGACGTGGATTGGTTTAAATGAAAATCTTTGCCGCCACACTATGAGGGCTTTCAAAATATCAGCTCTATCCATTGACTGGCCCTCTGATATGGTGGCAGAGCCAGCCAGCCTGTCTGCTCTCTCATTTCCAACGGCACCCATGTGCCCCGGAACGAAGATAAGTCTGATTCTGCAAATTGTTGACGCTTGTAGTGATTCAGTCCATTGCCTGCGCACCGAACCAGCCTCTACCTTGCGGATCATACTCAATGAATCACTCAGAACGCACGCATGAGTGTAGATTTGTGACTCCAGTCACCGTAAAGCATTAGTCTTCTTCACGTTCGTTCTTATCTACCAAGTTAATCACTGTGATTTTGGGTCGAAAATTGTGAATGCTCTGACCTACATGTGTTGGGGACTATGAACCGAGGTGCAGCGTATAGTCGTTCTTGGCAAAGACCAAACATATCACAAAGAGTGATCAAACTGGTCGTAAAGAACGTAGCGCAAACAAACAGCAACTCTTTGCGACCTGTGTAGTTTGTGCATAGAAAGTGAATAGCGAATACGCCTCAGTTCTGGCACCTATGGCCTATGACATGTAGGCAAGGTGCATCTTAAAAAAAACAACTGGGCCTAAGGAAAAGCGTAGGTTTGTCTGACCTAACATCTTTTGTTTCTTCTCACAATAACAATAAATGTCTGGACACTTTATTATGGGATTCTCAATGGTGAAGACGCTTGCCTGTCGTGCTGAAGGTTGTGGGCTTGAATCAAGACCGAGTCACATGTGACATTTTTTAATGAGATCTCTAGGATTGTTGCAGGAGCTACAGTGTTTGTGGTTTCTGCAACACACTCGACAGATGACTTGCCATCTTTGCTGACAGGGAAACTAGGTGCGATGAAGTCAATATTTCCCCTGTAGACTACTTACTTGTCTGTGTTGCCGGTGTCCACAAGGGGAGTAAAGAATAGTAATACTGCGACCTACACAGCAGGTCGTAAGAGGCGACCTACACAGCAGGTCGTAAGAGGCGACTGAAGTAGGGGCCTAGGAAAGATACCAAAGTAAATAAAAAGTAGGGCAGAAATTGGATGTGTTGGCACATAACTGGCACAACGTACAATCACTCTTAGGATCAGATCACATACAAATCATAAAGAGTTGTTAAGTGGTAAGAAGAAGAAGACACCTTAATGATTACTTTTCAGACACTGTTCCTGATAAGTTAAAATAATTCCTCTCGTACAATTATATTACATAGGGCCTGCAAGCAATTTCTCCAAACCGCTCTATTCTGGGCAACTCGCTAAATTTTCTCCATGGAACTGAGACCGATATTTCTTGCCTCTCTCATGGAAGTTCGTTTCAGTGTCTCCCTAGGTCATCTTCTTTTTCTTGAACCCTTTGCATCCCACTTCAATGCCTGCTTTGATATTCTTTGACCATTTCTTCTCAAGGTGTGACCAACATATCTCCATCTTCTCATAACAGTGTTACTAGTGGTTGACCAAACATTTCTCCGATTTCATCACTTCTCCTAAATTCATTCCATTTTATGTTCATTATTTTTAGCAGACAGCTATTTTTAAATGCATTCAACTTGCTTGATTAATTTAAGCCTTTCAAAAACTGGACTGAGTAGAGCACAATCATTTTCCTAGTAAATGAAGTCTCAGAAAATCATCACAGGAAACAAACAATAAAACATAAATAAGATTACTTGACTTATTCCCCTTTGCTCCTCGTGGAGCATAGGGCCTCAACAGTTGTTCGCCACTTTTTCCAGTCTCGGGAATTTTCTTTATGGCCTTACAGGACAGTCTAGTACACTTCAGTTCCTCAAGAAGACTGTCTCCAGCTCTGTTTAGGAATCTCCTTTTCTGTTTTCCTTGCAGGTTCCCCTCCAGTGATTGTCTAGTAACACTTGACTGTCTTTCGTAGGGTATGCCCAACCCATGGCTACTTACTCCAAATGCAATAACGGTAATCATAAATAGAATAAAAGAAAAAACACAACAAATCAATATTGGACACAATATGACGTGTATCAATAATATGTAAACATTTCACACTTCTGTTAGTTCAAGAAAAGTACAATATAATCACAAATATTCTGAAAGGCAAAAACTGAAAAATATTGAAATAAGGCATTTGATAACATAACATTAATTGAATGACAGTTGTAATATTAAATGCTTCATGTCTTTAATAAAAAAAAAACAAATAAAGAAATTTGGCTGAATAGATGGGCCATGGGAGACACATAAAGAGAAGTCTACAGACATATGGCAAACCAAAACCCTAATGACAACATCAATCATTTATAAAAAGCTGTCCATTGCAAACGATGATGAGTACAGCCTTAGATGTATGTTGTTGCACCTCTCTGGTGTGTGTGGAGGTGAGTGCAGCAGAGTTCAATCCTCGAACACAGGTGGGGCATACATAATCTAGGTTAGACTTGTGGGAACATGTGAAAAGCACAGACCACAGTCTTCAGACTCAGAATGGGGTACTGCAGTCTCAAGAGCACACCTCCATAGAATGGGTCTCAGAGACTCGGCTGCCTGCACCTGTGTAGTACCAAAGCAGTCCCCAGAGCATATCATGCAAGACTGCCCCAGTCTGAGCACTGTGAGAAGGAAATCTCTTACACCTCACTCATTCTCAACTATGTGAGATCCTCTTGTGTTGCATAAGCACCACATTTGGCAATCTTCCTAAAGGGATTCCCAGCATATGGTGTCTATATCAAAACATTTTAGAGACACTTTAAGAGTGTCTTCAAACTCGCTGTACATTAATTGTTTTGAGTTGCATTTATCAGACATCCTAGCAACATGATCGTCCCATCTCACCTGGACCTTCTGCAACTGGGTGTTGAAGCTTAGGATCTTCCACTTAATAATCACATGAAACGAATTCAACCACAGCACACTCCAGAGTGCCAGCTGTGTGCACATCATCATGAAACTGTTCACCACCACCTCTTCAGGTGGCAAGTGCTGAATGATGTCAGGAAGATCCTTCTTCCTCCAAGGCCAGATAAACGGAACACACTATATGGAACAAAACAACTTATAACACATGCAGATATAACTCAATAGTATTGGGTCATTGGGTAAGATCACAAGCATCGTTGGTGAAGAAGGCCAATAAATGTTTACATAGAGATTAATCATTCACTAACAGATGTATACTTTGTATCACATGACCAGTGTATCACATGACCAGAAGTAATAATATTTTAGACTTATGGATGATAGCGAAACCAATACAGCTTGTGATTATGATCGGTGCTAAGAAAGACAGCCCAGAAAATTAATTGATGGATAACGATAGTTCAGTCGTATATAACACTTGGAACACAAAAGCATAGTAGTTGAAAAGTGACAGTTGCAGCCCTATTTGTTCTTTAATAAAATGATTGATTGATAGGACCATCATCATTGCACTTTGGGGAATAGCCATGTGTGCTCTGATCTCTTTCTTACACAGGAAGATCTCAGCAGCAGTGCAAGAGCTTCATAGCTCTGACAAGAGTTCCAAATGTAATTATTAAGACCACATGGATCTACTGTCCTGGGCATGAAGGTGTTTGTGGCAACGAGAGATCAGACAGGCTTGCATTTCAAGTTGGGGAGATTAGGATGGATAAGGGGGATGTTCTGTCTCTTGGCGACCTAATGTTGGACGAGGACACTAAAATTGATGTTAAGTCGATCAAGCGATTTAAGGAGTTTGGAATTATACGTTGTACAAGTAGAGCTGGATGCTTGATGGGCAGCATGAGGAGTTTGTTTAACCAGCAAATCACAGGAACCATCAGTATGCATACCCTTTGACATCTGTTGAGGGAGACTATGGGCGGAGTCCTGTAACACCAGTTCAGTAATGAATAATGAAGATGGTTTAGTATTAATTCAGACTTCATCGATTTCAAAGTGAACATGCTTCAAACTCATTCAGAATAAATTTTAAAGAAATCCAGTTGCCATTCATGCACTGAATGAGGGGACAGATATCACTGTCAACGAACTAAAGCTGACAAGGACTTTACTCCACCTCAAAGTGATGACCCTAGTAACAGAATGCATCACTGCAGTATCCTGTAGCAACTACATAATTAAGTGGATGATTAGTATTCAGTACTACAGGAAGGGAATGACATCTTTTGTATTCAGTACTATAGGAAGGGAATGACATCATTTGTATTCAGTACTACAGAAAGGGAATGACATCTTTTGTATTCAGTACTATAGGAAGGGAATGACATATTTTGTATTCAGTACCACAGGAAGGGAATGACATCTTTTATATTCAGTACCACAGGAAGGGAATGACATCTTTTGTATTCAGTACTACGCAAAGGGAATGACATCTTTTGTCAAAATTTAATATGTCAAACAGGGCACGAAGAGGATAACAGACTACAGGAAGGAGAACTTAACAGAAGTAAAATAAAAGATAAGATTTGTATGGTGTTCTCATCAATCTATACATTCTACAGTAGAAGAGAAGTGACTCGGTACAGTTAATGAGCTGTACCAACAGAGGGACTAAGTTGGTATTAGAATTGAAGTGACTAAGTTGGTACAGCTAATGAATCACAGCAAAAACTCTCCATACAGCAAAGCAAATCCTAACGACAACAAATAAAGAAATTAGACTGAACAGATGTGCCATGGTAGACACGGGAAGAGAGGTTTACAGACACATGGTCAACACTAACCCCAATGACAATATCAAACACCTTACAAGAAGAGATCAGAGCACCTTTTTTAGACTTCGAACTCAACACATATCATTTAATAATAATCATTTGAACAGAATTCAACCACAACACACTCTAGAGTGCCAGCTGTGTGCACATCATCATGAAACCGTTCACCACTACCTCTTCAGATGCCAAGCACTAGATGATGCCAGGAAGATCCTCCTCCAAGGTGAGATAAACGGAACACATTATATAGAACAAAAGAACAACTTACAAACACATGCAGATACCACTACATGGCATTGGGTCGAATGTTAAGAGCTCAAGTGCCAAAGGATCATTGAAGAAGAAGTACATCTAATGAGCTGTACCAACGGACTGACTAAGTCGGTACTATAATTGAAGTGCCTAAGTTGGTACTAGAAATGGAATGACAAAGTTGGTACAGCTAATGAACAGTACCAACATAGTGACTAAGTCCGTACTATAATTGATGTGACTAAGCCGGTAGAATGAAGAGAATACTGAAAACTGATTGGTGTCTGAATAAATGCATTAATTTAAGACGAAAATGCAGAAAATTTGAGCAAATTGTAACTATTTCAAATTAGGTATATTATCTTTGTTATTTGTTAAAAAAATGACAAATTATCATCAAGGCTGATTAACCAAGAAGACAATCAACATAAACGATAAATCACTGGAATAATTGGGGAAAAAGTATGCGGGACTAAACAAAGCTTAGCAGTATGATGATTTTGAAGAAAAAAAAAGAGATGAATTATATTTCAGTAAGTTTGGTAATCGATTCCAACCATGACCTGAGGCTGACGATCTGCTGCTTCACGCTGGATGCTGCTGTGCCACCAGGGGCTTTATACTGTTCTACAGAATTAGTGTAGTTCCAGACTTTGGTGACATCTTCCTCAAACAGTGGACTATAAAAGTGATATGTATAAAATACGTTTAGCAGGTACAACTGAAGTTAGTGAAAGGTAAACATTGCAAATACAAAAGTTTTAAAAAAATAAAGTATTATGAATACATGTAGGTCTAGAAAGTGTGTTCTACGCTTGGCTCTGGATACAGAAGAGCTGGGGTCCGCTAGTCTCTCTTAGGCAGGGCAAAAAGTGAAAATTAGTAACCTGCTGATGACTCATAGAAAACACAAGCTAACCACACCTCCTAGTGGTGTAGACCAGGAAACTTTGACCCTGAGGTTAAAGGTTTAATGGGGCTCTGGTTTGCCTAGAAGGATGGACTCTAGGGCAAAAAGTGAAAATTAGTAACCTGCTGATGACTCATAGAAAACACAAGCTAACCACACCTCCTAGTGGTGTAGACCGGGAAACTTTCACCATGAGGTCAAAGGTTTAACAGAGCTCTGGCCCGTCCAGAATGATGGACTACCTAGGTCAGGTTTCTATTTGTGGATGTCTTCTATAAAGGTTTCCAACCTCCAAAGACTCACATGAATCTACTTTCCTGGGCATGTGGGTGTTCACGGCAATGAGAGAGCAGACAGGCTTGCATCAAATGTTGGGAAGTTTAGGATGGATAAGGGGGATGTTATTCGGTCTCTTGGTGACCTATTTTTGGATGAGGACACTAAAATTGAAAATGAATCAATCTAGCAATTTTAGGAGCTTGAAATTACATGTTTTACAAGTACAGCTGGATACTTGAGGGGCAGAGAGAGGAGAGTGATTAATCAGCCAGCCACAGGGATAATAAGTATGTATACCTTTCGACATCTGTTGGGGGAGACTGCACACCTATTGGTTTGTCTAGAGTGACGTGATATCAGTTCAATAACCAATAACCGGAGACGAACCAGAATAAAAAGGCATGCAGATATCGGATGTTCTGGTATATGGGTCTGTAGGCACTTAACTGGCCCAAAGAGCCCACGCTCTAAGGCACAGATCACATACCAACCACAAAGAGTGGTTTAACAAGTGGTTAATGTAAAGCGGATGAAGAAGAACAAATTTGTCCTTGTGGCTGAAAGGAAAACTTAATCATACAAGTGTATATATGTTGCTTGTAATTGTTTGCCGGCATATAAAGTTTAGCGACAACTGTTATGAGAAGGAGAATGCGCAAGACAAAAGGACTAGACAAACAAAGAAGACAAATGAACAAGACAAAGGAAAGGCAAAAGTACTAGACAAAAGTACAAGACAAAAGTACAAGAGAAAGGAAAGACAAAAGTACAAGACAAAAGTACAAGACAAAATTACTAGACAGAAGTAAAACACAAATACACAAGACAAATGTACTAGACAGAAGTAGAACACAAGACAAAAGTACAGGACAAATGCACAAAACAAAAGTACTAGACAGTACTGGACAAATGCACAAGTACAAGACATACACACATGACAAAAGTACTCTCTCTCTCTCGCGATCACCCTTAGAATGATGTACTTGATTTCCCCATAAATCTTATTCATGTGAATATCTGATTCATGCGGCCTTAGCATCGGTGGGTTTCGTCACATCTTCAGTGCCATTTGGAGCTCTGGTGTTTATCCTTCGACGATGTGTCCGGTTTCACCCAGCGTTTACTGGGTTCGCTCTCCGTCAGCCTTTGGCTGTCCCCAGCCAACCTGCAGCAGGTTGCTATTTTTTTAGGTAGCTACCCTTTAGACAACCTTCCTCCCAGGATGTTTAGCGTCATCTACCCAGGTTACCAGTCTTTTTTTTTTTACTACCTGGTTTGCCTGCTGTCCAGTTTTGTGTACGGTTTGCTCCGCTACCCTTTGATTGCTCCCAATCTAACTACAAGACAGTAGTAAGACAAAAGTACAAGACATAAACACAATATAAAAGTACAAGACAAAAGTAAAACACAAATGTGCAAGACAAAAGTACTAGACAGAAGTAAAACACAAATATGCAAGACAATACAAGAAAAATGTATGAAATGTAATTTTACCTGACAGAATGAAAGTCTTTCAAGGAGAGTTCTGACACTGGAATATTATGTTTTTCAGCAAGAGCAACACAAAGACCTGCCATGCCATGAGCTTCTCGGAATGGTAACTGTATGTTTTATTTAAACAAAGACAAAATATATTATTCATTATCATATGCAGAGACAGACAAAGTATTGAATCTCAAAGTCTACAAGAAATAACAGATACAAAGGGACAACAGATACAAAGAGACAGCTATGAATCAAATTAACAAGTTATACATTATTGTGTATATGGAGAAACTGGTATGCAGAGATGGCATTAGAGATATCATTGTCTACAACTAAAATCTTGTACAAGAAGATGGACAAGAGACATGAATAGTTGAAGCTTGTATGCTTCTTCTTCTTCTTCGATGAACTTCTGCTATGTGACTACTCCGGTATGTGTCATAAACAGGGTGGTGCGCTTGGTCTTCACTGGTCCCCAACAATTTGTTTTGAAGGGTTGTTCCTGTTGCCTTATTTTCATTCTCATGTTGCTCAGACTGGGACAGTCTTGCAGGATGTGCTTTAAGGACTGCTTTGGTGCTCCACAGGTGCAGGCAGCCAAGTCCTTGAGACCCATTCTATGGAGATGTGCTCTTAGATCGCAGGAAGTGTGTATGCTATCCCTGAGGGACAATTTGAGTGTTTGCACTCTTCTGTGCCAGATATTACAACATGTCTGGTTCACTCTTTGAGATATGTGTGGGTTTTGCCAAGAACGACTAAACGTTGCATCTGGCTACATAGGCTCCTAATCATGTAGGACAGGCGCATCCAAAATTTTCGGCTTAAAAGAGTTACATAAAGAGATATATGAAAATGTCAAAAATACAAACCCCTTTCCTGACAAGATAATAAGCAATGTCTGTTGCCAACATGTCTGGACTTAGTGCATTCTTCATATTTTCTGGGTGGATCTGAATTTACAAACATGAAAAATATCACATGTAAATACGATTAAATCAATCAGAAAGCCACAAATACCAACACAAGATGACTACTATAATACGAGCAGATTGGAATAAGTTATCATTCTGTGCCTTACAACAGGGCACAATCGACTCCACAGCCACATGTATACAAAATTAAAGATTGGCCAACTCAGAGTTAGCAGGTACATCAGACTGCAGAGCACATACTTCAAGTGTGCCCCAAATGTGATACACACACTGAGAAAAACTCACTGGTCTAACGAAACAACACTCGACAGAAAACTACACAGTCCTCTGTCTGAGCTACAAAAGACAGTGAAGTTTATACAACAAGAGACAACATTGAAGATATAGACAATATTTCAAGCGAACGAAAGGAAGGAAGGATCACATGTAAATATGTGTTCAATGTATATATTATCATCTAATATCTATATCATCTTCATGTCCTGTTTCACACATAAGGTTTTCACAAAAGTTTCCATTGTTGCCTTCTTGGTTATTGGTTAATGAACTGAAGTCACAGCACTCCGGGCAGACCCATAGGTGCTCAGTCTATCCCAACATATTTTGAAGGATATGCATACTGATGGTTCCTGTGGCTCGCTGGTTAAACACACTTTTCTCTATGCCCCTCAAGCAACTAGCTCTACTTGTACAATGAATAATTCCAAACTCCTTAAATCGCTGGATTGATTCAACGTCAATTTGAGTGTCCTCATCCAACAGTAGGTCGCCAAGACATTGCTTTCTACCAATTGTTTCCCATGTCAAGCCACAATCTTTCACCTGTCTTTTCCTCAGTTCTTCATGTTTTCTTTGGACGCTCATGCCTTTCCCCCATCCGATGTCCATATGCGAGCGGTTCTAGTTGTACCTACAGGTACAAGACATATATGTCCAATCTACAACCAACTTTGTGTTTTAATGATGGGCCCCAATGATGCACAGTTCTAAATGATAAAATAACGAACATAAAATAGGACAAATTCAGAAGTGATAAAAGCATAGAAACTTCTGGTCAACCACTAGTCTTCTTCTTCGAACGTTCCATATCAACCACTTGTCAACCAATCTGTGTGAGCTTGAGAGCGATTGTACATTGTGCCAGCTATGCGCCTACAAGTAGGTCAGCACATCCGATTTCTGCGCTGCTTTTTATTTACTAGGTAGCATCCCTAGGGCCTACATCAGTCGCCTCTTACGACATGCATTGTAGGTTGCAGTGGTACTATTCTTTGCTTCCCTTGCAGGCCCCGGCACCACAGGCGAACCACCAGTAACATCCGTTATAAGAAAGAGAAAATGGAGATATGTTGGGCATACTCTGAGAAGAAATGATAACAAAAATCACAAAGCAGGCATTGAGGGGGAAGGCAAATGGTTCTCGGATAAAAGGATGCACTAAGGAAACCCTGAAATGAACTTTACTGAGACTGGCAAGAAATATTAAACTCAATTCCATAAAAGATATTGAACGAACTGCCCAGGATAGAGTGGTGTGGAGAAATTGCCTCCAGGCCCTGTGTAACAGTACAAGAAGAATATAATAACAATAGTAATCACTAGAAGATCGGGTATTATGGTGAAACTAAGTGTGTTCCTGGAGAGATCTGAAGAGGGAGACTATGGGAGTAATTGGAAAGATATGTGGAGGTGACTCGCAGTGTCAGTCAATTATGGTGCTACCTTCGAAGAATGGCCATTGACAGATCATGATGGGGTGGTTCTGTTGTTGCCTTACTAGACTATATAATGCATGCCAGCCACTGATCGTTTTCTTGGTTCATGTCTACGGACGAGAAGAGAAGGTTTTGTTCTTAACAGTAAGAACTTTTAACTTCATTGGTGATCCTATGCTCCAATCAAAATGAAAGACACGTAAGAATATGTAATAGTTTTAGACACATTTAACATGAATGTTCAGGGGATGCCGAAAGCAAAGCCAATAATACACTTTGCATGTGACCACATGCTGTAAAAATTCTGAGGTTTGTGATCAGCTTGGCCAAAACTTCTCAGTGTGCACATGGTAAGAGGTTGGACTACAGAAGACCCTGATCCTTTACTTGGACATCTAAATTACAAATACATCTGAAGTCGGAGTAAGCCTGGAAGCCTCCATGACTATGCTTAAATTGACGGCAGACAAACAAACAAAAACATGAATGTTTAAGTTAGACAAAATGTGTCAGAAAACAGTAATTGGTGTACTGAGCCGATGTCATTGCACTCCGGGCAGACCTATAGGTGCTCAGTCTCCTCCAACAGATATCGAAGGGAATGCATACTGATGGTCCTTGTGGCACTCGTTAAACACACTGGTCACTCTGCCCCTCAGGCATTCATTTCTACATGTACATGTTAAATAGTCAGAAAATAATTACCTTCAATGTTGACAGGACACCTGTGGCAATCTGCAGGATTGCACTCAGAGTATCGAACGTATCAAACATGGATTCCTTGTCTTCCTGTATAGGAAAATAGTATTATCGATATAAGGGAAGACTGCAGTAAAATTTTGTTGCAATGGCGAAACATGTAAAAACAAAGTACCTTAGTTTTACAAAGTACAAAAACAATATACAGCGATGTTTTGACGAAAACAGGCCTTTATCAAGCAAAAGATGCAAAGAAATTCAGATTTCCCTGTACGGCAGACATAATATGGCTATATAGAGTCAATACTGACATACAAGTGCAAGTCATGGACGATAAACAAACAGATAGAAAAATCTCTGGAGGCCATAGAGATGTGGTTTTACAGAAGTGTAACAGGGTAGCAGAGGCGAGACAAGACACCATATTATATACACAAAATAGCGGCCCTTTCGTTCAGAGGGAGACAAATTGGAGGACCGGAAATTTACCAGGATATTAAACAAGTAAGTGATCTCCCTTAGTCATGTGATGGGTCAACAGACTGACCATTGCTGGAAGTAATTTCCTGACAAAGTTTATAAAAGACACAACTCAGTCAGTACAGAGAACCACCGAACACATTCGGACGGACACACAGAGGAACAGGAGCTCGCAGGCAGAGGCTGTCTGGCATCATATTATAGTTTGGCAATGTAGAAGAGACCACACGGTTTCAATTGACTTATGCAGGGAAGTAGTGATTTAACATAAAACAAGTAGCATTTGCTTTTCATAACCAGCAGGGGTTAGATAGTTCACGCCACAGACAGACCCGGAGATACTCGTATCGAGCACACAACAGGTGTAGTCCCTCAGTGGACCGATACAGGTAGTATAAACATATTTTAAGAAGTAAACGAAATGTCCGATAAAGGAAAGCCGATTTTATTAGGTGTGATATACCATAGTGTCAACCTCATCATATTTATTTTGTCACTCAGCGTGGATAGAACGTGTCAGAGAGCTAGTGATAATCACGTGGCGACAGATAACTTTGTCGAGTTCGCCAAGCCCAGCTTGTGTTAGACGTTGCAGATCGGTAGCCATCAACCACGTGGCAGAAAACCTTTCACATTAGGTAGAGGGAGCCTTCATTTGACGTTAGTTCTATAGAGTCGTTCCTGAGAACTTCGGCGTTGTCATATTTAATCATCACTCATCCTGATTTGAACTGTTCAGAGCGATAGTTACAACCATGTGGGTCAGTTCTCAAGCATTCACATTTGGTTTAGTCAGAGACCACAATACAGTTCTACTTCGTCAATTAGTTCGAGCGTCAAGTTAACTGGTGCACAGTCGGATTTAGAAGGACTGCGGTTTGAATCCAAAAAGTGAAAATTGTGTGTAGAGATAGACTGATACATTCTAAGATAAGAAAATAGTGTTGAACAGTGGAGCGATCGGCGCATTAAGACGGTGTAATTTTAGTAGTGTCGCTTAACGACTCCGTACACAAGTAGTTTAAAAGATCCAGTTCCCATAGAAGGGATCGGTTGAATATGACATTCAAGTTTCAGCGTTAAGTAATGTGTATTTTTTGTAATACTTATGTGAGTGTTTCATGAAATATTTGTACACATATGCAAATTAGAGAAGTGAATAATTAGAAAAGCAAGTATATTGATAACCTTCCTGATGCAAAGCATAGAATCTAAGAATAAAGAAACTTACGTATATGATAATCTGGTACCAAATGTTTCCTCAGTCTACATATTCTAAGTGTTTAGGATAGTATACATGTTATAAGTAAACAGGATAGCATTCAAAGCTCCTTTTCCCCGTTACAGAAGAATGATGAGAAGAATTTCATTGACTGCTAAAATGACAAATGTGGAGGTGTTGAATGAGGCCAAGACAAAACTTATTGTCAATATAAAAAAGAAGCAGTCATCATTTTTTGGACATGTGATGAGAAGGGGAGACTTAGAATACATTGTGACAACCGGTAAAAATCGAAGGGAGATGAGACAGAGAGAAAAAATATTAGACAGCCTGACTTCATGGCACAGAAGAGCATCAACATCTGAGATGATAGCAAATACCAGGGACATAGATTTGTGGAGATCCATGATTACCTACGCCAGCCGGCACGGCACGTGAAGATGATGATGATATAGCAGACATAATATAGTCATATTGTTATTGTACTTTGTAAAACTATAGTACTTTTTACGTTTCACTATAAAAAAATAGTAATAACATACAATGTTTTGGTTTAATTGTGTTTAATCTCATGTCTCTCATCCAGTTCACATTTGCTGTCAAGTGTCCATGAGAAATTCTACTTTTTCTTTGTTCAATCTACACCAACTACTTGTTAAACCATTCTTTGTGGTCAGTATATGATTTGCATCTTGGAGAGTGAGTTTGTTGTGCCAGTTAGACGTATAATAACCGTGTATCGCTAGCGATGCTGACAAGTCTCAGACGTGTGTTGTTGTACCTCTGTGGTGTCTGCGGAGGTGACTAAAGAGTTCAATTCTGGAACACAAGCTGCTCAACACAGGCTGCAAGATTCTATATTCAACATTCCACAGGCTGCACGATCCCATAATCAACCATCTAAGACTGCCAGACACATACTCAAACAACCAAGAATGCCAAACACAAACTCAACCATTCACAGACTGCAAGATCCCATGCTCAACCATCCAAGGTTGCTAGAAACATACTCAACTATCACTAGTCACCTATCAAACATGCAGAATCATTTCATTCTTTCTTCCCCAAATTTGAGATCCTGAGATTTTTTGAACTGAGATCTGACACACCTGCCAATAATCAAATAAAACATCATATTTATTCTTCAAAGAGACTCGTGTAAATAAAACTCACCTGAAGATCTTTGTTGTAGGTACTAGGAATGCCTTTCAATGCCATCATGAAAGAGGATAACTGATAAACAGAAATTGATTATGTTAAAATGTTTTTGAAAAAAAAAACACTTTGTCGTCAAAATTGTTTTATTAAAAAACACATATTTATTGTTTTGTCTACATGTGCTGTGAAGCATCGTGGGGAGTTTTAGTTTTCTATCCTGTACCAAGTGTGTTGCATCTGTAGTTGTTAAGTCTTTGATGTTGCAGGATAGCTGTGATATTATCCATCCATCGGGTTCTTGGTCTTCCTAAGGTTCTGTATCTAGGTTACGGTTGTTATAAGCGGGAGATGGTAGTAGATCTGGTTTCATTCTCATTAGGTGATCGAACCATTTTACTTGTTTTCTTCTAATATGTTGGATGCATGGTGTGATTCCAACGACACTAATATTCTCATTTCTTAATCTATCCCATCTTGTAACATTGATGGCCTTTCTTAAACAGTTCATTTATTTCTTTGATTATATTTGTCAAATTAATGTGACATTTTGTTCAGTAAATGGTTTTTATTGGTATTTCCCTACAGATAAGTTCCGTGTTTGCCCACTCGTTAAGGGCTAAAGTTTTTTCTGTTAGGAGAAAATAAAAATGATGTGACCTGTACACACATGGTGATAGCTTTGGGTAAATGGCCTTAACTCATCTGCCCTATATAATCCCCCAGTGTATTCTAAGAAGTGGGGTTATTCTAACTCGGATTATCTGAAAGGAGTTATTTCTTATTACAACAAGGGTGACTCATCTGGCCCTGTAATGCAAATTAAAGCTCCCACCTCTACGCTTAACTAACGGCAAGAGTGGACAACCAATTCTATCATCCACCTGGGGAAAGACAATAAACAATAGTTAATTCTTGTTTTTCATGTTTGTTGGCATACATGCTCTGATATAACCAATAAAAGGTTTGTCCTTAGGTTGAAAGGCATGCCTCTGCTTAAAGAGGCTTTAATCCCCTACATAACGAACAAACAAAAACAAACAGAAGTGGGAACACAGAGATGTAATGACAGAATTTAAGACTTCTACACAACTCAAGGTAAATTCCCAAGTCTATGCCATGTTTCTAACAAGATTGGCTAATCCAAGAAATAAAACTCAATATTGGATTGTTGCTCAGAAAAACCGCCTGTGTGGTGCTAGGGCCTGCAAGGAAGCAAAGAATAGTACTACTGTGACCTACAAGGCATGTTGTAAGAGAAGACTGATGTAGGACCTAGGGAAGCTACCCTAGAAAATAAAAATCATAGCAGAAATCAGATGTACTGGCCTACTTGTAGGCATATAACTGGCACAGTACAATCGCTCTTAGGCTCAGATCACATACAAATCACACAGAGTGGTTAACAAGTGGTTGATATAAAGCGTTTGAAGAAGCTCAGAAAAACAGAAACTAGTCTTGCAGAATTTTTCAGCTCACTGCAGTATGCCCACTGCTTACACAGTGCCAGCAAGAGAATATAAACACGATCATCCAAAAAAGATGCTGGAGATGGATCGACATGTTTGATGCGACAAAATCTGCACAGAGGTGGACACCAGAGGTTAAATAAAAATGAGGAAGACCAAAAATTACCTGGAGGAGAAAAGTAGAACAGGAACTGAAAGAAATGAATCCCAGCTGAACTTAACACAGAGAAAATCCAAGAAAAAAAACACCAGATTGCACTCACATTGCCAAAATGTCTGCAGTCGAACCAAATTATATTTCAAATATACTTCAAAATAGTTGCAAAAGCAGATTGCACACACATTACCAAAATGTCTGCAGTCAAACCAAATTATATTTAACCCTTTGGTCCCCAGCAGGTCAAAAAAAAATTACCTCATAAAAAACACTAAAAGGGGAATAACTCCTCAAAAACGCAACATGTCTTTCTAAAAAATTAATAACAATAAAACTATTGCTTGTAGAACATTCAAATAATGAGCAACAATACTGTGAACTGGATAAAGTTTCACAAGAAATTATACCCATAAAGATGTAATTCTGCAGATAAACCTTAATTTCGGCAGCAGTTACTGCGTCCCACTTTGAATCAATTTTCCCAGCTCTTTTCTGACGTTGATCAGCGTACAAATTCAAAATACTGCTCCTCAAAAATTAAGCTGAAATAATCGAATGGTTCTGCACCCTCCTCTAGTGTATGAGAAGGCCCACTCTCTTCCATAAATGGCTCCACAACTAATGGGGAAGTGGTATCACTCCAACCATCCCTGTCAACAACGGGCACAGGGTCGGTCTCCTCGATGTCGGAAGAAAAATCCTCAAAATCTAATTGAACATCGTGGTCGACAGGTTCAGCTTCATCGTCACTGGACAATTCAACATCACTCTCAGAATCACAAGATCTAATGTAATCCCCTATCTCACCTAGCTGCATGAAATGTCCCTCAAACTCAAAGTCCTCACTTTAACTATCGGTATTGAAATTAGAAGCCATTTCCAAAAAAAAATTTCGAACTACGAAGCACAATTTATAAAATTCACAAAGAAATACTAGCTCCGATCAGTTTTCAGGCAAATAAGGAAAATTTCCGTTCTTCTACTTATAGGTCACAGTTCAAGCTATATAAAATTTGGACTTTCGTTTATTTAGCGAATTCTTCCGAAACAATATAAAAACCCGTATATTTCGTATACGGCGCCTCTACGTAAACCCGTATATTTCCGTATATGGCGGCCAAAGGGTTAATGTACATTTCACAATAGTCACTAAAACAATGATTTCACTCACATTGCCAAAAAGTCTGCCAGATCTTCCTCTAATCAGTTCCAAACTGTCACTGTTCTTCTTCTGTGGCATCAAACTGCTACCAGTACTAGAAGATACAAAACAAGTGGCTAGTGTTTATTTGAAATATCTAAAATAATTATCACACATCTATAATTTTAAGATCAGTAATAGAGACAATAATTTGGACGGCAGATAAGCTATGAAAAAAACAAATATAATGACACTTATGGCAAGTAATGCAGATATCACCCTGGAATCTAAAATGATAAAAATAACAGAGCAGTTCACCTATTTAGGTAGCAATTTTGATTGCACAGGAAATGTTAAAAAAGAAATTATGATATGAATTGGCAAAGTAACATCAGCTTTTAAAAGTCTAAATAAAATATGGAACTGCAAGTTATATAGTATAAAAACTAAATTGCTAATAATTTTCAATTCAAATATTGTATCAATCCTAACATATGCCAGCGAGAGTTGGAAAATGATTAAAGATATAGAAAGCAAGTTGAATGCATCTGAAAATAGATGTCTGCGAAAAATAATGAATATAAAATGGATCAAATTCAGGAAAAGTGATGAAATTAGAGAGAGAGAGAGAGAGAGAGAGAGAGAGAGAGAGAGAGAGAGGTTATGGCAAGGCTGCAAGCAATTTGTGTACCTTCAGGCCATAATATGCATTTTAACAACATCACTATATGGACTAAGTTTGTATTCACTCATCAATCCCTACTCGCTTAGACTGCAATGATGCAGTCTGTTATCAGTGCTATCACTCGGAGGTGGAGAAGTGTTTTGATGAGCTTTGGTTATCTGACTTCGGTCATCTTATTCACTCTGTCTTAGGTCACTGTCTTAGGCCACTGTCTTAGGTCACTGTCTTAGGCCACTGTCTTAGGCCACTGTCTTAGATAACCCTATAGTTACTTTGACTTCTTACTTCTAGTTCCCTGTGGAGTGGTTATTGGTTACTGAACTGATCACAGCACTCCATGCAGACCCATAGGTGCTCAGTCTCACTTAAAAGATGCTGAAGGGTATGCATACTTATGGTTCCTGTGGCTCACTGGTTAAACACACCCCCCTCTCTGCCCCTTAAGCATCCATCTCTACTTGTTCAACATGCAATACCAAACTCCTTAAATCACTGGATTGATCCAAAATCAGTTTTAGCGTCATTCAACAGTAGGTTGCCAAGAGACCAAAGAACATCCTCCTTATACATTCTCAACTCCCCAACAATCGATGCAAGCCTTTTCGCTCTTTCATGTCGTAAACACCATCATGCCCAGGACAGTAGATCCATGTGAGGCTCTGCAGGTTGGAAACTTCTATAGATGACATCCACTGACCCAAATATGGAAGGGCTCACTCCGACGAAATGGCACGCCACTTGCTGAGATTATTGCACAAACACCTACAAAATCCTATAGATATCTGGGAAAATGAACACACTCATGAACAGAATGGTGTGGCCCAGATTAAAACCCACGATGTCCGAACGCAAGACGTAACCACTTAGCCACAGAGAATACACAAAATTGTCCAGACAGGTAACTGTAAGATTTTACAAACAGAAAGCCCTACTTTGAGGTACCACATTTGCAGTTATACTGTAGCATGGTTACAGAACTTACTCATGCTAAAACGACTAAGTGAGTAAGTAGCGCTACCTATAGGCATCAGACAGGGTGACATATGCAAACTCCTTAGTTGTGTACAATATCAAGTCTTCTGCCCATCGGCTCAGATGAATACCCAACAGTGAGGCCCAGAACAGAAATTCAGCTTTGGAAATGTATAAAATAAATACAACACGTTTGTTTTCCAAAACAGAAAAAAAAGGTTGACAAATAATGTATTAATACTAATTTACATAAACATAGTTCTCAATTGCTACTGGTCTACAAGGTATATTCTGCAACTGACTCTGCATCCAGCACAGTTGAGGTCATCTAGTATTTCTTAGGAAAAGCAAAAGAAGGGGGTCTCTGTGGTTAAGTCCTTGCCTAGTGTCCCAAAGATCGTCAGCTTGAATCTAAACTGCTCCATTCTGTTCATGAGCGCATTTTTTCCAGAGACCCCCTAGGATTGTTGCCAGATCTATGGAGTTCATGCTTTGTGCGATACTTTCGGCAGGTGGTGTGCCATTTCTCGGAGAGGGGCGAGCCATATGGGATAAAACCCGCACAATGAAGTCAATACTTCAATCCCTTTTTTGACAACTCTAATTTTCATCCAAACTTAAGTGACTGGTGTATCAACTATACAAGGAAACGAACACTGTTCACATGTGCCAAATCCTGCTCATTGAGCTATGCCAACTTGTCCCCTCTCCCTCTACTAAAAATATTGTGATAATTTGAACAAATAATAGCAAACGACACAACCCAAGAGTACCTGGTGGGCAGTATGGGAGCAAATTTGTTCCAGTGGATTTTTACAAAAAGTAAAATATGCCTCATTGTTCAAAAAGCAATGGCAAAAAAACTGAACGTATAAGTGGTGACTAGAAAATCAACGACTCGTCACATGAGTGCATGGAGAAGATAATTTTAGAGGGAATGGTGCCTGGAAGAAGAATGAGAGGAAGACCTAGAAGATGATGGGTGCAAGATGTCATTGACGATCTGAGAATGACTGCTGCTGATGCCGGTCAACTTGCACAGAACAGAGTTTTTCAGGACTGCTGTCGTGGGAGCCAGGTTCCGAAGGGACTAGCTACTTGATGATGACGATGATGATGAGGACAGTGGTGACATGAGTATGAGGAATTTAATAACTGCACGGCTAGCGCAGTCACCCCAAAACAGGTTTGGACTTTTTTTTATGCCCATGACAGAAAAAACTCATTGGCCTTACTGGGGATTGAACACATGTCTCCTGAATGGGATACCGCGCTCTAATCCATTTGGCAAGACACTACTCCTGCATGTACATAAAAGCACACTAAATACACCCACATCTACTTACGTACACCCTCATTTACTGACACAAACTCACCAACAAAATCTCTGTCACTGACTGCATCCAGACTGTTCAAGGAAATCCTCTCCAACTTTAATTCTGAGAATACAAACAGAAAATGACAACACTGAGCCAGCATTTCAATACATCAACTTTATTTCTTTCTTTTTTCTCTCTAATCCTGTTCTCTTCACAGTGTCAGGATAATCAAAGATTTATAGAACTGGCTTTTGTGTACACTTTATATTTATCTTCTTACTAGAATGCTCCATATTGACCACTTGTTAAACCACTCTTTGTGATTTGTATGTTATCTGAGCCTAAGTGATTGTACGCTGTGCCAGTTATGCGACTACAGGCTAGCACATCCGATTTCTGCAACGCTTATATTTACTAGGGTAGCTTCCACTTTAGCCGTCTCTTCCGACATGCCTTGTAAGTCGCAGTGTTACTATTCTTTGTTCTCCAAGCACGCCCAGGCAACACACGGGTAGTGTGCTTCATAAATAGTGTTTTTCACTGCATCTGTTATCTCTCAAGTCTACCTTTCGCGTGGACAGCCTTGTGCTTTATATCCACTGTATCAGAGTAGCATTGCTCTTTGAGGCAAGTCGGTAATCTGCTTATGTGATCAAACCATTAAATTTATTGTTTTTTTTATGAATTTCAGTACTGATGTTGCACCCATTTTTTATTCCTGATGTCTTCATTTCTAAACCGGTCTCTTCTTGATACTCCCAGTATTCTGCGTAGACACTTCATCTCTGTCGTGACTAGAATCCATTAACAGTATCAACAATTTTTCTTTTCCCGTATTGGCCTCAATGGAGCATAGAACTCCAAGACAAACAAAGAATAAATAAACATCACTTAAACTTGGGAGGTAACAGAAATATTTTGGGGGTAGGAGGAGTCGGTGTAAAGGGGAGGAGGGAGAAGGGGTAGTGGGTGTAGGGAGGGGGGCAATGTGTAAAATGAATTATATTTTTATTTAGATGGTAGTTTACTATGCGGAAATGGATAAGATCAGATTTGCATAATGCGGTTTTATCAAAAAGTCATTTTCCAGGGAGTGGGAGTATTCTCCCCCCTTTCCTTAACACATGTACGCCCATGCTCTTAAGGCCACCTCACCTGTGGTTTCCGAAGTGGAGAAGAAAAGAATCACTTTCTGCTACCGCATGTCTTAAAGGTAATCAGGAGGGGTAGGTTGGCAACTCCACACCATCCCAAAAAAAAGGCAACGAGGAGACAGAAGAAAGAACTAAATTACTCATGTATGGATGCCTAATGGTAGACAAAGAAGATATTGAAGGGGAGGGAGGGATGTTTCAAGAAAGAAAGAATGCCCTAGTAAAACCCTGAAATAAACTTACTGAGGCATGAAATATCGGACTCGATTCCATGTAAGAAATTGAGCGAGTTTCCTAGAATAAAGAGAAATTGCATACAGGTTCTATGTAATGTATTTTTTTTAACAAAAGATTTTTTTAGAACCTTTTTACACCACATGGCGCCTGTGTGCTGTTGGGGCCTGTAAGAGAAGCAAATAATAGTACCACTGTGCCCTACAAGGTATGTTGCAAGAGGAGACTGAGGTAGGGAACTAGGGAAGCTACCCTAGTAAATAAAATGTGTCACAGAAATCAGATCTGCTGGCCTACTATTGCTCTTACGCTCAGATCACATACAAATCACAAAGAGTGGCTAACAAGTAATCAATATGAATAGTTTGAAGAAGAATACCACATGGTATATAGGGCAATTCGGTGTTAGGCACATATTTTTCATTGACCGTCGGCACACGATGGGTGATGTAGTTAGCATCACGCCGATGTATAATGTTATGAGAGGAATATAATATTTATAAACAATAGTAATGTGAAAAAAATGTAGGAAGCAGAGCTTAAAGACATACATAAAACTAGATCTGAGGTAGAGAGAAAGGCACAAGGTTAAATTGAGCGGACATTTATTGTCTCTGCCTTAGGAGCAACGAGGACTGATGATGATCATGAGCAAGTGAAGGATGATGATGATCAAAGCAACAAACATGGTATGTAGATGGGAAAATGCTTACCTTGTCGTAGAAACTCCCTGTCGATATCAAATGGATTCCCTGCAAGAGCCCCACTGTCAGAAACAGAAATAAAAATTTTTATTTTTTATCACACAACAACAAAACTATTAACTAACTATCTTGATCTAAATGCCATATTTCATCCAAGGGAATGTAGTTGCATTATGTTTGTCTGTGTGTGCATAGATGACTAGTGAGCCCGATGCAGGCTTGAAATGTTCTTGTACAGTGTGGGCAAGGTATACTTGCACTTGTGGGAAGTTTTGCTGCCTTTCTATTTTGATGCTTTTGTTCCATCCGCGCTGTTATACCTGCCTCGCAGGCAGAGGAACCATGTTGAAGAAGTGTGCGCCAGGCTCATCTGTCTTGAGCAACATTCTCCCAGTTGTTGACATCTATGCCAAAGGATTTCATCAAGTTCTTGAGTCTATCTTTGAATCGCTTTTTCTGACCACCCTGTGAGCGTTTACCGCTATGCAGCTCACCATAAAAGAGTCGTTTTGGTATTCTGCAATCCGGAATTCTTAAGGAATTCTGTCTACTACTACTGATAATGTATGATTCTTTTCTTTAAAAATATCTACAATCTTCTGGACTATGTAGGTCACTTGATCTGTTGATCTACATTTTGTACGCCACTCTGTTGTGTGATTTCAGATTTCTTCCCCCTTCAGGTGCTACTAAGAGTCTATACTTTGACAAACAGATCAAATACCTGCCAAGTACTAAGGTTGAAGCCCTTTCTCTAATCTGCAGGAGTCTTTCAACATCTCTCTGCAACATGACAGCATAACTGCGGAGGAAAATAAAAAAGTAATGCTATATTCCAACTTTGAAAAAGAATAATTGCTACACAAATCTGGCCAGTTACATCAAATGGCTCAGAAACATATACATAAGAATGGTAAAAAAATATCTTGCAAGGTTTTTGAGATTTAGTGTTAATACAGAGTGGAACAAATGAACAAGCTCCAACTCCAAGATAGATGGTCTTACGTCTGCATTGAGAAAGTAGGAGTGATTCTATACTTGACTTGAGTACTTGTACGTCTAGGGAAGTAGGTTGTAGAACTGCGAACCAGTCGAATGACCTATATGAGGACTGTACAGGGGGAAGAGGCTCAACAGGTTGAAGATTTTAGGGCTAGAAAAGAGCAACACAACTAGAGTATGAGTAGGCTCATCAAATCAATATCAAACTGGTATGGTTAGTTAATGAACTTTGTTGGAGATATTGTGAAGGAGATCGGAGCACCTACGGACATATCCGGAGTGCAATGAAGATTTTACAAACTGCAACTGAGGTTGCAGTCTTAAAACTATGAAAGAAGAAGAAAAAGATGACTTTATCATTAGTCTTAGAACGGACTAAATGGATAATGAAGAGTACAAAAGAAAGTCCACCTACACTGAGATCAGGGATCTGGAAAAATAACTAAATGGTTTCACGAGGGTGTTAACCTTTGGAAGGAAAGGCAAGCACCTAATCTCTATGCAACAGAGACCTCTTGAGAACAGCAGAGAAACATGATAAAATACTGGCATGTACTCTTAAAATACCACACAGAAAACATCAAACATACCTAAGGATCCAGTGACTCCATCTGATTGGTTGCGCTCTCTGTAAATGAGTGTACCCAGGCATTAAAACTTCAATTTCTCTGTAAGATAAGAACAAATTCTACATATTACTAGGGCTGCATTAACTATCTCAATCAATCTTCATTCTCATACTAGAAGGCTGATGTTCTGTTAGCTATAATATGTGACTACCCTGTCTCTTACATTAACTGAGAAACAGCATATTTGATATTCTCACCACATAATAAAGACTTATCAGTATGTGCTTCTTCTTCATTCTCTTTACACTAACCGCTTGTTAAACCACTCTTTGTGGCCGGTATGTGATTTACAACTGGTGAGCATCTGTAGCTTAAGCGATAGTGAACTCAATCACAACCCAAGTGTACCTGATTCAAATTCTGCAAGTGACAAATTTGGAAGCAAATTCATTCTCTTGGATTTTTATGAACGGTAAAAATAGACCTCACCATTCAGAAAGCAATGGCAAACTACCGATCGTATAAGTGGGGCCTAGAAAATCTACAACTTGTTTACTGTGGTTGATCGCGACATCCTATATGCCATGATTTTCATGTTTCATGTGATTTACAACTTAGAGCATGAGACTGAAGTGCCAGTTAGGCGTTTGCAGACCTGTATATCAGCACGTCCATCTTGTGCATGCTTTTTTACTCTGGTTTGTCTCATTATGTAGAACACACACAAAACACTGATTTAGGAGAGTTCACCACTTTATTTCGATTTTCATTAAATGTTTACATGAGAGTGGAGCAACTGGTCCAATGAATTAGAGCACTGGCTCACATTCAGGAGACCCAGGTTTAATCCCTGGTACTGTCAAGAGTTTTTCTGAATACAGAAAAAAATCCTACCTGAACAGTTTCACAGCGACTGCACTAGACATGCGGCCATTAAATTAATCAGGCTCATGTTCCCCTTGTCCTACACCGCTCTGAAAAGCAGTATTACAGACAGTACAGAACAATTTTTTTAGATTTTTTTCCTCCAGATAGAAAAAAAATATTTAAAATGTGCAAATTGTTGACCTACACTTCTGCTCTGTCTGTCATAACTTGTAGTAGGTCTGACAAATGCTTAACCAGAACTATAGTCTTGTCCCTGAACCACAGTCGCATGTCAGTAGCCACCTGATCATTACGACTTCGTCCTGTATGCAGCTTGCCTCCAACAGGCCCAATAAGCTCCTAAGACCAAAAATAGAAGACAAAAAGGCATATAATTTAACTGATACACTTTCTAATTAGAAATGTAAGGAATGGTTTGTCATATTGAGCACTTTCTGTGGCGTAGAGATTAGGTGCTTTCCTCTCATTCCAAAAGTACTTGGTTTGCTCCTCCAAGAAACCATTGGGATATTTTTCCAGATATCTCTGATCTCAGTGTAGGTGAGATCTAGTTCCTAGTCCTATCGGAAACGGATGATAAAACGTATGTCCAGTGTTCAAGTAGAGCACATAAAAGAACCATTGGCAGTTCAAAATCGAGAACAGACTTTAAAGTCGATGCCCAGGCAAAATTCATGGAAAGATTTTAAAATAAAATTCCTCCTAAATACCCCCTTCTAAAATTATATCGGGACCCTCACCGGTGCTAGGGAGTTTGTGCACTATCGCCGAGATCTTCCTGTGTAAGAAAGAGATCAGAGCACACATGGTTACTCACCGAAGTGCAATGATGATGTTCCTATCAAGCAATCTTTATTCTTCTTCTTCGAATGCTCCATATCGACCACTTGTTAACCACTCTGTGTGGTCTGTATGTGATCTGAGCCTAAGAGTGATTGTCAGTTGTGCCAGTTATGTGCCTACAAGTAGGCCAACACATCTGATTTCTGTGGCACTTTTATTTACTAGGTAGCTTCCTAGTCCCCTACCTCAGTCGTCTCTTACGACATGCCTTGTAGGTCGCAGTGGTACTACTCTTTGCTTCCTTGCTACCCCGGCACCACAAGGGCGTACATTTGTAGTGATTCAGTCCATTGCCTGCGATCCGAATGAGCCTCCACCTTTCAGATCATACTCAATGAATTGCTCAGAATGCGCGCATGAACCACTATCAAGAAAAAAAGTCAATGAATAGTGCTGACATCATCAATGCCATAAGAACAACAGACAGTAGAGGCGACTGAAAACATTTATAAATCTGCATCTCTATCTATATTGAGCATCCACAACCAGTTCTTTAAGCTGATCAATTTTACATGCCATGGAGTTGGACTCTCCTGAATTTTCTTAACAAATGTAAACAAATATATTATAGAAAATGTCTACAGAACTAATTCTTCCGAAGACCTGGTCAAGGAAGATATATGTCAGTGACTGAACAACTCACCTTCAAACGTCTTTCGTTGGCTGTGTGTACATCTTCATCACCTGGCCTGATCTCAAAGGTTCCAGCTTCCCACTCATGTCTCACCTACCACAGAGAATAGTACCAATTTTAATCTCAGATGATGGTGGTATACTAATAATCATCTAATTTGTGTTTATTTTCTATTAATAATTACTAGGAGCATGAATATTCCTAGTCATCATTATCAGGTGCTGTGCCGGCTGGCATGGATCTCCACAAATATCTGTCTCTGGTGTTTGCTATCACCTCAGATGTTGAGGCTTATAATTTAGATCCACAAGGGAAGAATCAGTGTCTTCTGCAGTTCAACCACGAACCGTGCACATAAAGAAAATTTTTGACTCAAACCCTGAAATTTTCACAGCATGTGGTCACTAAAGCAGCTTTATCAACTTCGCTATTGGTGCTGCCCCATGTATATATATATTAAAATCTCTCTCTCTCTAGTGCCTTTTAACCCTTGTCAGGGCATAAGCCCTCAACCAACTCATGTCAAGTCTTCCTATCATTAACTATCACATGAGGGTCTCTATGTCGAAGTGGTTAAGACATTTGCCTGTTGTTCTCAAGGTTGTGAGAGCACATCCAGACCGAGTCAAATGTGAAATTTTGTTCATGTAATCCCTAGGATTGTTGCTGGAGCTACGGAGTTCGTGCTTTGTGCAACACTATCAGTAGATGATGTGACATTTCTGATGAAAGAAACGGAGCCATATGGGTAACTTGGTGCAATAAAGTCAATCTTTCGCCTTCAGCTATCTCATGGTTGGTTGGTTGTATTTTGTAGCTAAAATATTCTACCGGATGATGTAGCCAGCCCCAAGTCAAACCCTACCTTAGTTGCCTCTTACAATATGCCTCGTAGGTCGCAGTGTTACTATTCTTTGCTTCCCTTGTGGACCTCGGCAATACACAGGTGAATTAAATGCTGTAGTAAATAATTGTATTTCAGCGACTGCATCACGAACAGCCTTAAGAAAATGAATAACTCACTTCTATAAAGAAGTAAATGGGGAAAGAGAAATAATTGTAAGCATTTGCTGTCACTAAAATTGTATTACTATAACCAAGAAATGTAATGTTTCATAAGTAAAGCAGCAGAGATAGAAATGTAATGTTTCAAAAGTAAAGCAGCAGAGATAGAAATGTAATGTTTCAAAAGTAAAGCAGCAGAGATAGAAATGTAATGTTTCAAAAGTAAAGCAGCAAAGATAGAAATGTAATGTTTCAAAAGTAAAGCAGCAGAGATAGAAATGTAATGTTTCAAAAGTAAAGCAGCAGAGATAGTAATGTAATGTTTCAAAAGTAAAGCAGCTGAGATAGAAATTGTGTACTTTTTCAAGTCCTTCATAAATGTCTTGTCTTTCATCAGAAGTGACCAGTTTGGTTTTCTCCAAGGCCAAAATGTAAGCTTTGCTTCCCTGTGAATTAAAAACCAGAAAACTGACTCCACTTACAAATTAAGTTCAAAATATTTTTTTTATAACTTACATTTTAAAAAACAACTTAAAACCCAGGAGTCTGCTAGATTTGAACTTTAGACTATGGGTTGCTGATTTGGTTGCGTTCATTTGTTTATAGTCTTACCTCAATGTCTGCCTTCCACATCCGTTTGTCATAATGAATAGAAGCATTAAATTTCTCCATTATCGGATCAACTGCTCCAGTAAATCGACCACCCCACAACTTGTTGCCCTGGAATCAAATTAAATTTATTTTAAATTATTCATACGAATACAGACCAAACAAATTGAACACATACATAATTTGATATATTCTACTTTCTTCTTTTGTTGTCACACTGCTACTAGGTTGAATTTCAGCGTCATGGTCTTCTGTGTTTGTCTTCCGCTTTCCAAATGGCTTCTTTCGCATGACATAGACAATACATCTCTCCATTTTTTACTTGGCCTTCTGCCTTTTGCCCTGATGTTCTGCTATAGAAGGCTTTATAAACAGTGTAGTCTGGTTGCATTCTTACTAGGTGGCAAAACCATTTTATTCTGGTTTTTTTATTTATGTCACAGCCAGGTAGACCCATAGGTGCTCTCCCAACAGATATCGAAGGGTATGCATACTGATGGTTCCTGTGACTCGCTGGTTAAACACACTCCTTTCTCTGCCCCTCAAGCTCTACTTGTACATGTAATTCCAAACTTCTTAAATCGCTGGATTTATTCAGCATTAATATTAGTGTCTTCACCAAACAGTAGGTCGTCAAGAGACCAAAGACCATCTCTCATATCCATCATAAACTCCACAACAATCCATGCATAGGACTAAGTTTTAGGTAGAAAAAATGGCACAAAATCAAATTGATTCTGAATTCTTTTTTGTCTCTGACTTCTGTACTCATGAATGAGGACGCATTATGATGATGGTGATTGCATATTGTGTACGAGACTAGCAACTATATTATGTCAATCAAATTATAACACAAACCACAACTGTAGGTGCACATAAATGCTTTGTGACATGCCACTTGCAAGGTCTTCAACAGTGATGGGCATGATCTCCTACTGCAGCCAACATGAAATGTTAACTACATCTTATCTTGTCCACATATACCATGAAGCGCGTGGGAGTTTAAGTTTTATATCATGTGCCAGGTGTGTAGCATCTGTAGCTGTTAGTCTTAGATGTCGCAGGATATTTGTGATATTATCTATACAGGGTTCATGATCTTCTTCTGTCTCTGTGTCCATGTTGCCAGTTTCAGCTTCATTCTCATTAGGTGACTAAACTTAGAAATGTTCTCATTTCTCAATCGATCCGCTTGTAACACAATGTAAAACTTCTATATTTTTTCAATTTTATACTAAACATTTATTACACTTGTGCAGCATTCTACAGCACTCTGGATGAACCCATAGGTGCTCAGTATCCCCCAGAAGATGTTGAAGTGTTTTCATGCTGATGGTCCCCGTCACTCACTGATTAAACACATTCCCATAGGTATTCATTACCAGTAATTTTTTATTTACATCATCATCAAATAGCTTGTTCTTTCTGGAACTTGGTTCCCATGACATCTGTCCTGAAAAACTATGTTCTGTGCAAGTTGACCGAGCAGCAGTCATTCTCAGATCGTCAATGACATCTTGCACAGTACAGAACATTCTTCTTCCAGGCACCATTTCCTCCAAAATGATCTTCTCTAGGCGCTCATGTCGTTTGATGTGTCTGAAATATTTAATTTTCCTTGATGTTATGCCCTTTAATAGCCAACACATAAAGTACAATTTGTATGTAAGGAAAGCTATACCTCTGCCATGGTATCTCTTCACCCTGCTTCCCTAATATTTCTTGGAAAAAAATGTGTAATAGCCCCTGCAAATATAAACATTAAATAAATTATTTGAAAACGTTTTAGACCAGATGATTTGTTTATCAATGAAATTACATAAAACATCATCATCAACCTGAAAAATGCAGAAAACATGTGAACGATTAACTCTTAGTGGACCAGGGCAAAAGCCATGTTTTTACAAGCCATTTGTTTTTAGAATGAAAAAAGTCCTTTAGTGTGGCTCCTGGTCCTTCCTTCCTTCCTTTCGTTCGCTTGAAATATTGTCTATATATTCAATGTTGTCTCTTGTACAAACGCCACTCTCTTTTGTAGCTCACACAGAGGTCTGTGTAGCTTTCTGCCGAGTGTTGTTTCATTAGGCCAGTGAATTTGCCTCAGTATATCATATTCGTGGCAGTCTTGAAGTCTGTGTTCTGCAGTCTGATGTGCCTGTCCACATGGCTGAATTGCCAATCTTCAATTTTGTATACATGCAGCTCCAGAGTCGATTGTGCCATGTTCTAAGATGCAGAATGACAACTTGTTCCAATATGCTCATATTATAGTAGTCGTCTTGTGTTGGTAAACGTCCTTTGTTGTGGCTCCTGGTAAAAAGTTGTCCAACTCAAAACCAGTTAGTGTGGCGTTTGGTCCACAAGGATTTAAAAGTAGAACAAAGAAAACATTATTGTTTGGCATAACTGAATAGAAGAAAATACTAACTTTGGATCTTTAGTGTTAAATTTACATCAAGACATTATGATCCAATTTCTGGTTTTTATCTACAGCAAAGCTATCTACTTCTACACCATGGTCAGATCTAGAGTTCAACCTGTTGCCTTGTAGATCAGCTGGGGACAGCCAAAGGCTGACGGAGAGCAAACCCAGTAGACACTGGCTAAATCCGGACACATTGCCGAAGGATAAGCACCAGAGCTCCAAATGGCACTGAAGATGTGATGAAACACACCAATGCTATGGCCACATGAATCAGATTTCCACATAATCAGATTTATGGGGAGATCTGGTACATCAGTCTGGGCAGTGATCGAGGAGAGAGAGAGAGAGAGAGAGAGAGAGAGAGAGCGAGAGACCTGGAGTTCTACATCATGGTCAGATCGGGAGTTATGTAAAATATGTGACTTATTCCTCTCTTCTCTTTGTGGAACATAGGGCCTTAGCGGTTGTTTGCCACTTTTCCCAGTCTCAAGCTGTTCTCTTTATGGCTTCCCAGGATAGTCCATCATCCTTCAGTTCCTCAAAAACTGCATCTCCAGGTAAAATGTGTTAATTGAATGAAAATTTGTGCATGTGGTGCCAGGGCGGCAAGAGAAGCAAAGAATAGTAACACTGTGACCTACAAGGTATGTCATAAGAGGCAACTGAGGTAGGGCCTAGGAAAGCTACCCTAGTAAATAAAAAGTGTTGCAAAAATCAGATGTGCTGGCCTACTTGTAGGTGCATAACTAGCACAATGTACACTCGCTCTTGAGCTTGGATCACATACCAATCACAAAGAGTGGTTAACAAGTGGTCGATATGAATTGTTCGAAGAAAATGAAGTTTTCCACTTTTCCGGTCTCTAGCTGTTCTATTTATGACTTGCCAGCATCCCTTCAGTTGTTCCTCAAGAAGACTATCTTCAAATAAAATTATTAAGTGGGTGAAATTTATATATATTTCAAGATGGAAATGTGAAAAAAAATTACTTCTACCTCGTGTTTTTTTCAATTTGGTAGCGAATGTGTGAACATGTGACGTAATCTCTAACCGACAATTCCACAAACATAACAAGGGACAACAATATCCTTTTGATCAGAGAGAATTCCAAACGGCAAAAAATGACAGTGTTGTCTCAGATTTTCATTATCAAAGATGATAAACTATTTCCCTTTTGTCGGTCTGTAATAAATGTCACTGTTTTTATAGTTTGCCTTGCAAAATATCTACAAAATGTATGAGTGTCATCCCCTGAATGTTGGATTGAAAATCATGTAGTGCAGATTTGTACTTGTCCATATTATGGGCATGATAGGTTGGTTACACATGACCTTGGCAACCTTTGTTGTTTACTATGTATTATATGTTATTCATTGACCTTTATTTTTCCCTGTGCACTCTCTGATATCAACAAACATTTATATATGTTTAAAGAAGGTGGTAGGCAACCTAAGGTTGTTTAGATATTTAAAAATCTTGTCCATGGTAGTTCTGCAATGTGAATGTTCAACTAAATTATATTATATTGTCAGCAGCGCAGGCTTCATTTCACTTGAGTCCTCAAAATTTTTATTTCTTGTGAATTTAATAAATATATCAGATGAAGCAAACTGTCATATGGACGCCCGAGGGAAACCCTGAAACGAACTTTGCTGAGAGAGGCAAGAAGTATTGGACTCAATTCCATGGAATATGGAAGAGTTTGAGCGAGTTACCCAGGACATACCTGACGTGGTATGGATAAATTACTTGTAGGCCATTGCCATATGTAACGTATAACCGTTAATAAAACTTTTCTATAGCTTACATCCCTAGTTAGGGGGTAGCTAGAGAGTTTTCTATAAGTCGGAGATTTTCAAGGCCGCAATGCAAAAGCTGTCACCACGCAAAATGTACAGTTACAGTGGTGATTTTATCTTTGCACCCTAGACGACAGATCTAGAGATTAAGACGAAGTGAATTAAAAACTTTGGACTGACTCAACACCATTTATTTGCATAAACTATTGCGAATCTAACACGTATGTGTAGAACTCTCCAAAATATACAAACGCTAGTCGATACGTGCCTTATCTGTCATGTCATGGAAATCACAAACAAACTCAAATTAGAACTCGGTTACGGATCACAACATTTAATTTGATCATCATCATGTTCTAAACAAAACCTTTGTATTTCCTAATCCTAAGCGTATATTTAACATTCGTGCAAACACTTGTTGTGTATCAACGTGTAAATTTCATTAAACAAACAAAGTAACACACAGAAATGTTACCTGCTGTTATCCTTCTGACCGAGATGATTGTGATAGGACGCACATACAATCTGGAATGGATGTGTTGTTTCGTGATCAAACGAGTTAGCTTCGTGTCGCTCACTTCTCCCAGATTTTTAGAATAACAACACTAGTGCACTAGTTTTAGCAGCAGTGTTTATGCAGAGGATCATGTGTTAGTGGTTTTCAAACTATGGGTAATGGCTTTTAAAAAAGCGTCGCCGAAACTTATTAACATTTGAACAACACGATGTGTATGATAATGAGCAGTGTTTTTGTATCCCATAGCAAAATAGTGACTAATTACTAAATGTTTCAAAATAAATGTTTAGGAAGTATCCTGCAAATGGTCAGGTCAAATTAGTTTAGTTCAGCCGTTGGATCATCACCAACGCATTATTAGTCCCAACACTCTTCAGCATGATGTTTGCTGCCATGATCACGGATGTCTTTTGGGAAGGCGACGAACATGGGGTAAAGATTAGATACAGGACAGACGGTAATCTATTCAATCTTCGGAGGTTAAAATCCTCCACCAAGGTAAAAGAATCAACTATCTCAAACCTGTTTGTTTGCTGATGACTGCGCCCTCGCTACCAACTCTGTGGAAGAAATGCAGACTTACATGGACAAGTTCTCAATGGCCTGTGATAGGTTTGGCCTCACCATTAACACCAAAAAACAGAGGTCATGTTCCAGCCCGCCCCTAGAGAACAGTATTACGATCCAGTCATCAACATTAAACACCAGCGTCTCCAGTAAACGGACAACTTTGCTTATCTTGGCAGCCTCCTATCCAGATCGGCAAACATAGGTTCTGAGGTCAACAATAGGATATCCAAAGCCAGTGCTGCGTTCGGAAGGTTACGTGTCACTGTGTGGGAACGGAAGGGGATAAGCATAGTCACAAAGCTGAAAGTTTACCAGGCCATAGTGCTAAACACGCTGCTGTACGCAAGCGAGACATGGACAGTGTATAGCAGACACGCAAGAAAATTAAACTATTTCCACACAAGCTGTCTACGCAGAATACTAAAAATAAACTGGCAGGACAAAATTCCAGACAGCGAAGTCCTCACAAGAGCAAAGATCCCAAGCGTCAACACCCTGTTGCAGAAGGCCCAACTGAGATGGGTCGGTCACGTTGCTTGAATGCCTGATAAACGCATCCCAAAACAGTTGATGTATGGCGAGCTTGAAGGGGGCAGACGTTTAGCTGGTGGACAGAAAAAACGCTTTAAAGACACTCTTAAAGTGTCTCTGAAATGCTTCGATATAGACAATACGTGCTGGGAATCCCTTGCGCAAGATCGCCAAATGTGGCGCTGTAACAACAAAGAGGAACCCGAATAGCTGAGAATCATCGTATTGTGGAGTCACAGAGAAAACGAGCAGCGCGAAAAGACAGAGCACACAACACGCACATGTCTAACCTTGATCATGTATGCCCCACCTGTGGTCGGGGATTCTGTTCTAGGATTGGACTCTACAGTCACCTCCGCACACCAGAGAGGCGCAAAGCACACGTCTGAGATTGTTGTCATCATCGCTTGCGATGGACGGCTATTAATATTAGTATTAGACCAATTAGTCCATAAATGCTCCGATCTTCTCCTCAGTATGTTTCTCGGCGTGTGACAACTAACGATACCAGTTCTAGTTTAGGCGTTGGATCATCGTAACTGCACATAGAACCAATTAGTCCATAAGTGCTTCGATCTCCTTCTCAGTATGTCTTTATGCTGTGTTAACTAACAGGGCCGTGCCGTCCTTGATACAGAGAGGTGGCCGCATCAGGTGGCACCGTAAGAAGGGCGGCATAAGCAGCAAAACCAAAGTACAATTGAAGATTATTTTAAGGAAAAACATTTAAGGGCGATATTTCGAAGACTTGCATCATACTGAGAAAATATACCGCATGGCCCTGGTAACTAACGACGCCGATTCCTTGTTGGTTTGCTACTCTTCTTTGGCTAACGGTATAGTGCTCTTGTCTAGCTACATCAAATTTGACTAGGTACTCTTGCAGTGTTGTTAGGGCTGTAGGCGATATTACTAGAATGGTTTAAACTTCCTATCTCCCTTAGGGAATTCAGAATATCCGCCTGGTCCATTGCTCGCTCGCTTTTCCTACCAGCCATACTTGCCAAGCATATCGGCGCGTTTATTTCCCCTTACACCTGCGTGCACTGGCATCAAAATACAACTGATTTGTGTCAACCTAAACCTCTTCAGTGATTTCAACTATTGTCTTCGTGCCCAGCATGTTTCAATCATCATGATCATACCCATTGAGTCACTGAGAAAACATGTATGTGAGTTCAGCCATACCGTCGATATAGTTACTGCTATGATTTACATAGAGACTACTTGTAGTCACGGCAAAACTACGACTCTCTTCCTTCATAACATCCCCTCTGACTTGAGCAATGAACGCCTATAAGCCCCGCACGTGTCGAGTTACTAATCTATCTGTATAAATGATTACATCGTCCTCAGACGAGTTCTCATCAAGTTAAATACGACAGCAAATGAAGAGCTTTATAAACGAACAAACTGCATCTTTTGAGACCATCAAAGGTCAAAGATAAGAGTGGATTTGCATATATGACGTAATTCCAGTACGGGCATTGACTAGAACAGCTCTCCGAAGGACAGCGAGAGGGAAAATAAGGGCTGGAAATATAAGGAAAACAGAAGAATTATGAAACGAACGTTAAAAGATTGTGGCCTGATGGGGGAAACAATCGGTAGAAGGGCAGCAAGTTAAATCTCTTGTAGAAGCCTTGTGTGTCAAACGAGGCACATAGAGGATATATATATATATATATATATATATATATATATATATATATATATATATATATATATATAAATAGACTAGTAAATGTACTCTGATAGTGACACGAGATTGCCCATTTAGTGCATGCTTGCGTCTCCCTGCTGATAGACGGCATCCACTACACGGTTGTTTATCAGAGTGGGGATCTCTGTAGCGTAGAGGTTTGGTGCTCGTCTCTCGTGTCAAAGGTACCAGGTTTCTAGTCCTATCGGAGATGGACAATAAAACGCAATTCCCTTGTTCAATTTGAGCACGTAAAAGAACCCTTGGCAGTTCACGCGAAGAGCATGCTGGAAAGCCGCTGCCAGGGTAAAATTCATTAGAACGATTTTAAAAAAATTTCTACAAAAATATCTTTACCATCTTCAAAATTACATAGCAGACCCACGCCGGTAATATAGAGCTCGCGCACTGCAGCTGAGATCTTCCTGTGTAAGAAAGAGATTGGAGCACACATGGTTACTCATTGAAGTGCAATGATGAGGGTCATATCAATCTATCAATATATCAGAGAGCAAATGAAGAAAACTAAAAGGGGTCAGTCTTGAATGGCGGAGGAAAGTCTCTCAGTTGTGTCAACTTGATCACATTAGTCGTGTCGATGTATGAAATGATAGAGACACGTTTTGCAATGTATGGAAAACAACATTCAAGTGAGTTTCCAAGCAAAGTGTTATAATTGGAAATCAAATATATCTTTTTTTCTTTTCTCCAATCCTGTTTGCCTCACAGCGTCAGGTCAAGAAGAAATTTCTAAAACAGGCCATTGTGTGCGCTTCGTAGATAGTCTATTTCGTCGCCTCTGTTATCTCTGAGGTCCATCTTTTGCGTGGCCGGCCTTTTGCTTTGTACCCATTGTATCGGAGCAGCATTGCTCTTTAAGGTGCACTGTCTGTTGGTAATCTGCTTATGTGGCCAAACCATTTAATTTGTTGTTTCTTGATGAAGTCTAGTACTGATGTTGTACCCACTTTTTCCCTGATGTCTTCATTTCTCAACCGATCTCTTCTTGTTACCAAGCATTCTGCGTAGATACTTCATCTCTGTCGTGACTAGTTTTCTTCTATCATTTGTTGTCAGTGTCCAAGTTTGGCACTGGTAGCATAATGTGGGGAGAAAGATTGTGTTGTGTTGAACATTGCTCTTTTTGTGTTCATGGTGACATATATATATATATATATATATATATATATATATACTTCTTCTTCTTCTTGGAAGGCTCCATATCGACCACTTGTTAACCACTCCTTGTGATTTGTATGTGATCCAAGCCTAAGAACAATTGTACGTTGCGCAAGTTATTCGCCTATAAGTAGGCCAGCACATTCGATTTCTGTGGCGCTTTTATTTACCAGGTAGCTTCCTAGGCCCCTACCTTAATCGTCTCTTACAACATGCCTTGCAGTGTTACTTTTCTTGATCCCTGGCAACACACGGGCGTATATATAACAATATGTTAAATTTCGTTCTTCCTACCAGTTATCGTTCTATTAGTAGCCTGAAATATCTGCAGACTGTTGTGCGGTGCATGTTCACTGCTGTACCGTAGAGTTTGGTGTCTTTTGAAATGCGGGATGATCATATTTAACAACTGAAAGTTGTATATATATATATATATATATATACGAGGACGGATTATGCTAGATATTAAAATGGTGTGTGTTTGCTTTAAGGCGGGAAACTCACCCAGGGGTCAGAAGTAGGGTTGTCTTTTTTTAAAATTCCCAGAAAAAAACTACCAAACATATTCTCATACAAGTTGGCCACATGCTGCATTATGCATTGTTTTCGATGATAAACAACGTTTAGTGTCAATTGTCTATTCCCAGGTGGAAGATGTAGTTGGCTGTCCACTCTTGCCGTTAAGCGTAGGGATGGGAGCTTTAATTTGCGTTCTATGGCTAGATGAGTCACCCTTGTTGTGTTGTATCCGTGTTTATATAGTGTGGTCTTGACGTTTAGTGTATGCACTGTAATTAGTTATTTTAAAAATAATTAATTTTCTTGAAAATATATTGTAAAAACCCCCCACTTCATCGTGCAGTGGATTTCAAAAACGTAAGAAGTGCAAAGAATGCCAAACTGGCATATGATGTACATATCACCCATAGTTATAGCGTGAACCTCCAAAAATGTAAACTCAATTGGTTTTGTAGATATGGTTTTGCAATGTAACCCTTCCAAATTAAAAAAACCTTCAAATTAGAAAAGCAATATCTCTGCTTATATACAGTTTAGATAAAAAGTGGAGGTTCATGCTATAACTATGGGTGATATGTACATCATATGCCAGTTTGGCATTCTTTGCACATCTTATATATGTGAAATCCACTGCACGATGAATGGGGGGTTTTTACAATATATTTTCAAGAAAACTAATTATTTTTTAAATAACTAATTAGAGTACACACACTACACGTTGTTTATGATCGAAAACAATGCCTTTTGCAACAGGTGGCCAAATTGTATGACGATATCTTTGTTATTTTCTTTTCTGTGAATAAAAAAAAAATACAACCCTTGTTCTGGGTGGGTCTCCCGCCTTAAAAATATTCCATTTCAAATGCTTAATCTAAATAGCTGGGGTTATAGTAAAACGATAGCTTGTTATTTTGCAAGTGTCTCTAAAATGCTTCGATACAGACACCACATGCTGGGAATCCTTCGTAAGATCTTCAAATGTGACGCTGTAACAACACAAGAGGAACTTGTATAGCTGAGAATCGTCCTTCCGTTCAGACACAGAGAAATTGAGCTGTGCGAAAAGACAGAACACACAATATCCACACGTCCAACCTTGATCATGTATGTCCCACCTGTAATAGGGGGTTGTGTTCCAGAATTTGACCCTAAAGTCGCCTCCAACGTACGCCAGAGGTGCAACAACACACGCCTGTGTCTGTTGTCATCATCGTCTGCGCTGGACAGCTCGCTATTATCATTATTTTCTAAGTGTATGTCAAAATTCACACACAGAATACTGGGATTTTTCTACGTTCGCTCTTGAACACCACTTGTTGGTTATCTTTTGTGAGGCTTTGTGACATGTATGTGGCTTGAGCCAAAGAGCACGCTGCCAGTTTATACTGTTAGTCAAACAGCTGTGATATTTTGCACTTTTCGTCTCAGTACATCCGAATTTCGACGGTGCAGGGATTTTCAAGCCACACCTTCATCTGGAAGAAAAACGAGAGGAAGACCTAGAAGCCGATGTGTGCAAAATGTCATTGACGATCTGAGAATGACTGCTGCTGACGCCGGTCAGCTTGAACAGAAAGGAGAGTTTTTCAGGACCTGCTGTTATGGGAACCAAGTTCCGGAAGGGACAAGCTACTTGATGATGCCACACTGCTATGATGGAATTGAATCTCATGTGTGAAGAGAAGTTTCAGACAATCCTGTCTTAAGTTTAGACTTTTGACCAATGGTCAACCATCCTACGGACTATAATTGACCGTCAAGCAATTTTGCCATCATCCAAAATTAATTGAAAATACAATGCACTCGCATAAGTGAAACTAAATAAAAAATGTTTAAACACCGTCTTCTTCTTTGTTTGTCACACTGTTACTGGTTTGTTGCAGTTTTCTGTTTTTGTCTTTCGCTGCTTTAGTGACAGATAATTTTGCCTTTTAACTAGATTCTGCTATGCAATCTATTTATCTTTTTCCTGGTCTACCTCTCGCGATATGCTGTTGTATTTGGGAACATTGAGTCATAAACAATTTTATGTCTTGGAAACTTGGGTCACATTAAACATCCTAGTGGTTGAGAGAGAGCAATGATTGACATGACTTCTGGGAGATGAAGTAGGAGACAACGAAGGCAACAGGAAATTAAGAAAATGTTAATATGGGTGGTATGAGAACTAACTTGCTGCCTTGCAGGTCAGCTGAGGACAGCCAAAGGCTGACGGAGAGCGGACCCAGTAAACGCTGGCTAAAACTGGACACATCGCCGAAGGATAAGCACCAGAGCTCCAAATGGCGCTGAAGATGTGACGAACACAGCAATGCTGAGGCTGCATGAATCAGATTTCCACATGAATGAGATTTATAGGTAAATCTGGTAGATCGGTCTGGGCGGCGCGCGCAAGAGAGAGAGAGGGTGTGAACTGGCTAGAGATCAAGAGTCTTTCAGACAGGCTGTGATGACAGTGATGTTACAAAGGACATGTTACATGAGAGGAATTACAAAATAATAATGAACAATAAAATCATGAACATTCTACATTTTTATTTAAAAAAATTAAAGGCTTATTTCCGCTGGCAAACTATATATATACACAATATGTACACTGTATATTTTCACAGGTAGTTAACTTGAAAATAAGTTCAAACTATAAATATTCCCCAAATAAAAACTGATTTATATATATACATACATAATCTTCTTATTTCTCTAATCCAGTTTTGCATATCAATGAGTCAGGATAAGAAGAGATTTCTAGAACAGACTTTTGTGTATATGCTGTCTTTCCCCCTTACATTCTGTCGCCATTTACAGTGTGGCTGTACTTTCTGTCTCTTTTGGTCTGACACATTCGTTTTTAGCACTTACCGTTTTTTTAGGTCCAAGTTTACTTACTATCTTCCATCCCTATGTGCAAAGTCAGGTTGCAATGATGCAGCCTGTAATCAAGGATACTACTCGGAGGAGTAGGGTTTTGGTCAGTTCTTCTTCACTGATACAGATTTCTTCAACAGACACCACTCAATTGCCACTAACAATCAACACTTATGGACCCCACCCAAGAAATAACGCTAAAGACCCTGCAAATAACAACACTTAAGTTCGCGACAGAGAAGATGAATTCAGGATGTAACTGTTGCTTAGAGCATGACAACTGCAGAGGCAGGACATCTGACCTATGAGAGAGAGAAATTCTAAAGGACTGTTATTACTGTTAGGGTGGCAAAATTCTGCTCAGGACAAGAAAATTGATGATGAGATCCTACCACAGCTTCCTGTAGTCATAGTGCCGTTCATCTCAATGGGAAATTCAAGGAAATCATACCGCTCACGTCAGGTGACTCTTGCATTCCAGTATTGTTAGATAAAGACAAATTCATTAAAAAAAATAAAATAACATGCTATAACAAGGTTATATTATATAAAAAAATTAAATTTGTGGTTGATTGATACGACCATCATCATTGCACTTTGGTGAGTAACCATGTCGCTGAGTGGTTACCGGGGCCCAAATTTGGGGTGTAAAGAATAGAACGACTGTTACTTGCCACGCATGTCGTAAGAGGCTACTAAAGAGGTTTGGCTGAAATCGGATGCATGTGTCCTAAATGTGTAGAAGTCTATGCGTTTAGGGGCCTACCAAACCAATGTGCAACGTATATACGTTCTTGGCAAAGATTAAACATATCACAAAGAGTGATTAAAATTGGTCGAAGAACAACGCAAAAAGAAGAAAAGTAATCATGTGCTTTAATCTCTTTCTTACACAGGAAGATCTCAGTGGCAGTGCACAAACTCTTTAGCACCGGCAAGGGTCCCTGATGTAATTTAGAAGATGGTGAAATATTTCGTTGGAATTTGTTAAAAATATTTTTCAAATGAATTTTTCTAAGGATGCGGCTTTTCAGCATGCTCTTCTCGATTTTGAACAAATTAAATTTAACACTAAGGAATATAAGTATTATTCATACTTTTCATCAATAAATAATTATGGAATCATAGAATTATGTAAAAATTACAATAAAGTTTACAGTGTTCTATCAAACATAAATAAAACTCAGCCTACATTAACAGAAATGTATGATTTCTCGATTCTGTGTTGCCTGGACCCTCAAGGGAAGCAAAGAATAATAACACTGTGACCTTCAAGGCGACTAAGAGGGGTCTAGGCGAGTAAGAGGCGACTAAGGCAGGGGCCTAGGGAAGCTACTCTAGTAAATACAAAGTGTGGCAAAAATCGAATGTGCTGGGCTATTTGTAGACGCATAACTGGCACAATGTACAATCACTCTTGGGCTCAGATCACATACAAATTACAAAGAGTGGTTTAACAAGTGGCCATTACAGAGCGTCCCAAGAAGATTTCTCGATTGATCTGAATGGCCTCATGGGGAAGGTTCTACCAAATTTGACATGTCTACGTTGGTAGGAGGATTCAGACTAAAGTAGACATCCTGACTCTCCAGGTTTGGGAAGTTTTAGCCTAAGACCTTACTTACTTATTCATCTCCGCTCCTCGCAGAGCATAGGACTTCAACAGTTGTCACATTTCCCAGTTTCTGCCTGTTTTCTTTATGGCCACCCAGGATAAAGCACCCTCAGTTCCTCAAGAAATCTCATCTGTAGGTCTGTTTAGGACATCCCCTTTTCTGTATTCCTTGCGGGTTCCACTCAAGTGCTTGTCTAGTGACACTCGACTGTATCTTCCATAGGATATGCCCGACCCATCACCATTTTCTCTTCACCTTGGTCTACAGGGGTTTTTGTCTTTGTTCTTATCCACAGGTCTGTGTTTGCAACTCTGTCATACCACCTCAGTCTGAGAATTCGTCGAAGACATTCATTGACAAAGGTCTGAATCTTATTTGTATTTAACTTTGTGACTCGCAATGTTTCCGACCCATACAGCAACACAGCTTTCACATTTGAGCTGAAAATCCTGATCTTTGTGTTTTAGTGGAGATGGCAGTAGATTTCCACACTGTGTGCAGGATAGCAAAGGCTTGTCAGGCATTTCTAATCATTTAATGTCCTCATCTGTATCTCCTGATCTTGTTTCCAAGGTAAACATATTCACCAACATCTTCTATATGCCTTCTTTCAATCAATATCAGGTCTTGCTGTATGTTGTTACAGCAACACATATTTCACATTAATTTCATCAGACCTTGTCTTTGTAAAAAAAAATGTAACCATTATAGTAACAGAAATCAATATAGTATTTTTTGCTGCCCTACAAGACTGTCACCAAGTGTGAAGGTCATCGATTGCCACATCAGTCGCTTCTACAGAATGAAGAACTATCAATAAGCAATCAGTCATCATCCTCAGAGTCAGGGGCCAGAATGACTGCTTTCTGTTGTGATTGAGTTGACTGTGTACTTGACTGGGTTCCAAAAAACACAGAACGGAACTGGAAACAAAACAAATGAATACCATTTAACTAAAGAATAAATTATCATTCAAGTATCAATACTAGAAGCAGATTTGATGATAACAAAAGTAAATATTGCATTAAATACTCTGGGGTTTCTTGGCTAGTGTGCATGGTAGGGTTTTTGCAAAGCAAAGCATACAGGAAACTACTTCCAGTACGAGGATGGAGGTTGAGGCTGTTACTGCTGCTCTCCAGTGGTTTTCTGGGACTCAGTAAACTGGGGCCATTGTTGTATCTGACTCTCAGTCGATGATTCAGAAGGTCCAAAGTGGCAGAGTTTGGTATGAGTGGATGTCATCTATAGAAGTTTCTAACCTCCAGAGGCGTATGTGGATTTACTGTCCTGGCATGAGGGTGTTTGAGGCAATGAGAGAGCAGACAGGCTTGCATCAACAGGATTGATTGTTTGGGAGTTGAAGATGGTTAAGGGGTAATGTTCATGTCCTACATGCAGTAGGGGCTTAACAGTGGTGTAATGCACTCCTGTTTTCAGCGCAAAAAACACAGGTCACAAAGAGTGGTTAACTTGTTTGATAAGAACGAACACAAATAACATGTTCAGAGTTGGGTGACTTACCTTCTTACTAGGTGGCGTGACTGGTATCTCCTCATCCTCAGACTTGTCTGACGGACACTGTCGAAGAAAATAAACATTTTGAAACTTGAAGATGAAATCATGTTTCTCCATCATAAAATATGACAGAGCAAAAAGTATTTGTTTGATTAATGTATGCATTACAAACAGAAGAATGATGAGAATCCCATGGACTGCTAAAATGACTAATGTGGAGGTGTTGAATGAGATCAAGACACAGAGACAGCTTATCATCAATATAAGAAAGAGGCAGTCATCATTTTTCGGGCATGTGATAAGCAGGGGAGGTTTAGAACACATTGTAACAACTGGTAAAATCGAGGGAGACAAAATAGAGGAAGACAGAGAGAGAACATTTTGGATAGCCTGACTTCATGGCACGGAAGAGCGCCAACATCTGAGATGATAGCAAACACCAGAGACAGAGATTTGTAGAGATCCATCATCGCCTACGCCATCCGGCACGGCACCTGATGATAATGCATTACAAATAAAGTGCAAATCAGATTGTAAGAACATCAAAATAAAATAATGATTAAATCAATCAGAAAATCACCAATACTAACACAGGACAACTACCACAATATGAACAGACTTCTTCTTCTTTAAATGCTCCATATCGACCCCTTGTTAAACCCTTTTGTGACTTGTATGTCAACTGAGTCTAAGAGCGATTGTACGTTGTGCTAGTTATGTGCATACAAGTAGGTCAGTATATCCAATTTCTGCGACGCTTTTTATTTACTAAGGTAGCTTCCTAGGCCCCTACCTCAGTCGCCTCTTACCGCATGCAGTGTATGTCGCAGTGCTACTATTCTTTGCTTTTGCTCCCCTTGAGAGCCCCAGCAACCGACAGGTATGAATAGACTAAAACAAGTTGTCTTTCTGCACATCAGAACAGGATACAATCAATTCCCCAGCTTCTTGTATACAAAATATAAGATAGGCAATTTAACCATGTGAAAATAGATGTCTGCAAAAAAAATGAACATAAAATGGGATGAATTCAGGAGTGATGAAATCAGATAAATGTCTGGCCAACCACTAGTAACAACTGTTATAAGAAGAAGATGGAGATATGTTAAGTATACCGTGAGAAGAAATGATCAAAGAATACCAAAGCAGGCATTGAAGTGGGAGGCAAAAGGTTCAAGAAGGAGAAGACGCCTAGGAAACCTTGAAATGAACTTTGCTGTGAGTGCAAGAAATATTGGACTCATTGCCATGGAAGGAGATTGAGAGAGTTGCCCAGAACACAGCGGTATTGAGAAATTACTTGCAGGCCATAAGTAACGTATAATGGTACAAGGGGAATATATATATATAATTCAGCCATGTGTCAGGCACTCTAGACTACAGAACACAAACTTCAAAACTGCCCTGAATATGATATATTGAGACAAATTTACTGGTCTCTGTGTGAGTTAGAAAAGACAGTAAAGTTTATACAAGAGACAGCTGCATTGAATATATAGACATTATTTCATTTTTGAAGAAAGGGGAAAGGAAAGATGACTATTTTCTAAGAATCTAGTAGGTCAGAGGTCAGTAACAACTGAGTTAGCATGGCTTTCTAGTTGTACTTATGTAAAATGTGCTTTACAGACCATCAATCTCATCGAAGCCCACATAAAAAACTCTTGGCTTCTAGCAAGTTCTCCAGCCTCTTCCAGCAAACGGTTAAAAGTTGATTTAATGTCAAATTGACACCGTCTTTGTTTCGTTCCCCTGCCCTATCTTCCAGGAACCATGCTCTTCCTTATTACTCTCTTCAAACCACTGTGACGTTTATGTGATCAAAATATTCCAGTTTCCAGGACATGATGTTGTTTATGAGTCAATGTTCCTTGATATTCAGGTCTTGTAGGGTGTCTATATTTTTACGATCGGGTACATTTGGAGCGAGAGGAGAGCCCCTTGCTGAAGAGAACTATTATGAAATGAAGGGAATGTAGTGTAAATAATTGTATTGTTTATTTCTATACGAGAGCTGCAGTAGCATAGTTGTTAGTGAACTCGCTTCTTAGGTGCGTTGTCCGGGTTCAATTGCACAGTGGGCAATGAATATTTTGCAGACGGCAGCAGTTCTCAGGTCGATCCAGTCTCAATTAGGTATCAGGAAAAGAGCTGGGAAGTAAAGGCAGCAGGCCACATCACCCGCTGACGGTCAATGAAAAATATGGGCATAACACCATATTACCCAATATACCTAGTTCCTTTACTTTAAAAAAAATGTCTACACAATATGGACGTATGTAGCTTAAGCAGTAGTGAGCTGACTCACAACCCAAGAGTACCTAGTTTAAACTCCACGGCGAGCAATTTGGAAGCAAATTTGTGCGTATGGTTTTTTTCACGAACCATAAAATAGACCTCACTGTTCAGAAAGCAATGACAAACTACTAAATGTATAAGTGGTGCCTAGAAAATCAACAACTCATTTAATGTGTTTGATGTTGACGTCCTGTACAGAATATGCCATGATTTTCTCACAATATACAAAGTTCAAAAATATTTTGAAAGTACCCCGTATTCATGATATCATCAAAAATGAATCTTAAGTCTTTAATCCCTAGAAAACAAACACAAAAGTTATAAAGAAAATGTCTGAACATTACTAACCAAGTTTGTATCCTGTACAGGAATCACTGGGCTAGTTTCACTATCACAAGTCTTTGCAGACTTCAAGGACAAATACTTTTGCTGGACCGACGTCTCACTGTTTGAAGAGTTGCTACTAGTAGTACTCTTCTGTTGAGGAAGATTAACATGCTTATCCTGATTATTTTGTATTGTTTCATCTGGAGTGTTTGTGTTTAAATTTCCTTTTCTGAGTTCTGCAGGGTTGTCTTTGAAGGCTAAATCAGGTTTTGGATTTAAGAAATTTTTAGCAGTTCTTGCTTTCAAAGTCCAGCCAGTATCATCTTCCTCTTCATCATCTTCCTCAAGAAAAAGAACTCTTTTCCGATCTTGTGGTACTGAAGCACTTTTGTTTTTATCTGATGTGACGACAGGATGTTGTGACGTATACGAGTCTTCTGCGGCTGTGACATCCATCATCACTGACAACTCATCATTGTCAATCATCTCATCATCTACTGCATTGGATGGTCCTGCTTCATCTCTTAGAGAAATGACTCGTTCATGGGAGTTTCGAGACTTGGAATAATTGTCTGTGGAGTTCTTGTGTCTCTCTGCATAACTGCTGCTGGAATTTGATGAATTTCTGCAAAATAAATGTGGAAGCCACTGTTGTAAAAAAAATATCAAAATGTGGATCTGAACTCTTCCTATTCTAAATGATGCAGGGTCTTGACAGCAATAGATTTATGATACTATAATTTGTTATCATACAAAGGTTTAGTGTTTTTCATTCATTGATTGATAGGACCATCATCAATGCACTTTGGTGAGTAACCATGTGTGCTCCGATCTCTTTCTTATACAGGAAGATCTCAGCGGCAGTGCATGAACTCTGTAGTACTGACGAGGGTCCCCGATGTAATTATTTTTGTAGGAATAAAAAAAAAAAAATCTTATCTAATTAATTTTGCCAGGGCAGAGGCTTTCCAGCCTGCTTTTCTAGATTTTGAATTGCCAAGGGTTCTTTCACGAGCTCAACTTGAACACGGAACTTAAGTTTTATCGTCCATCTCCGATAGGACTAGAAACTTGATCTCACCTATACTGGGACAAACAGACGATCAGGCAATCATATCAACAACAGAAGAATAGCTACAGCAACACATTAACAGACTCCAGTTAACATGTAATGAATACAATATGAGAATAAACATAGACAAAACCGAAGTAATGACATTCGCTAGAGAGAAAACGCTACCAATATCTCCATCGACAATCACCCATTAAAACAAGTCATAGACTTTACATATCTAGGAGAATTTTTCTGCAAACGGAAGAATATCTAATGAAATCCAATACAGACGAAATAAAACAAATCAAATGATAGGACAAATGGTGCCAATTTTAAAATGCAAACATGTCACCATGAACACAAAAAGAGCAAAGTTCAGCACAATCTTTCTCCCCACATTATGTTACCAGTGCAAAACCTGGACACTGACATAAAAGGATAGAAGAAAACTAGTCACAACAGAGATGAAGTGTCTACGCAGAATGCTGGGGTAACAAGAAGAGGCTGGTTGAGAAATGAAGACATCAGAAAAAAGTGGGTACAACATCAGTACTGAACTTCATCAAGAAATAACAAATTAAATGGTTCAGCCACATAAGCAGATTACCAACAGACAGTGCACCTCAAAGAGTGATGTTGCTCTGATACAATGGATACAAAGCAAAAGGCAGACAAAGCAAAAGATGGACCTCAGAGATAACAGAGGTGACGAAAGACACTATTTATGACCCGCACACAAGTGCTCGTTCTAGAGATCTCTTCTTATCCTGATGCTGTGAGGCAAAACAGGATTGGAGAAAAGAAAGAAAAAAGTTGTGGCTGAATGAAATTTAGGTACCAGTTGCATGTATGTACAAATTCAGATTTCTTAATAACATATTTTTATGAGTAATATATCATTTTGTAGGTAAATGAATTTTCTCTAAGATTGATCTAAAACAATTGTTTGTTAACTTTTTAGTAGAAAGTTTGTAAATGTTAAATTATTATTTTTAGAAAAAAGATCTGTAACAATTTTCTTTAATGTACCAACTTATGTTCAAGTTTAGAATTTGGAAATCATTTATGAATTTCACTTGGTGGTTACCGTATAGTATATCCAATAATAAGAAATATATTAATGAACACAGACATTTAATTATACGTTCCTCATGATTATACCTGAGGATTAATCATGATTAATCATTTTTTTAAAATCTTAAGAGGAACTATCGATGTTCTTCTTAATATATTCTTTGCCTATTGTAATTCTTACCTGTTGATAGAATTTCTTCCATTAGGAACAGAATTTTGCTTCCCAGTATTTCCTCTCCTAAATAAACAAAAGTGTATTTTAAATTATTCATAAGCATCAAATAGATAAATAAACAATGCACTTTCAACTCTTAAACTGATTCACTACCAGGTTTTTTTTCAACTCTGGACATAATTATTTTTTTTAGCTTCAAAAATATTGCACACATATTAAAGCTAAACTAAAATATTGTTTCTAAATATGATTTAAAGTTTAGCTTATTATATATCAAATTAAAGATAAATGAATGTACTTTCACAAAATATTTATTGTATCCAAAAATATAATGTTGTGTTGAAAAATATTAGCATGTATTAAACAAATTAATTGAGCAGTCAGCTTCAGGTCTGTCAGGTTTCCTTCTTCAGCGATCTCTGGACATGCGCTTAGCTTACTGTGGACGACAAATTGGGCAGTCAGCTTCAGGTCTGTGAGGTTTCCCCAAAGCTTAGTTCTTAGATCCATTGGATGTGGCCACGTGTTGCTTCTCAGCTCACCCAGGAGAGAAAGTCTTGCAGGATATGCTCTGGTGTCTGTTCCACCTGCTGACACAGGCAGAGAGCGTTTGACTTATTCCCAGTCTATGTAAGTGTCTGTTGAGTCTGCAGTGTCTGGTATGTAGGTGAAATATAATGACCTGGTCTGTTCTGCTTAGGTCTTTGAGGAAGTCTTTACCATAATCATATCCAGTGTTTGTATTCCAGTCTACTGCAGATTTTCTCTGTATGAGGGTTTTGACCTTTTGAAAAGGCAGTGATCTTAGCCAAAAGTCCCGCTTGTGTGTTGCCGGGACTCTCAAAGGGAGCACAGAATAGTAACACTGCGACCTACAAGGCATGTCATAAGAGGAGACTGAGGTAGGGGCCATGGGAAGCTACCCTAGTAAATAAAAAGTGTAACAGAATCACGCTAACGAAGAAGCCCTGTACCTATTATGAGTTCCATTCTTGTTTGATGTTGATGCCAGATTTCCTGCTGATGATTCTTCATCTGCCAAAGTTGCCAAAACATAATTGGCTTCAAATGAGAGATCAGTTGTTATGGAAAATGTTATTGGCCTGCAATAGTTATAAACAAATTCAGGAATTAAATATTGATTCAATGCTTACTCAATGAGTTTTTGTTATTTAATGATAAACCAAAAGGAAATCAATCTGTCATATCCTATAAATTATGTTCCTTGAATTCTTAAGCGGTAGGGAGCTTGATCACAACCCAAGTATATCTGGTTCAAACTCAACAGCAGGCAGTTTGGAAGCAAATTCGTTTCCATGGGATTTTTACGAAAGGTAAAAATAGACCACACCGTTCATAAAGGAATGGCAAACTATTGAACATATAAGTGGTGCCTAGAAAATCAAACACACGTTTACTGTGGTTGATGGCGACGTCCTGTAAAGGATATGCCACAATTTTCATTCATATAATTTGGGAAGGAAGAGATGAGGATGTAGTTTATGAGTTATCCTTACCGCTAGTGTTCTTCTTCCTCATTCATTCTGAAAATGGTACTTGTTATTTTGTGCTACAGTTTACAGTGAGGTTTATTTCTCAACACAATCTTTCTCCCAACATTATGCTATCACAGTGCCAATCCTAGATTAAAATACTGTCGTTACTGCCTGTAGTACCGCATTTTAGGGCAGTGTAGGACAGGTGGGATGAGAGCCTGAGGAATTTAACGGCTAGTGCAGTCGCAGCGAAGCTGTTCAAGTTAGGACTTTTTATTTAATGCCACAACAGAAAAAAATCCTTTGCATTAATGTGAATTGAACACATGTCTCCCACATGAGAGCCACGCTCTAATCCATTTGGCCAGATGCTCCTCCCAATCCTGGATGCTGAGATTAAACGATAGAAGAAAACTAGTCACGACAGAGATGAAGTGTCTACACAGTAAGCTGGGAGTATCAAGAAGATACCGGTTTAGAAATGAAGATATCAGGAAAAAGTGGGTACAACATCAGTACTGTACTTCATCAAGAAACAACAAATTAAATGGTTCGGCCACATATGCATATTACCAACAGACAGCGTACATCAAAGAGCAATGTTACTCCGATACAGTGGATACTAAGTAGAAGTCCGTCCATGCAAAAGGTGAACCTCAGAGATAAAACAGAGGGGACGAAAGACACTGTTTATGAAGCGCACGCAAAAGCCCATTCTATAAATCTCTTCTTATATTGATGCTGTGAGGCAAAACAGGATTAGAGAAAATAAGAAGTGAGGTTGTGATATCTGCAGCTTCCTGTTCTGCAAAACAACGATGTAGAGTGCTCATGCTCTATTGTGCAGATTATGTACTTTATGCTTCTTTGTGATTGGTTTCATATGTTCAGTCTACAGTATGTGATGGGTTGCCTCTATAAAGCTGCATGCCAGTTGGAGATCCTTGTGGTTTTCCCTCTAGCTTGCTTTGTAAGCTTCGTTCATGATGCCATTTTTGTGTGTTCTTGGCAAAGGTATGATGGGCAAGACTGTATGTTGTGCTCTGGAGTCTGTGTTTCAGAGATTATATACAATCTACAAGAATTGCTTGAAAAGTAATTATTATAGACCGACGACAGTTTCGTTGTCCATATATGCAGATTGTTACCAGTAGACTGTCACAGTGGTAAATCAGAATATCATGTTTGACAGAAATTCTGACATACATGCTGTGGGAGCTTAATGGGTCGTAACATACACTCTCTGCCACAAATTATGAGTGGTTAACAAGTGGCTAATATAGCGAGCTATCTGCAAAATATGTCAACAGCTAGAGTGCAGATTAGAGTGGCCAGAAAACAACAACACAATAGGTATATAAGCAGGCTGATCAATCAACATTGGATTGGTTCGGTTAGTTGCTGGACGCTGTTGGAGATGTTGGAAGGAGATCGGAGCACTTAGGACATGTGCAGAGTGCAATGAAGATATTCCAAACTGAAACAGAAACTACTTTGGGTAGCTGCACAGAATCAATTTCTACTATAGTAAATGCTGAGGTCTAGGCGATGGTGGATGAATACACACGGAATGGTGATGCTGTGGTATACACTGATGACTCCGTGATTTAACTCTTTCCATACACAGTTATTTCCTCAGTTTTACACATTTAATTCAAGGGAGGCAAAAAAGCATTAAAAAAAAATTGTAACTGCTCGTTAATAAATAAATATATATATCTTATTATATACTAATTTGAAGAAAACTGGACAAGCTATTAGAATAGCAAGGTTAAAAAATAGTAGAAGTAAGACTAGAAAGGCTTGTTTAAGGAAAATAACTCAAATGGTGCAGTGTACCGTGAATGGCGTTCAACGAAATACGCTGTGGCGCAGTGTGCAGTGATTGGCGTGGAAAGAGTTATGGCAAACAAAGTGCACGGCATTTACTGCAAGATTGAGTGGTAAAACTGTCAAGGTAGACAGCGGTGTGTTTATCTGTAACTATGAGCATCCTTATAATGGAATGTCCAGAGTGCAATGAAGATTCTGTTGGAGATATTGTGCAGGATATTGGAGCACCTATGGACATGTCCAGAGTGCAATGAAGATGTTCCAAACTGATATAGCGAGCACAAAACAAAAACATTTAATATCAAACTTGAATATCACTCATACCTTCCTGCAGATTCGAAATGTAACGTGACTGGAAGACCTGCAATGTCCGCAAATGCAAGAATAGCCTACAAAATATGAAAGACATAAAATTAGCAATTCTGTAGCAAAAGTATGGATAAAAATGGCTGACTATTTTGGGTTTATAGACACAGATCCTGACACAACAGGCTGAGTAGTCATACATATAGGTTGCTTTAAAATGATGAGACAGGGTAGTGTGCCTGTAGACTAAGCTCAGAGACTGCAAAACACATACTTCATGAATATCAGCTCTTTTGGGAGAACACTGAAAAAATATGACCTAAACAAACAGCACTAAATGACGTCGATCTTTGGATGACCTGAAGTGAATTATACAGTTCATTGAAGCTATTAATGCTGTGATTGCCCATGTGTTGCCTGGGCCTCAAGGAAAGTAAAGCAACACTGAGACCTGCAATGCATGTCGTAAGAGGTAACTATGGTAGGGGCATAGGGAAGCTACCCATGTAAATAAATAGCATAGAAGAACGATACAAAAAATATAGAAGCACAGTGAAAAGTATAGAACTGTTAAGATATTAAAGAAGAATGTGAAACTAAATAACTGTTGTAACATTAACTTTCTGTCATAACTGTCTGTCATAACTTGAACTTTCTGTCAAAACTTGAACCTTCTGTCACAACTTTCTGTCATAAATTCAACTTCATCTCACTCAGAATCCACTTGTCACTCACACGAAGCTCCTTTAAACAAAATGTGATATCTGCATCCACACCAGCTTGATATTGTTCGAACTCTTCAGGTGACAGAGTTAGTTCTGTATGAACTACCTTATGTGGATCTAAGAGAAAAATATTGCAAAACTATTATTAGAAATTTTAATAAAACAATACACAACTTATATTTGTTTGTAGTTAGATATAGAAGGAGTGTTCGCATCAGAAAAATGTCAGTACAACATCAATATTGGGCTTCATCAAAAAAAAACTTCTTCTTCTAGGAATGTTCCATATCAACCACTCTGTGTGATTTGTATGTGATCTAAGCCTAAGAGCAATTGTATCGTTGCGCCAGTTATGCGCCTACTAGTAGGCCAGCACATCCGATTTCTGCGACGCTTTTTATTTACTAGGGTAGCTACCTCAGTCGCCTCTTACGACATGCCTTGTAGGTCGCAGTGTTACTATTCTTTGCTTCCTAGCGGGCCCGGCAACACACGGGCGCTATCATAATCTAAAAATATACAAGACATATTGACCTGGTTCATCATCCACATAGTTCTTCAATGCTACATAGTTTGGTCTGATAATCAGAGTAATCTCCTCTTGATTGTTCTGAAAGTTCAGCACAGCATCACAAAGTAATCTGAGGAAGGAAACGATGTCTCAATGTCAGTAAATATGGCATGAGTCAGCTCTGACGGCCTCCCTATGACCAATCTGATCTGATACCATGCTACAGTAAAACACCAGAAGCGCTATTTTAAATTGCAGTTTTTACTCAATCACGGTTTGACTGAGCATCTATGGGTTTGCCTAGAGGGCTATGAGGTTGGTTCAGTAACTAAAAACCAACCCTAAATTATTTTTTTGGTCGTTCACCCACTATGAATTCAGGCATAGTCAGGGTGCCTAATATGGAAACTCTGACTGATTTTTGCTTGAAGGCTAGCTTTTCTTATGATCCGTGTCCCTAGCCATTCAGACGAGCCTTACCCCAACTTTTTAGGTACTTGTAATTTACATCCCCAAGAAAAAGATAATGAAACCTGTAATCGAACCACACACCATGTGCACACAAATTTTTGGGGGCACAAGTTGATCTTGAACCCCAGAATTAACACAGTGCATGGTTACTAGCAAAAAGTGTTATTGACTTCACTACCGGCGTTCCTTATAAATATAAACATTTTTAATCTTGATGTTTACATTTCTTTCTGTTTCACACAGAATCAATAAGCAAGATGGTGAATTTCTTCTTCTTCTTCGGCAATCTCTGGTCATGCGCTATGTTTACTGTGAACCACAAACTGGGCAGTCAGCTTCAGGTTTCTTCAAAGCTAGTTCTTGAGTTGACTGGAAGTGACCACATGTTGCTTCTCAGCTCACACAGGGAGGACAGTATTGCAGGACATGATCTGGTGTTTGCTCTTCCTGCTGACACTTGCAGAGAGCTGTCTGACTTATTCCTAGTCTATGTAAATGTTTGTGAGTCTGCAGTGTCCGGTATGTAGGTGAAATATAATGACCTGGTCGATGGTGAATTTAATTACCAATGAATTACACTTCTTACAGAAGTAGAACTTACTTGGCTAAAGCAGTTAATTTGTTTACACTTCTTACAAAAGTAGAACTTACTTGGCTACAGCAGTTAATTTGTTTACGCTTCTTACAGAAGTAGAACTTACTTAGCTACAGCAGTTAATTTGTTTACACTTCTTACAGAAGTATAACTTACTTGGCTACAGCAGTTAATTTGTTTACACTTCTTACAGAAGTAGAACTTACTTAGCTACAGCAGTTAATTTGTTTACGCTTCTTACAGAAGTAGAACTTACTTGGCTACAGCAGTTCATTTGTTTACACTTCTTACAGAAGTAGAACTTACTTAGCTACAGCAGTTAATTTGTTTACACTTCTTACAGAAGTAGAACTTACTTGGCTACAGCAGTTAATTTGTTTGGGCACATATCTTTAGAGAAGACAGCTTGTAATGTTTCACATTCAATAAAAGCCAATTTGTGAGTCTTGATAATACCTGTACAAAAAAGAAAATGTTAAATGAGGAAGAATCAATCAGAAATTTGGTATAAAGATTCAGCATAATAGTGACCAGGAAAAGAATGTATTAGACCAGTGTGTACCGCGAGGTACTCCAGCGCTTGTAGAAATATTATGATCTTTGACATTTCAAACAGAAAATAAATTTCAAAAACATGTATAAAAACAGTGGTAAACTAGTTCCGCTGCTAAATCAAAGAACCCTGACCAGACCAGAGTCTAAATGTCCGACAGGACAAAATAATAGATCATTTGAAGTTTCCCACAGTATGAGAAATTGGAGCAAGCTTGACTGTTAGTGTGGTGTAATAAAAACTTCATCGCTAGAAGATTTTTATATATAGAAACTTTTGGGGGTCCGCAGTAGCAAAATGTATTTAAAATGGGGCCCGAGGTAATGCAAAGTATGGGAACCGCTGTATTAGACAAATGGAATGTAGTAAAAATGATTGTAAAATACAAATATATGAAGTTTTACACTGCATTTAGTGTAAAACACTGTAAAAGCATTTAGTGTAAAAATCCTTTATTGAAAGACACTTATCACAACTCATATTTGTTCCAGGGCGCATGGGTGTCGATGTCTATGAGAGAGCAGACAGGCTGGCTGGCTCTGCCATCATATAAATGGGTCAATAATGGATAGAGTTGACATTCTAAACACCCTCAGAGTGTGACCGCAAAGAAGATGACCGAGCCATGTGGAAAACAACATTACGCAATGGTGCAAAATCTTCTGAAAAGAGACCTAGGGATGAGCTGAAAGACAAGCGCCAACTGAGAAGTTATCACATTAAATCACTTGCCAATGAACCGCCTGTAAAGACAAAAAGCTCATATATAACCTCATGGTATAAAAAAGGGTTCCTATACCTTGTTTTACTTCTTTGAAATCATTCAAGTTTATATGAATTATCTGTAACTCACCGTGTCTGCAATACATCTGAAATATAAGTCTTGCTTCAGCTACATCAAGGGATACCCGACACTTCTCCACCATCTTGTCAATGGTGGGTAGAGACTTGAACACTGCCATTATTGACTGGTAACAGAAAGTTAGTCAAAACTGTATGTAAATTATTCATACCAAATGCAAAACTAAATTGTACTTCAGAAATAGTTGAAAAAAACCCACTTGTTTGGTTATTGCTCACTGAGCTGACGTCATAGTAATCCGAGCAGACACAAAGGGACTCGGGGTCTCCCCCAACAGATATCGAAAGGTATGTGTACTGATAGTTCTCATGACTTGCTGGTTAGACACACTCTTCACTCTGCTTCCTGTATGCCCACCTCAGGCATCCAGTGCTGCTTGTACAAGGTGTAATCCCAAATTCTTTATATCGCTGGATAGGTTCAATATCAGTTTTAGTGTCCTCGTTACCTCTGAAGTTGGAAAATGCACGGTTGTAAGGAGGGAGGACACTGATAAAAAGGAAAGTAGGCCTCCACGCAAAAATCAGTCAGAAGCAGAATACCAGATTCCTGACCATGTCTGAATTCATAGCAAGCAAACTTAAGAAGATGTGTCCTCGTCTCACAGGCAGTTGCAGAGAAACTGAAGAACATACCCCTATCCATCTTTAACTCATTGTCGATTGATGCTGTTGATGCAAGCCTGTCTGCTCTCTCATTCGCAAAACACCTGCATGCACTGGCATGTGCACCTGTTAACAGGGTCCCACTTTAAGGTGTAGAATACTCTTGGTCGCTCTGACTCGATAATCCTTACTCCTGCCACCTGTGCATGACTGCATTGCTCTATTCTACCACCAGAGCTCTATATCCTGTTATTCAAAAGTGGGATCGTATCCATTGAAGGGAACAACCAACAACTTTTAAAATATTGTTTTACTCTTATCTAATGCTGTATTTTTCTCTCTATTCAGTACATCCATACCTTCATTCCAAGTTTGCAACGTAGCACATCATCATCATCATCCTCAGAATGACCATCTTTATCAGTTACACCAATTACATAATTGGAGAAAAAACTTGGAGAAAACTGGAAGCTACCATAAGCTGATCGAGAGGAGTTGACTGATCTCAAAAACAGCTGAAAATTAGAAAACAAGAAAGTAAATACAATTTTGAAAATTAATACAATAATAATTGAATACTTCCAATTTGTATCTATCTAAATTTATATCCTCTTTGTGTCGTGTTTGACACATAAGGTTTCCACAAGAGATTCACATTGCTGTCTTCCTGTTTACCTGTCTAACTGTTTTCCAAGTCAGGTCACAATCTTTCAATACTTTCTTCCCAGTTCTTCTCCACGTTTCCTTTGGGTGCCCAGTTCGTCTTTTCCCATCCGTTATCCATCAGAGAGATGTCATATCCAATGCTTCTACTGGCATACGGCATACATGTCCATTCCATCTATATCCGGGTCTTAACTCTTAGTGGACCAGGGCAAATATATTTTTAGAGTAGAAAACGCCACTTAGTGTGACGTTTGGTCCACAAGGAGTTAATGATGATCTCCAATGATGCACAGTTTGTTAATTTTAAAAGTTTGTTAATTTTATCATGTTTGTAAGATGAGAACAAGGAGTTTTTTTTTGAGGAACCCCAGAGGAAGCAACAGAAGCAAAGAATATGCTCAACAAATAAACAATGTACAGGTATTAAGAGCTTCCGAAACAACAAATAGACAAACACAGGATTTGAACCACTTACCCTTATTTCTTACGACATCCATCGCCTAGCCTAGCAATACGAGCGTCCTTACGACACAACCAGCGAGCCCGGTGTTTATTTGTTTTTGGAAGTTCCTAATACCTGTACATTGTTTATTTGTTGATCATGTTTGTAAGAAAGATTGCAGGATTCTTCTTAAACATTTATTATTGAATGTTTCAAACTTGTGTATGATGTTGTGGGTAATTTTCCAGCACTTACTACATTTTAATATCACTCCCAGGACACTGCATCTATGCTTCTATATATTTTAAGTTTTGCTTTAAGATTTAAGCCTTTGTCTTTCTAGATTTTGTTGAGCATGGTAAAAGTTTACCTTGATGTTTTCAATGATGTCTTTTCCGAATCATCGTCCTTTCATACTGTAAACATGAAGTGCGTTAGTTTTACAAAGTACAAAAATGCAATACTCTCGGCAGGTGGCGTGCCATTTCTGCGGAGAGGGGCCGAGCCATATGGGGTAAGAACCCGGTGCAATGAAGTCAATCCTTCGCCTTTAAAACCCTTTGAATACAACAGACATCATAGACACGATAAGATTGTATCTTGTTTTTGTACTTTGTAAAATTACTATAATTCCTTCCTTCCTTTCGTTCGCTTGAAATATTGTCTATATATTCAATGTTGTCTCTTGTATGAACTTCAATGTCTTTGTAGCTCACGAGAGGTCAGTGTAGTTTTCTGTCGAGTGTTATTTTGTTAGGCCAGTGAGTTTGCCTCAGTATATCATATATGGGACAGTCTTGAAGTAAGTTCTTTGTAGTCTGATGTGTCCGTCCACATGTACACATGGCTGAATTGTCAATCTTGAATTTTGTATACATGTGGCTGTGGAGTCATTTGTGCCCAGTTCTAAGGCGTAGAATGACAACTTGTTCCAATCTGATCATATTATAGTAATCGTCTACTATAATACAAGTTTAAATTATTTCTCCTTTGGTACATAGTTTAACTGCAGTCTTTCCTTGTACTGTAATTTCAGTGATTGATTGGACCATAATCATTGCACTTCGGTGAGTAGCCATGTGTGCTCCTGTCTCTTTTTTACACAAGAAGATCTTGACGGCAGTTCACATACAAACTCTGTAGCATCTGCAAGGGTCCTTGATGTAATTTAGAAGATAGTACAAATATTTTGTAACAATTTAATTTTGTATATTTTTCATGAATTTTGCCAGGGCAGCAACTCTCCAGTTTGCTCTTCTCGATTTTGAAATGCCAAGGATTTTTAAAGCACTCAATATGATTTTGGGACCTGCATTTTATCTTCTGTCTCTGATAGGACTAGGAATTCGATCTCACCTACATTGAGATCAGGAATCTATTTGTCATTTGATACAGTTGAGAGAAATCAAAAGATGCTTTTAAATGATACACCTACCCCATCTTCAAGAGGTTCAAAATAGAGCTCATCTCCTATCTTGGACAAGGACAGTATTGCTCTCCCAAAAACTTAACAAGATAAGAGAAAAAAAAAACATGTTACCAAATGTGATACACATCTATTGCAATCTATAATTAATCCATACTTTTCTCAATGAAATGATCAAAAGCAATACACAAATGAAACATATAGTAAGATTGCAACCAAAAATTATAGAAAGTTATAATTCAATTATTAAAATAAAAAATGTAATAACTTAAAAAGGTATTTGTTAAGAACAGAAGGATTTAAGTATATTATTGACTTGTTTTATCCACATGTGCTGTGGAACACCGTGGGAAGTTTCAGTTTCTATCCTGTGATAGGTGTATTGCATCTGTAGTTGTTAATCTTTGGATATGTCGCAGGATATATGTGATATTATCTATCCATCGGGTTCTTAGTCTACCTCTGGGTCGCCGGTTGTCATAGACGCACAGTGGTAGAAGATCTGGTTTCATTCTCATTAGGTGGCCGAACCATTTTATTTTTTGTCTTCTAATATGTTGGATTCATGGTGTGATTGTCTATTCCCAGGTGAAAGGTGTAGTTGGCTGTCCACTCTTGTCGTTAAGCGTAGGGATGGGAGCTTTCATTTGCGTTCTATGGCTAGATGAGTCGCCCTTGTTGTGTTATATCTGTGTTTATGTAGTGTGGTCTTGATATTATCTATCCATCTTTTTCTTGGTCTTCCCTTAGCTCTAGTACCCGATCTCTTTTATTGTATGCTGTTATTGGTGGTTCAGGTGCATGAAGGTATGTCCACTCTGCTTCTGATGTCCTCATTTCGTAGTCTATCTTTCCTGGTGACCCCCACTGCCTTCATCAAGCATTTCATTTCACATGTGGTGAGATTTCTGTGGTTTGTTGCTGTAAGAGACCAAGTTTGGGACTGGTAACAAAGTGTTGGTAGAAAAATACTTTTTATCATCTGTCTTTTCACTTCCATCGTGATCTTTGGGTGTTGTAGTAATGGTGTGATTCATTATTTAAACTGTTACATGATGCCTACATAAAATAAGAGAAAAAGAGACTGGATGACATAGAGAAAAAATACTTGGACAGTACATCAGTGACCATGGCATGAAAATTAAAACAATGTATTCATAATAAACAATTTACAATAATATAATAAAATTTGAAGTAGCCTTTTTAGTCCTTACGGGAAAGAAGTGCCTGTTGCTTCATATTTCTATGCCCTAGTGTGCAGGAGGTAGGAGGGTCAATTCCTTTCCTAACTTGTGGAACGTCGAGCATGGGGTTGAACCCACACCCCTCTTGGTTGAACCCACAACCCTCTTGAGTTCGGGTCGACAGGTGAACACTTACGCTTACGCTAATCACACATTGATGATGATGCTCGTCCATCACGGGTGATGATGACCACACAAATTTTCATCTAAGGGAATGTAGTTGCGTTATGTTTGTTTGTGTGTGCGTAGATGACTAGTGAGCCCGATACGGGCTTGAAATATTCTTGTACAGTGTGGGCAAGGTATACTTGCACTTGTGGAAAGTTTTACTGCCTTTCTACTTTTGTTCCATTCATGCTGTTCTACCTACCTCGCAGGCCGAGGAACCGTGTCGAAGAAGTGTGCGCCAGGCTGATCTGTCTTGAGCAACATTCTCCCAGTTGTTGACATCTATGCCAAAGGATTTCATTGAGTTCTTGAGTGTATCTTTGAATCGCTTTTCTGACCACCCTGTGAGCGTTTATCACTATGCAGCTCACCATAAAAGAGTCGTTTGGGTATTCTGCAATCTGGCATTTGAGCCACATGTCCTGCCCATCGTGTCTGGGACTGCATCAAGATTGTATAGATGCTGGGAGAGCAGCTCTTTTTAGGACCTCTGTATCTGGGATCATATCCTGCCATTTGATGTTAATTATTTTTCTAAGGCAGACTGTGTGAAAGTGGTTTAGCTTCCTTGCGTGTCTCTGATATACAGTCCACATTTCGCATGCGTGAAGAAGGACTGGGAGCACGACAGCTTGATATACCGCAGATGTGGTATTGGCCAAGCCACAAAACTGAAGGTATATCGAAATCACACATTACAATATATATGACAAATGAACACGTCCTGTAGCAATTTCAGACCATGGGGTATGAAGTGTCTGTCACTTCACATCACCAAGTTTAGATTTGATGACCACCCAAGAGGAATGAGGATCAATTCATTTCATTACTAGTGAAAAGTTGGGCAAAAAAGAATTTACAACTTGTTTTGTGTCTGATTGGATAGGCTAATGACTGCTAAATGCTTTCTAACAAGTTTCTTCATTGCACTAAATTCTAATTCGTCCCACACAATATACATGACTTGCATTTTCATTTATAGCTGAAATTGTGACACTTTTTTTAGTGACAGAGTGGCATGCAGTATCATGAGTATGCAAGTGTGATTGAACATTAACTGGTATACTCTAGAGATGTGACCGTGTAGAGTGAGTTCAGTGTGAGCGAGTGATTTGTTGAGTGGTGGGTAGCTGTGGACAGTGTGAACCGTGAAATTTGAATGTGGGTTGTGAAAGTCCAGCTCATTATGAATTATTATAATTATTAATAAATAATATTATGTTTACTCACGTCAGTCCTCATATATATATTCTTTTACTTTAAATAAATGAAGTTACTGTAGACTTATAATTGACAGTAATTCATAACTTAAAGAATTACTTTTCAAAACCTATTTCTGTTTTGTTTTACATATTATTTACAATAATAAACAAGTCATTACAACTGTAGAGTCACAGAGTGTAGTTACAAGTCTAGCAGTCGAGTCGCTTAAAACTTGAAGAGTACCACTACCACTACCAGTCCCTCAGTCACGGACATATATTTCAAAATAAAATTGTCCAATACGGCAACTACTTTGAACAATATAATACCTTTTAAACTGAGACCCGGAATTGTACACTTCAAGGAGGACATTCCTGAACAGTATTGTCGACTAGTAGTTTCACATTCACTGCTAGATGTAAAAATGTGTTTCTAATTGTCTGGGAACCGCCATTTTGTCTATAAACACTTCGACTCTATGTGGTTTCGCATTTATGTTTTTAAAACCACAGCTGAGGCAAAAAATAATAAATACAAAAGATAATCTACTTTCATGATCTTCTAGTCAACTAAAAATGTTTATTGGGAGTGTTATAACTATTTGGACATTGTATTCTCTGTGTCTACCTGCACGAAATGGGTCTCAGAGACTGTCTTGCCACAAGGAGTACACCAGAAACTGCCTTGCAGAACTATCACTAATCATGTGAAGTTCTCAGGCTTGATGTCCAGTTCGCTACTAAACGCATTGCTGAAGTTGATCGCAGAATAAGAGGAGAAAAAGTCGAATGTGGAAAGAAAAGAAAAACATAGACGATAACAAGGATTGCTTAAAAAGTAACATGTTCACGCACATCCACTTCGCGGAGGAAAGAGATCATTGGAGGGATTTGGTGTTGGCGATTCCATAGTGGTCATCGCGCATGGTAGAATTAGATCGAAATCTGAGGAAATTATGGCTGAAGAACAGGCACGATTTCGAAAGAACAGAAGCACCACTGAACAAATTTGCAACAGCAGACTACTGATTGAAAAACATCGACAATACCAACGGGACCTGTATCACAATTTCATCGATTTTACCAAGGCATTCGACCGTGTTTGGCATGAAGGGCTGTGGAACAAAATGAGAAAGTTCAATTTCGATACTGACGATGACATAATAGATACAAAGCACTTTATAGCGATGCAAGCAGTGCAGTTTTCGTAAATAATGACATTGGTCACTTTTTTAGAACAAATGTAGGAGTCCGTCAGGGCTGCATACTATCACCCGTGCTTTTCAATATATAGGCCTACCTAGAACACATGCAGAAGACATTGCAAGACGAGCAAACATCAATAACCATCGGTGGCCGACCTCTTTGTGATCTACGATTTGCTGACGATATAGACCTTATGGCAGGCACTGAACCAGAACTCCAAGAACTAACCTCAAAATTAGAGACAGTGAGCAGAAAATATGGAATGGAAATTAACACAGAAAAAGTAAGATACTGGTGAATAGGAGCAACAACCACGAACACACCAATATCTGGCTAAACAGACAAAAGCTGGAGGAAGTGGAAACCTCTAAATACCTTGGGTCCTACATATGTAACGATGGAAATTCTGGTAAGAAGGTCAAGTCAAGACTTGCGATGGCTTCAGCTGCTATGTCTCGGCTAAACGTGATATGGAAAAGCAAAATCAGCACTATGTCAAAAATTAATATCTACAGATCACTGGTGCTATCCATTCTTTTGTACGGTTGGGAGAGCTGGACGCTCAATGCAGAACTGGAGCGAAGAATCCAGGCCTTCGAATATAAGTGTTACAGACGGGTACTATGTTTTAGTTACATTGAACAAAGACGAATATCTATGTAAGAGACCAAATAATCAACCTTGCAGGTCGACAAGTGCCACTCTTGACAATCGTGAAAAGGCGTAAACTTGCGTGGTTTGGGCATGTGATGAGACGTGGCTCGCTTTTCAAGATTATCCTACAGGGAACAGTCGAGGGTGGCAGAAAGAAAGGAGGGCAGAGAAAGTCCTGATGTGACAACATCAAGAGCTGGTCAGGACAGAGTTTCTATACACTTGCTCGAAGAGTTGAAGACAGAGACTAATTGCGTGCTTTTTGTGCTGATGTCTCCACAGTGACACCCTACGACCCTAACGGGTTATGGCTTTTATTATTATTATATGGTATGGCTGTTGCAAGATTCTGTAGCTCTTTAAATTTCTTGTGATGAGAGAGGCAAGAAATATCAGTCTCAGTTTCATGGAGGAGATTGAGCGAGCTGCCCAGGATAGAGCGGTATGGAGAAATTACTTGCAGTCCCTATGTAACGTATAACGGTACGAGATAAATTATTATTATTATTATTATGGTTGTTGCAGAACGAAGTGGAGCATACAGAACAACTGATTCCAGTATTGGGGGCGCTAAAACCGTTACTGCTGTCCTAAATTGGCTCTCTAGGACTCCGTTTACTGGGGGCCATTATTGTATCTCTCTCAGTCGATGCTCCAAAAGGTTCAAATGGCAGGGTTCGGTATGAGTGGATGTCGTATATTGAAGTTTCTAACCTCCAGAGAACCACGTGGGTCTACTGTCCTGGGTATGCAGGTGTTTGCGGCAATTAGAGAGCGGACAGGTTTGCATCAACAGTATTTATTGTCAGCGATTGAAGATGGATAAGGGTGAAGTTTTTCGGTTTATTCACGACAGCCTGTTTTTGTGAAGATACTAAAGAGATGTTGAACCGATCCAGCGATTTAAGAAGTTTGGGTGGAGTTACCCGTTGTACGAGTAGAACTGCTTGCATGAGGGACACAGTGAGGAGTATGTTTAAACAATGGGAACCATCAGTAAGCATACCCTACGACATCTGTTGTGGTAGACTAAACACCTATGGATCGGTCGGTTCAGTAACCAATAAACGATTCCACTTTAGAACACCCGCCTACGACCCTAATTAGATATAGACTTTATTATTATATGTCATGCTCTACTTCTTTTCTTCTTCTTCCCCTACCACCCATTGAAGCATAAGCATCAACACATTTTCGCCTTTTTTCTTTCTCTTCTACAGTTCGTATCTATTGTCTCCCTAGGCCTTCCCCTACCTTTGCCGCCCGGATTCCATCAATTACATCCTGAATCCATCTTCTCCGTGGTCTTGTTCTTCTCCACTTAGAGTACCGATAGTCGAATTATAGGTGAAGTATACACTGGCACAGTAAGACTGGTTCCTGGAAAATGCATCATCGTGCTCCGATTTTATGTACCATTGGCGCGACAAGGTTTGATAATTTGATATCCGTCATCACGCGACGATTGACAGCTCCAGTCGTGTTGGTTAATGAAATATAGTCTAGTCTCCGTGCAGTATTCAGATCTAGCAGCACCACGTTTGACTCCAAGTTTCTGCTATAGACGTAGAATTCAAGTCACCACCTGATATCTGTCCGGCTGGTCTCTATAATGTCGCTTAGGATATCATAACTTTTAATATGAAATACGAAATAGAATCGCAACGAACTACCATTTTGGTACAGCTACTTTTATTGGTTACATTGATAGCCTCAGCCAATGGCAACGAGAATTACAATTTGCGCAGGATAGATGGTCAGTTCCGAGTTAATACTTCCGGCAGTCACCAAATAACCATTGAATTGCTAATCATCTCAGGATTGGGATAACTTTTGTCTTCATTTACACACTTTTGCACATACCATGGTAATATAAATTTATGAAATTAATTACTTGGCAATCTTCTTTGTTTTGAGATGGATTACCTAGAACATAGCATTGTGACCACTATGGATTCAATAAAGTGGGCGTGTCTACCCATACTGTCTAACTCTAAGTGTCTTGAACAATTTCAATTTTCTTGATTAAACTTTAACTTGTAACATTCACATTGTCATGCTAATTAGTTAATGACAACATAAACATGAAGATTGTGGTGTATGCACGAATTTTATTAATGTTTCAACGAGGAAAGGAATGTAGGAGTAAAAGGAACGCTCAATGTGACAGTTAATGCTGTATATTAAGGGTTTTTCTTACACTTAGAGTGACTGACTCAACAGACTCGTGACACTATTATATTCACTATCTATACTATATAAATCATATATATATATACTATGATGATACTGTGATATTTGCAATTTCAAAGTCAATTAATTATTGCATAATTCTCTTCATCCTGATGCGCCTACAAAACTTTAGGGGGATGATATAGATCATCTTGTTTGCTATTGTTCAATGTCTACCGTCCAATGAGTCCGTTCTCTGGATGTATGTAGTTCATTTTGTTAGTTCATCAAGGCTACCAAACAGCTTTGCATGGATGTTTGTCTATTTTGGCCATGGTTCTATCCGCAGTTAATTCATCATGTGAAATGGGGGTCACAGGGTGCCAGGGTCAGTGAGCTGGCACTGATCAAGACCCTACCCCACCTCCCTGTGGTGAGCCTGGCACTTGTCTGGCTAAGTGGATGGGGATCGAGGGAAAGCTACTCTGGTTTAAGTAGTGGTGCAGACATAGTTATGTTTTATGAGATCTACTCGCAACACAGACGAGCAGAATCCCAAAGTGAATACTTCTGCATGTTTTTCCCAGCTGATAGGAAAAGCTTAAAAAATGAAAACAAATTAAAAGAATTAACAAGGTATGAGTCGCATGTAGGCATATTCATGTCCCCCTGAATCAATGGTTGCACCATATTTACCAGCTCTCTGCAAGAATCGTTGGAAAAAATGTTACATTTCTTGAGGACACAACTGAAGATTGCAGCAAACTCCGTATTGGAGGCCAAGCTCAGATACATCTATTGGGTAAGATTGGCCGAGCGCAAGACCTAAGGTTGCGCTATTGTGCCTAACGAAACTGCCCTCTCTGGAGCAACCGGGCATGGTACTGTTGCAGTAGAGCAAAATGTAAAGTTATGATTTTGTGCCGGGAAAAAACTATAACCGGAAGAACTTTGGTGGTGATGTTCGTGAGCGCAAAAATTAAGTTGCGTTGCTAGTGCCCAGTGAAACGACCCTCTGGATTTTTTGTGTGCGGCCCCAGTCCAGTGCTTCCGGGGCCAGGGAAAATGCAGAGTAACAATTGCCAAGTTCCGATACACATATCAAAATGGCTGAGAATGTTCGTCTTCAGGAATAAACTCACAATGGCTAGAAAAGTAAGGCTAATAATGTAAAGGTTTGACTGGTCGTACAAACCCAATTATTTATTTTTTTGGTGAAGTCAAAATTTCTACCTAAATCGGTGGGCTGTTCTGTTATTTTTGTCATCTTTGAATTCCAGCGTGATATCAGCATTAATTGTCATAAAGTACAGTTTACTATTCCATTTTCTGTCATCCCCTGCTTGATTCCAAACATATGAACTTTGGATGAAATAGGGTAGAGAGAGGGTTTGCGCAAAATGGGCAAGGCATATTTCTCATATCAGCTGCCCAGGGTAGGCATAAATGCAGAGGACAAAGGTGCAGAATCTTTTGAAATGGAACTTAGGAATGAGCTGAAAGGCAAGAGAGACAAGCGCAACTCAGAAGTTTTATCAGTAAAACACTTGCTAATTGACCGTCTGTAAAAATAAAAGGCCATACATATATATATATATATATATATATATATATATATATATATATATATATATATATATATATATATATATATATAAAAGTAAAGGAACCCTTTCATACCTTGTGGTATATAGGGCAATACAGTGTTAGGCCTGTATCGTTCATTGACCGTCGGCATGTGATGTGGTCAGCATCACGCTGATACATATATATATACACACACTTTACTGTATGTGAAAGTGATCACATTTTTAATAATTTAAAAAAACTTTGTTTCAGTTGGTCTTAGTGCTTGGAGATCTGCACATTCCACATCGCTGTAACTCTCTTCCTGCAAGGTTTAAAAAACTGTTAGTGCCAGGCAAGATACAACATATTCTATGTACAGGCAACCTCTGCACTAAAGAATCTTTTGATTACTTGAAAACACTGGCAAGTGATGTTCATGTAGTGAGGGGTGACTTTGATGAGGTAAGCCATGGTTCTCTCAGTCTGGGCCATCTATAATATATTTTCTTTGATTCTGTGGCTATTAGTATCTTTGTGAAGTAGATCATGAGTATATACTGCTTGAATAAGTAGTGGTTTTATGTCAGGGAAGTAACACATCAACAAATATCACTTTAAATGGTAACCATCTAACACCAGTTCAACAATTTTGCTATCTTGGGTCCCTGTTCACTGCCAGCCTTTCTCTTGATGAAGAAATTAACGTCGGATAGACAGTCGGCTACTACAATCGCAAACTATAGAATTAAACGTGGACAACACAAAGTTAACATTGCAGATGAAGATTCTTCTTTTCGTTCGTTCTTTACGACCAATTTTAATCACTCTTTGTGATATGTTTGATCTTTGCCAAGAACATGTATACGTTGCACATTAGTTTGGCAGGTCCCTAAACACATAGACTTCTACATGTTTAGGACATGTGCATCCGATTTCAGCCAAACCTCCTTAGTCGCCTCTTACGATATGTGTGGCAGGTAACAGTGGTTCTATTCTATACACCCCAAATTTGGGCCCGGTAACCACTTGGGCGAGATGAAGATTCAAATATATTGAGCTGGTGTGATTAGCTCTTTACTATATAGCTCAGAAACATGGACAGCCTACTCAAGGCATGAGAGGAGAATTAACTTCTTTCACCGTTGATGTCTCAGTTAGATTATGAACATCAGGTGGTGTGACAAAATAACCAACTCTGAAGTACTGCAGCGTGCAAACTTGCCTTCCATCATGGACATGCTCAGCAGTAGAAGACTAAAATTGCTAGGGCATGTGAGAAGAATGGACAATTGGCACATACTAAATCAAATGTTCTGTGAACTTTCAGAGGGGAAGAGGCACCAAGGCAGACCACTGCTCAGATATAAGAATGTCTGCAAGATCTCAATAAAGAATGTTTCTATCGGTCCCAGCACATGGGGAAAAACTAGGTGATGACAGAGTTGTGAGGAAAGCGACATTGCGCAAAGGCATTTTGAAAAGAGACTTAGGAATGAGCTGAAATACAAGAGGGAAAAGCGAAAATTCAGAAGTTGTCACAGTAAAACACTTGCATTTGACCTTCGATAAAGATGAATAAGGCCATATATACACAAGTCATCATTGCCCTTGGATGGGAATGTAGAGAGTGGTGCAATAGTAAAGCAGATTTGACAGTTAGACAAATACTATCTGACCATGCTAAGGATAATGTTACATTTGTATTTACTGATTGGATTCTTTTGAATGGGTAGATATGAAGATGGGGATATTCAGCTAAATTGGGAAGCAGAATTTTTCCAGAGTGGTACTTGAGGAAAGCGGTAAATAAAACAAAAAGAGACCATATAAGAAATAAGGAGATTAGAATAACAATCGGAGCAACATCTGTTGTTAGGTTCATTGAAAAACAGACTCAAATGGTTTGGCCACTTTGTGAGAATGAACTCGAATACACCAGTTACAAGAGCGTACAACCTGAAAATTGAATCATCGAGAGGAAGGGACAGACCAAGCAAAAATGGATTGTTGGTGTTACAGACATCTTAAAACTGCATAATACCACAAGTGGCAGAGCGTGCACTATCTCGGAAACTGATCATCAGTTAAACCTGCGACGCCTAATGTAAAAAAGCAGAGAAGAACGAAAGAAAAGAAGAGAGCAATATTTGTTTAAACAATCATTTCCAAAATGTGGATGGAGATTAAGGCTACTGCAGCAGGCCTGCGCTGGTTTTCTTGAACTAAGCTCAATAAGGCTGTTGTGTTTGCCTAAGTGAATATGATGACAAAAGTCAAAACCAATGAACCAGAGCTGATAAAAATCCTATTCCACTTAAAAGTGGAGACCTAAGACAGGGAAGGAGATGACAGAATCCAGCAAACCAGAACTGACCAAGACTTTACTCCACCTGCAAGTGGTGGCTCTGGTAACAGGCTGCATCAATGTAGTCTGGTTAAACAAGTAATGATTGAATTGATAAAAAAAAATGGTTCCAAAATGCATTGCTGAAAACCATTGTGTTTGCAAAAAAGTTGTGCATATTGCAGTCATGCTGTATACTACAATACAACATAAAAGAATGCTTTTCCGGAATGAAAATTAAAAAAAAATATTCATAATAAGAATAATTGTGTTTGATTGATTGATTGATTGATAGGACCATCATCATTGCATTTTGGTGAGTAACAATGTGTGCTCTGATCTCTTTCTTACACAGGAAGATCTCAGCGGCAGTGCACAAAATCTGTAGCACCGGTTAGGGTCTCCTATGTAATTTAGAAGATTGAGAAAATATTTTGTATGAATTGTATTTTAAATTTTAAAAATGAATAATTATGTGCTTTTGTCATCCCAGAACATGAACTACCCAGAGCAGAAGGTGGTTACTGTAGGACAGTTTCGCATCGGGCTCTGTCACGGCCACCAGGTGGTGCCTTGGGGTGATATAGAGAGTCTGGCTATGGTGCAGCGACAATTGGACGTTGACATTCTCATATCTGGGCAAACTCACAAGTTTCAAGCTCTTGAGCATGAAGGAAAGTTCTTCCTGAACCCAGGTTCAGCGACAGGATCATTTTATGCTCTAGACAGGTATGGTATATGCCATGTAATTGGTTAGGCTTGAGTTACGTTATTGTAAAGAACTACAAGTTGGGGTCTCTGTGGTGTAGAGGTTAGGTGCTTATCTCTCGTGCCAAATGTACTTGGTTCGCTCTCTCGTTGAGCCATTGTGATATTTTTCCAGAGATCTCTGATCTCAGTGTAGGTGAAATCGAGTTCCTAGTCCTATCGGAGACGGACGATGAAATGTATGTCCTTTGTTCAATTTGAGCACGTAAAAGAACCCTTGACAGTCGAAAAGAGCGGGCTGGAAAGCTGCTGCCCTGGTTAAATTCATAAGAAAAAATGAAAAATAAAATTCCTACAAAATATCTTCATCTTCAAAAATTACTTTGGGGACCCTCGATGGTGCTACGGAGTCCATGCACTGCAGCTGAGATCTTCCTGTGTAAGAAAGTGATTGGAGCACTCATGGTTACTCACCGAAGTGCAATGATGATGGTCCTATCAATCAATTGATATTGTCAAAGATTGTTCAAGAAAGAGAGAACATCCTATGGAAATCTTGAAACAAACTCGTCTGAGAGAGGTGAGAAATATAAGACTCAATTCCATACAAGAGATTGAATAAGCTGACAAGGGTAGAGCGATATGGAGAAGTTTCTTGCAGACCCTTTGTAATGTATATCGGTTCAGAAGGTATTGAATTTGCTTGTGCTATGGTGAGGTTCACTCCATCCGTTGAAGGTAGAAAGGTGCCGGCAATATTTATCTTGAATTCTACTTATATATTCTGAGGACGATGTAATCATTTACACAGATGGATCCATGATTTGACACTTGTGGAGCTCATTTGCTTTCACTGCACAAGTCAGAGTGGATGTTGTGAAGGTGGACAGTAGTGGTTTTGCCGTGACTACAAGCAATCTCACTATGGAAATCGTGGCAGTGACGTGACAATTGTGTGACTGGAGTACAGACTCAATGAGTATGCTCAGGAAGATTGAAACAGGCTGGGCTCTGAGACAATGGTTGGAGTTGCTGAAGAGGTTTAGACTGACAAATATCAATTTTATTTGTTGCCAGGACATGCAGGTGTAAGGGAAAATGAATGCACTGATAGGCTTGCAGGTATGGCTGCTGTAAAAAGCGGGCGAGCAATGGATCAGTCTGATTTTCTGAATTCCCTATGGGAGAAAGGACGCGTAAATGATTCAAGTAATGGTGGTGAATCTGCAACACTAACCAGACTGCAAGAATTCAAAAGTCAAATGTGGTGTAACTAGTCAAGAGCACTATGCTCGTAGCCAAAAAGGAATAGTAAACCAACAAAGAATCCGTGTTATGAGTTGTCACACGCTGAGAGACATACTGAGGAGATGATCGGAACACTTATTGGTCTGATGTGCTATCTTCTTGTTCACTGATCTTCAATGTCTACACAATGAGGCCGGTTCTCTGGATGTATCTTTGCAGTGATGATGATCCGATGACTAAATTAATATTCTTATATTTTTACTTTCTTCCGCAGTAGCGTGATTCCATCATTTGTCATCTTGGACATCCAGCAGTCGCAGTCGTGTCCTACATCTACAAACTCATCGCGATGAAGTCAAAGTGGAAAGAATAGAGTATCGCAAGTCGTAGATGTATTCTTATGATATTTGTATGAAAAATTTTACAAGCAAAATAAAATGCTATCTGGCGTGTGTAGTGTATATAAACTGTTCTTAAAGATGGGAGTTGAATGTTGCAATTTATGACTCATGTTTGCAGAAAATGCAGATTTATCTATTCATGCTGATGACGAGGGTTTGAACATAGTTTTCAGAAATAAATTTGATGAAAATTAATTTCAATATTTCTGTGTTTACTAATTTTCCATAATAAGATAATAGTAATCAATAATCTTCATAATTCTTGTTTTGCTCCGATTTGGGTCAAATGTATGTTGATTAGATCAAGTCCTATCTTCACATTAAAGTTAGTATGTAACCAAGAAGAATATGGCTACAAGATGTTAAAGAAACCATGAATATGACCATCGACGAAGTGGGTGAACTGTCTAGAGACAGAGTGAATTTCAGATGCGCTGCAAAGAGAGCAACGTCCTATAAAGGATACACGCACCTTGATGATGATGGTCTTGTCGTGATGGTGCATTCTTACAAACTGATATTTCTTCTCTCTCTTTCTCTCTCTCTCTCTTGCGTGTTAGACCTCAATTGGGGCATAGGCCATCCATCAACTAGCTCGTGTTTACAATTATTATTATTTTTAAGAAACCTTTTCTTTATACCTCGAGGTATATTGAAAAACACAGTGTTAGGTCATATTTTCCATTAACCGCCAGCACACGATGGGTGATGTGGTCAATATCACAGCGGCCACTTTTACTTCTCAGTTCTTTTCCTGGTACCCAATTGAGGCTGGGTCGACCTGAGAGCTGTTGCGGTCTGAAAAATATTCCGTGCCCATAGTTGAATTGGACCACACACCTATGAAGCAAGTTCACTAACAACTAAGCTACTGTGGCTCTCAGTTGAATTTTGTAGCTAAAGATTTTTACCGCATGTGGTAGTCAGCCACAAGTTGAACTTGTAGCGTATGGGAGACTATAGGTTATATCAATCAAGCAATTTGTAGTAGCATTGTCATTTCTACTTGATTTTAAATGTTGGCCAAGGGATACATATACCTATTTCCCCTCAGAGATATTGACAGTCTGATATGCTGCAATTCTCTTATTATGCTTAGCAATGTATACGCTATCACCACGTCATGTGAATGGCATCCCATTCGATCCCTGTTTGCTTTGTCAGACTTCAGAGCAACTGCGTGGAGGGGAGTGGAAGATACATTTTGGTCAATGCCAGCTCATTGACCCTGGCGCTACTTTGCCCCTTAATTTATTTTGCACTTGGCACCAAATTGGTCATTGTCCATCTCTTAATACTTTCTTCCCTCTTACAAAATTGTGTATGGTATTTAAAGTGTTGTATCTTTCAATCTCTATCACTAATTATTTTGTTATTACAAATTCCCTCACAATTTCTGGACTTATTTGATTGTGTGTCAATGTAGCTCGCTGTGTGTTTGTTTATGTGTTAGCTTAGCACAGTACATGTTTCTGTGTCAATGTAGCTCGCTGTGTGTTTGTTTATGTGTTAGCTTAGCACAGTACATGTTTCTGTGTCAATGTAGCTCGCTGTGTGTTTGTTTATGTGTTAGCTTAGCACAGTACATGTTTCTGTGTCAATGTAGCTTAATGACAGTGACCTGGATTTGTGTGCGAGTTGACAGTGGTTCTGTTTTTCCAGTCCTCTTTCTAATAGTTTCAATAGAAGGAGAAATTTCAGAATGGTTTATGTGCTATGTTTTAAAACAAACAAATTGTATGTCACGGGAGACCATCATTAGAAAATGGAGGTGGATTGGTCATGTATATCATGTGCCAGTAGGGGCATTGGCTAGAACAGCTCTCAGGTGGACAGCGAAATGGAAAAGACAGGGGAAGAACTGTGGAAAGAGAGTTGAAAGGCTGTAGCCTGAGATGGCTAACAATTAGTAAAAATGCAGCAGAACGGCAGCAATGGAAATCTCTTGTAGAAGTCTTATGTGTCAAATGGGACACAAAGAGGAGATAGATGTACTGTGAATGTGTTTTGAGGCCGATGTATCCAGCTAACTGAGAGAGACTGAGAACCTATGGGAAAGGAGGAGGAAGAGAACTAAGTGTATAGATGTCAATCCATATCAATTTCTAGTTTGTTTCGTTGTTCAAAGTACTCGAGTTGTACTCTAAAAAAATTATTTTCCTCCTTCCTTGTGTTCTATTGAAATATTGTCTATATATTCAATGTTGTCTCTTGTATAAACTTTACTGTCTTTGTAGCTCCAGAGAGGCTATTTTAAGAGCTTGGCTAGTTGCTCTATTCTCCTGGCTCCACAGGGCAAGCGAGAAGGGCATCCAGTAGATGTGATTGGACCCTTTTGAGGTAGAAGGTCCCAGCACTGCTCCTGTCAAGTGCTATAATGGTTTGAATATATAGACATTAACGTTTTGTTTTTTGTGGGTCATCCTGATTGTTGGAGCCATTACTGCTGTCCTCCATTGGCTCTCTAGGACTCCATTTACTGGGGCCATTGTTGTATCTAACTCTCAGTCGATGCTTCACAAGATCTGAAAGGCAGGCTTCAGAATGAGTGGATGTCGTCTATAGAAGTTTCTAACCTCCAGAGGCTTACGTGGATCCACTGTCCTGGGCATGGGGGTGTTTCTGGTAATGAGAGAGCGGCGCCAGGCTTGCATCAATTGTTGAGAGTTAAAGATGGATAAGGGGAATGTTCTTATACCTCCTCGCAACTACCTGCTGGATTTGTTGAGGTGGCGATCAGAGCACTTATTTGGAGTGCTATGATGATACTCCTCATGTAAAGGATAAATACTGCGTCAAGCTGTATAAGCTTTACCCTTCCCCTGGATTTGTCAGTTCCGCAAAGGAATGTCTTCATTGATAACGATGATCCTTCCATATCAGCATGTCAACATAGTTCACTGGAGAGGTCACTCCAGCTTCTCTACATCCATTGTCTCTCCAGAATTGATTTTGTCATGAGATCCCTAGGATTGTTGCTGGAGCTACGGAGTTTGTGCAAAACTCTCTGCATATCTGCAGATAGGGATGTAACCATATGGGGAAAACCAGTGCTATGAAGTCAATCCTTCGCCTTTAGACCACTCTCTCTCTCTCTCTTCTCTCTCTCTCTCTCTCTCTCTCTCTCTCTCTCTCTCTCTCTCTCTCTCTCTCTCTCTCCTAACAGGATGCCATGATTGTTCTGTGCAGAACTTTGCTACCCTAACAGTCCTTCGAAATGACCATCATACGCCAGGCATCCAGTCACTTTTGCTGTCCTGCTCAAACCATCCCTCACATCCATCTTCATATCCATCTTCGCTTTGGTCTTCCACATCTCTGCCTTCCTCCATCATTACTTTTCTAAATCTTAACTTCTCTTTATTTGTTCCAAATACTTCCTTTCCATCAATATAATTCTCTTATTTACAATTTTGATAGCCGTACCAATGTCGTATGTTCATTTTATTTTTCTGAAAGTGTGAGGAGAAATATTTAGTACATTATTTTGTAAAGTAGATGTCATTATTTACAAAGTCTTGTCTTATTTAATAATGTTGTGTGTTATTTTATGTAAATTAAAACATGAACATTTTGAAGAATAAATTGTTATTTTATAGTTTTGTGTTGACATAGGTCAAGACACACAGGAAACTTATTGTCAAAAGAAGAAAGAAGTAGACATTAATTTTTCGGACATATGATGAGAAAGGGATGTTTAGAGTAGATTGTGGCAACTTGTAAATTAACTGCGGAAAGAACACTGGCCAACATCCATGCAAAGCTGTTTGGAAGTTTCTGGGGTCGCTGTGGCGGTGTAGAGGTTAGATGCTTGCCTCTCATTCCATAGGTACTCGGTTTGCTCCCTCGTGGAGCCATCAGGATATTTTAAAATCCCTGATCTCAGTGTAGGTGAGATCAAGTTCCTAATCCTATCGGAGATGGGCGTTCTCGTGTTCCAAGTTGAGCACATAAAAGATCCGGTTCAAATCGAGAAGAGCAGACTGGAAAGCTGCAGCCCTGGAAAATTTCCTTAGAAAGATATTAAAATTCCTACAAAATATTTTTACCATCTGAGATCTTTCTGTGTAAGAAAGGGATCGGGGCACACATCGTTACTCACCGAAGAATAGTACCACTGCGACCTGCAAGGCATGTAGTAAGAGGCGACTGATGTAGGACCTAGGGGAGCTGCCCTAGTAAATAAAAAGCATTGTAGAAATTGGATGTGCTGGCCTACTTGTAGGCGCATAAGTAACACAATATACAATCACTCTTAGGCTCGAATCACATATAAATCACAAAGAGTGGTTAACAAGTGGTTGATATGAAGCATTTGAAGTGGAAGAAATCATGAAAAGAAACAAGAACTAGTTGAACAAGTATTTTCTATATTTGATTGATATTCTCAGTCTGCCATATTGGACGGCCATTAAATGATACTAATATAACAGTATACAAAACAAGCATATCAGAGCTAATAAAAAACATTATGGGGTAGCATTACAGATTAAACTGAATCAAAAGCAAAATAACAAATATAATGCGAGCAGCAATGCAAAAGCATGCAGCAATTGAAAAAAATATAATAAAAATCATGGCATATCCTATATAGGACGCCACCATCAACCACATTAACTCTTAGTGGACCAGGGCAAAACCATTTTTACAAGCCATTTGATTTTAGAATAAAAATGCCCTTTAGTGTGGCTCCTGGTAAAAAGGTGCCCAACCTAAAGCCACGTAGTGTGGTGTTTGGTCCACAAAGAGTTAACCGCTTTGTTGATTTTCTAGGCACCAGTAGTTTGCCATTGCCTTCTGAACGGTGAGGTCTATTTTTACCTTTCTTAAAAAATCCACAGGAACAGATTTGCTTCTAAACTACCCGCCACAGACTTTGAACCAGGTACTCTTGGGTTGTGATCAAGCTCACTACTGCTAGACCTCAGCCGCCCACTTTTATGCAACAATTATTTAAATTAAAAACAATAATGTCTCACATACATGTAAATTATAGTTGACATCCAATTCTATTCAATGTGTAAATGACATTCAATTCTATTCAATGTGTAAATGACATCCAATTATATTCAATGTGTAAATGACATCAATTTTATTCAATGTGTAAATGACATTCAATTCTATTCAATGTGTAAATGACATAAATTCTATTCAATGTGTAAATGACATCAATTCTATTCAATGTGTAAATGACATCAATTCTATTCAATGTGTAAATGAAAGCGCACATCAATTCTATTCAATGTGTAAATGAAAGCGGACATCAATTCTATTCAATGTGTAAATGAAAGCGGACATAAATTCTATTCAATGTGTAAATGAAAGCGGACATAAATTCTATTCAATGTGTAAATGAAAGCGGACATAAATTCTATTCAATGTGTAAATGAAAGCGGACATAAATTCTATTCAATGTGTAAATGAAAGCGGACATAAATTCTATTCAATGTGTAAATGAAAGCGGACATAAATTCTATTCAATGTGTAGACCAAGGTAATATTTCTTCTCATGATTTACATGAGCAGTTAGTGGCAGACACATCGTGTGACGTTCAGTAGAGCAACAGCAGAATCTTTCCACCTTGCTTGGTCATGGCCATCGCTCGCAGAGTGCACGATCATCATCGCCAATAGCCTGAGCAGAACTTTGCCACCCCAACAGTTCTCTGGAATTTCTCTCATAAGCCAGATGTCCCGCCTCTGCAGCCGTCATGTTCAAAACATCCTGAATCCATCTTCTCCGTGGTCTTTCTCTTTGCCAGTATGCCTTCTTCGATGATCTTCTCCAGCCCTTCGTGCCTGCCTATATGTCCAAAATACCTCAGTTTTCTCCTTATTTGTAGCATTAGCCAGTTTTCTTTGATTTTGAGTTCTTTCTGGATAGATCTATTTGTTCTCTTCTCTGTCCATGATATACGGAGGGCTCTTCTGTAACACTTATATTCAAAAGCACATATATGTTTTTCTACTACCTTATTAAATGTCCATGCTTCACACCCATACGTTGCCAAACTGGGAATATGCATGCTCTTAGTATTCTAATCTGTGTTTTCTTATCAGTTCCGTTCCTTACTGTTTTTAGTTTAATTTTTTGCAAAGGCATATGTTAGGATTGATAAAACATTGGAATTTAAAATTCGTAATTTCCTTGGAAATCAGAAAATAAACTTACATTATAAGGCAAGATGGAAAGCTTAATTTCGTATTGTTGGACGTCTAATGTTATAGAGATTCTTGTGGAGCTATGCTATTGTAGTATTTCTTTGTTGTTGTATGTTCATCTCTTTTTAAGTCCAAATCTTCTACAAAATAGGTCAACGAAGGGAGAGAAGAAGGTAAACAGAATTAAGAAGTTCGGATACCGTGTCGATAGCGCATATAAAGGGAGATAACAACATAAAAGAGGATTAAGAAGATTAGATGGAAGCAGATGTGGTCTCCAAAGGCGGCGGCGATAAAACCAGTGTTGCTGTGATCGTTCATTTCCCAGACTGAAGGTTCCGCTCCTGAAAAGACAAAATTAAAATTAATATATATATTTTTTGGTTAGGTATCTTCTGCAACAAGTCCTTGTCAATCCCCATTAAGAATGCGAGTTATTCAGAGCTACATAGAACCAATACTGACATACGGATGCGAGTCATGGACAATGAACACACAGATCGAAAAATCTCTGAGGGCCACATAAATGTGGTTTTATAGAAGAATGATGATAATCCCATGGACTGCTAAAATGACCAATGTTGAGGTGCTGAATGAGATCAAAACACAGAGAAAGTTATCATCAATATAAGAAAGAGGCAATCATCATTTTTCGGGCATGTGATGAGGAGGGAGGTTTAGAACACATTGTGACAACCGGTAAAATCGAGCAATTTGTGATATATAAATAGCCTTACACCAAGAACGGGTGTGATACTTCAAAATCTTCAGCACCATTTTGGAGATCTGGTGCTTATCCTTTGGCGATATGTTCGATTTCAGCCAGCGTTTACTGGGTTCGCTCTCCGTCAGCTTGTGGCTTTCCCCAGCCGACCTGCAAGGCAGCAGCAGGTTGGGTAGGGTATTAAAGACGAGCTACAGTCTTTCAAACTAAGAACGTGTCTATTTTTTGGTTATAATATATATATATATATATATATATATATATATATAGTCTGATATATAGTCTAATATATATAGTCTGATATATATAGTCAAATATATATAGTCTGATATATAGTCTGATATATATTGTCTGATATATATAGTCTAATATATAGTCTAATATATAGTCTGATATATAGTCTAATATACAGTCTAATATATAGTCTGATATATAATCTAATATACAGTCTAATAAATAGTCTAATATACAGTCTAATATATAGTCTAATATATAGTCTGATATATAGTCTGATATATAGTCTAATATATAGTCTGATATATATTCTAATATATAGTCTGATATATAGTCTGATATATAGTCTGATATATAGTCTAATATATAGTCTGATATATTGTCTAATATATAGTCTAATATATAGTCTGATATATAGTCTGATATATAGTCTGATATATAGTCTGATATATAGTCTAATATATAGTCTAATATATAGTCTGATATAGAGTCTGATATATAGTCTGATATATAGTCTGATATATAGTCTAATATATAGGTGAGCGTCTGTAGCTCAACCGGTAGTGAGCTGGGTCACAAACCGAGCGTGGATCAAACCCCACGGTGGGCAAGTTTGGAAGCAAATTCGTTTCCGTGGGATTTTAACAAAAGATAATAATAGACCTCAACGTTCAGAAAGCAATGACAAATTACTGAACGTATAAGTGGTGCCTAGAAAATCAACAACTCGTTTACTGTGGTTGATGGCTACGTCATGTAAAGGATATGCTACGATTTTCATATATATATATATATATGTAGCGAAACACGTAAAAACAAAGTACTGTAGTTTTACAAAATACAAAAACAATAACGATACATAGCAACGTTTCGACCATAAGTTCTTCATCAAGTAAAGGATACAACAGAAGTTAAGAATTTCACTTCTTACACGGCACAGAACATATAGAATCAGACAAATTTGAGTGTTTCGCCATTGCTACATCGTTTTACTGCAGTCTTCCCTTATATCGATAATATATATATAAGAGCGTGTAGACCATAGATTCCCAAACTTTTCGTCCCACCGCCCACTTTGCACAACATTAATGTTGTAACACCCCTCTCCACATTATAACAGTTTGGCAACGCCCTCCACTGCCCACTTTGCACAACATTAATGTTGTAACACCCTCTCCACATTATAACAGTTTGGCAACGCCCTCCACTGCCCACTTTGCACAACATTAATGTTGTAACACCCTCTCCACATTATAACAGTTTGGCAACGCCCCCTCACATATATACATGCTCTATTTTCTCTTTGACATAGAAAATTGTTATGTATTTCTGTCATACATGGTCAATTTTCAAATGTTTATGTGCATGAAATAGAAAATTGATGAAAAATGGATCTTGTAAGATGGACATAAGATGAATTAAAAGACAGAACTCAAATTTTAAATGATTATTCAATCGCAAAATCACGACAATAATTTATTTTAAAATATTTATTATTAATTTCTTCTTTGAGAAGTCACCGACCCTAATCGCATGAACCCCCATTCTTCTGAACCCACTATCCCCCTAGAACACTACAGAGCCTACTTGGGGGATGCCTACTTTGGGAAACGCTGGTGTAGACGAACTAACATAGACATTAAAAAGTAGCTTCTTGTGGAGATTCCAAATTAATAACAAAGTCTAGGAAGATAACTTAATAACTTAAATACTAAGCAAAAGTGTTGAGTCTTTTGCTGACATATAAGGCATTACTAATCATGATTACAAACTGGGCAGTCAGCTTCAGGTCTGTCTGGTTTTCCCAAAGTTTAGTTTTTATGTCGACTGTATGTGTCCACCTGTTGCTTCTCAGCTCACACAGGAGAGGACAGTCTTGCAGGACATGCTCCGGCGCCTTTTTCGCCTGCTGGCACTGGTAGAGAACTGTTTGACTTATTCATAGTCTATGTAAATGTCTGTTGAGTCTGCAGTGTCCGGTACGTAAGCGAAATATAATGATCTGGTCTGTTCTGCTTAGGTTTTTGAGGAAGTCTTTTCCATAATTATATCCAGAAAAACTCTTCCAGTCTACTGCAGATTTTCTCTTTATAAAGGTTATGGCCTCTTGAAGAGACAGTGGTTGGTAAATTTTCTCTTTGACACTGTCTTCATTAGCCAAAACATCGGCATTCTCATTGCCTGCAATGACACAGTGAAATGGGATCCCCTGCATGCGAATTTCCACCTTTTTTGACAGCTAAGCAAGTTCTCTTTATAGGTTATGTACTGTGCTGTCTGCAGATTTAGCCCCCATGGGTTGTATAGCTGCGAGTGAGTCTTAAGAGAGTTTCCTACAGGTGCTTGCAACTTATTCATGTGCTGTGACATGGAGAGAGCTTATTGCTCTCTTAGTAGACCCTACAAGTTGTGATGGTTAAAGACCAAGAAAAATGGAGAGAGTTTGTTGTTACCTTACAAGATGTTACTATCACTTACTACTACGCCAGTCAATGGCTAATGACACACGCTAACACGAGAAATGATATCTTACCTGGAATTGGTGATTCAGTCAATGGCTAATGACACACGCTAACACGAGAAATGATATCTTACCAGGAATTGGTGATTCAGTCAATGGCTAATGACACACGCTAACACGAGAAATGATATCTTACCTGGAATTGGTGATTCAGTCAATGGCTAATGACATACGCTAAAACGAGAAATGATATCTTACCTGGAATTGGTGATTCAGTCAATGGCTAATGACACACGCTAACACGAGAAATGATATCTTACCTGGAATTGGTGATTCAGTCAATGGCTAATGACATACGCTAACACGAGAAATGATATCTTACCTGGAATTGGTGATTCAGTCAATGGCTAATGACACACGCTAACACGAGAAATGATATCTTACCTGGAAATGGTGATTCAGTCAATGGCTAATGACACACGCTAACACGAGAAATGATATCTTACCTGTAATTGGTGATTCAGTCAATGGCTAATGACATACGCTAACACGAGAAAGGATATCTTACCTGGAATTGGTGATTCAGTCAATGGATAATGACATACGCTTACACGAGAAAGGATGTCTTACCTGGAAATGGTGATGCGCGGTGTAGTATAAACGCTGCATTCAAATCCCAAGTAGCGACCACGCCCAGACAGAACACTCGCATCATTTGTGACCAGTAGCCCCGTCTATGTCCGGACTCGACCAATAGAGAAACACCGATACCAAATAGCGGGTAAAGTGGGAAGGTCTTGACCATAACTGCAACAGATGCGTTATGCATGAAGTCATGCGCCCTGTAAGAATTAATGTTCATTAGAAGGGACATTACTATTTTAATATTTCTGCAAAATTATCGCTCTTGTCACTTAATCTCTCATCATCATCATCGTGTGATATGTCGATTAGTGTAGGTGATCATCTATTTGTATCTTCTATGTGTTATCTTGGACACATATCGCTTCCACAAGAGATTTACATTGTTGCCGATCTGCCGCCTTTCTACTTATTGTTTTCCACGGCAGGATAAATCTTTCAACGCTTTTTCCTCAGTTCTCCTCCATGTCTTCTTTTGCCATCTGGTGTCCATCAGAGAGCTATCTTAGTCACAGTCCATACTGCCATACAACATACATGACTTCATACAACACCATCTTCGTCTTGTTAGATCCATTTGCTCTCTTCTGTGTCCAAGGTATTCGGGGACTCTTCTGTGAGCACTTATATTCATGGTGGTCTCTATAGTGAAGTGATTAAGAGGTTTGTCTACCGTTCTGAAGGTTGTGAGTTCGAATTCGGACCGAGTCACATGTGCAATTTTGTCATGAGATCCCTAGGATTGTTGTTGGAGCTATGGAGTTTATGCAACACTCTCGGCAGGCGGCTTGCCATTTATGCCGACATGGACGGAGCCATATGGGGAAACCCGGTGCAATGAAGTCAATATTACGCCTCTATTAAAGTTAATTGCATATCCTTTACAGGATTTTGCCAATGAACCCCAGCTTTTAAACACTGTTTGTGATTTTTCTAGGCATTATTACGTTCAGTAATTTGCCATTGATTTCTGAACGGGTGCTGTCATCATCCTTTTGCCAAACAATTTGCAACCAAACTGTCCGCAGCGTGATTCGAACTCAGAACGTCGGGGTTAATAGACCGTAACTTGGAATATACATGCTCTTAGTATTCTGACCTTTGTTTTCCTATCAGTTCCATTTCATAATGTTTTTAGTTATTACATTTTTTGTAAAGCCATGTTTGTTCTTCTTTTAATTTCTTTCATCCCATTTCCATTTCTTGTTAGCAGTGAATCGATATCTTCTTTTTCATCCAACGTTTTCAGACATTGACTTGTATACTTCTAAAGTGATTAGTGATATACTGGAGCCTGTGCACATCTTCATATAGCATGTCATGGACGGACATGGGGGATGATCAAATGTGTTTTCTCTTTCCACTTTATGTTGGACATTCTTGCTGGCTGTGTCAACTTGCTGGTGTCATATGTGCACATGTCAGTAGGGCCCAACTTGTTAAGCATATTGTATATCAGCTTATGTTATGCAGTAGATAGCTGGAAGATGAGAGCCTGTAATTCTCTACTAAGTTGAAAGTAAACTCCAATTATTGGCTGACCGGGTGCTCTAAATCTGTACTTGACTACTACTCAACCTGTCTACTTACCTACGTCTCAACCTGTCTACGTGTCTACTTCCCAAAACGTCTACTTGCCTACTTCACAATCTTTCTACTTGCCTACTTCTTAACTTGTCCACTTGCCTACTTCTTAACTTGTTTACTTGCCTACTTCTCAGTCTGTCTACTTGCCTATTTCTTAACTTGTCCACTTGCCTACTTCTTAACTTGTTTACTTGCCTACTTCTTAACTTGTTTACTTGCCTACTTCCTAACGTGTCTACTTGCCTACTTCTCAACATGTATATTTGCCTACTTCTTAATATGTCTACTTGCCTACTTCTCAAACTGTCTACTCGCCTACTTCTCAATATGTCTACTTGCCTACTTCTTAATCTTTCTACTGTCTACTTCTCAACATGTCTACTTGCCTACTTCTCAATCTGCCTACTTGCCTACTTTTTAGTCTGTCTACTTGCCTGACAACCTGCCGATCATTCTCTTCACCAACTTACCTGTAAAACGTGGCCAATGAATACCACAAAAAACCTAACGCTGCTGTCATGTAGTCTGTGTTCTTGATAAATGGAACTCCGAACCACATCAGAAGTTCTATAATGCTATGCAGAAAGAATATTCCATATATGGACATTGAAACAACTATCGCCATTTTCCGGTAATTTCCGTGATCATCCACGAACGAGACCCCATCGTACAACAGCGACGCCAAGAATCCAATACCGGATGTTGTTAGTTTGAAAAGCGTTTCTGCAGGGATTTTGGAGCCTGGCAACGGGAAACTAAGTCGAGGGACAAATTCTTTGCCCGTACATTCACTCTGGAAAAGAATTAGTTGAAAATAAAAGATATCAAATCGATCAATCATTCAATATAACAGTCAATCAATACAACTCCGTTAGATTAGTCGGCCTTATCCATAATGATTGATACGGCCAAAGGAGTACACTTAAATTTTTTTTCAGGGGCAAGGGTAGGTCAAAATAAAAAAAATAATTTAATTGGTAGTTTGCTGCGGGGAAATGGAGAAGATCAGATCCAGATAAAATTTCGATGGCGGTCTCCATGTCCAGAAATATTTCTTTCGTTTTCTCTAATCATGTTTTTCCTCACAGCGCCAGGATAAGAAGAGAGTTCTTGAACGGACTTTTGTGTGCGCTTCATATATAGTGTTTCTCACTGTCCCTGTTATCTCTGAGGTCCACCTATTTTACTTTCTTTTGCTTTGTATCCATTGTGTCGGAGTAATATTGCTCTTTGAAGCGTACTGTCTGTTGGTAATCTGCTTATGTGGCCGAACCATTTAATTTGTTGTTTCTTGATGAAGTTCAGTACTGATGTTGTACCTATTTTTTCCCTGATGTCCACATTTCTAAACCAGTATCTTCTTAATACTCCCAGCATTCTGTGTAAACTCTCTGTCGTGACTATTTTTTTACTATCGTTTGATGAACTATTAATTTGTTATAAATGGTTAAATCATAGCTAGTTTGCAACAGTCAATCACAATGTTGTTATTTTAAAAAAAATTCCAGAGTGGGGAGAACTTTCTCCCCCATCACCCCAACCTTAACGTGAGGGACGCCCATGGATACGGTTTCTGCCCATTTTCCACATCGTTCTACTGCTTACTAGTCTTTCCTTAATTTTGTAACCTTCTCCATCGTCTCCATCGCAGGTGAACTACCAGCTCTAGCGGAGCTCTAGCGGAGCTCTAGCGGAGCTGGTAGTTCACCTGCTCGTAAATATACGATTTAGATATTTTTTATTAGCGATTCATATAAAAGCGCACTGCAGCACGGTGTTTGCTGCATTTGCTTCATAGATGGATGGTCTGGGTTCGAGCCCCGGTTGAGTGAAATATTTTACCTTACTATAAAGTGAGTCTTTTTTGATTGTTAAATCTGTGGCCCTCTGCAACATAAGGCGGACTAGCTCTGTTGGAAAATCGACAATTCCTGTTTAATGTGGGCTGATTTTTGTATGTTTGATAGACCACTGTAAGGTTTACTGCAATTTTACTCAATTCTATTTAATCCATGGTTAGTTATTGATGAAAAATATTAATAATACTGATATTCCTTAGTGTTAAACTAAACTTGCAACATAATATAACCTTGATTTAGCATGTAAATAATACTGATATTCCTTAGTGTTAAACTCAACTTGCAACATAATATAACCTTGATTTAGCATGTAAATAATACTGATATTCCTTAGTGTTAAACTAAACTTGCAACATAATATCACCTTGATTTAACATGTAAATAATACTGATATTCCTTAGTGTTAAACTAAACTTGCAACATAATATCACCTTGATTTAACATGTAAATAATACTGATATTCCTTAGTGTTAAACTAAACTTGCAACATAATATAACCTTGATTTAACATGTAAATAATACTGATATTCCTTAGTGTTAAACTAAACTTGCAACATAATATAACCTTGATTTAACATGTAAATAATACTGATATTCTTTAGTGTTAAACTAAACTTGCAACATAATATCACCTTGATTTAACATATTGTGTTGTTTTTACTATATGAATGTGTCTATATACAACCACACTGTAATGCGAGGATCACGTGACAGTTGTGGTCTTATTTACTACAATGTTTACCTGAGCCCACCGGTCATATGTTATCGGAGGCCATGGTAATATCTTATCGGTAGCCATTTATCACAGATCACAATATACAGACTAATTGTTTGATATAGATCATTCTTCTCATTCGTTTGCTTCATGTTTGAACAAGTTGAGTTCCCTTTGTATCGAGAAGCAAACACATTACTACTACATCAAAGCGGATCATTTGTCTTGCATACTTTGACAAATGCCCAGAGTATAACAGAGCCTAGCATGGTCAGCAGGCAATCTGGTGGCGGGGAATGTGCACAGTGAACCCTACCAAGACTGCGGTATCAAGAACCTTCTGGTTCTCTAGTGGTAGACGAGTCCAACTCGTGTTCCTTCTAGGGGGGAATGGAGTGGGGGTAGACAATCCTCAGACATCTCAGTTCGTCAGTGCTGTGTCCGAAGTGCAAGTACCTAAGCGCCGCTGGGTCGTTGCAGACAGGAAGATTTCAATTTGTTAAAAAAGGCTTAACACTATATTCTGCACATGGTATAATTACGGGCACTTCATCTTGTCTTTTTTAGCTGTTTATTTTTGGGCCAACAATTTTTCAACCAAAAATGCATCTAATCCAACAATTCTGGTCATGTGATAATTAAATATAACCACAAGAGAGAGAGAAGAAAATGATTATTTGGTTAATATCTTCTTCTTCTGCTTCTTCCTCTTCTTCTTCGAACGCTCCATATTGACCACTTGTTAACCACTCTTTGTGATTTGTATGTGATCCGAGCCTAATAGCGTTTGAACGTTGTGCCAGTTATGTGTCTACAAGTAGGCCAGCACATCCGATTTCTGCGACGCTTTTTATTTACTAGGTAGCTTCCTAGGGGCCTACTTGAGTTGCCTCTTACGACATGCCTTGTAGGTTGCTGTGTTACTATTCTTTGCTCCCCTTGAGAGCCCTGGCAACACACGGGTGAATATATTGATATGGCCTTCCTCATTGCACTTCGTGGAATAACATGTGTGCTGCGATCTCTTTCTTACACAGGAAAGTCTCCGCGACAGAGCATGAACTCCACAGCACTGGTGAGGGTCCCCGATGTAATTTGAAAAATAAAGATCTTTTTGGGTAGGAATGTTATGAATTAAAAAAAAAATGAATTCTCTTCCTGGCATCGGCTTTGTAGCATACTCTTATTGATTTTCAACTGTCAAGGGTTCAATTAGAACACGGGACCTACATTTTATCTTCCGTCTCCGATAGGACTAGAAGCTCGATATGATCTAAATTGAGATCAGAGATCTCTAGAAAAATTATCACTTCACGCGCGAGTAAACCGAGTACGGTTGGAGCAAGAGGCGAGCACCCTACCTGCATGCCGTAGAGACCCCCGAGAGAATACGTAAGTACACTTACGAAACACGAACAAACAAAGTACTGTAGCTTTACAAAGTGCAAAAACAATATACAGTGACGTTTCGACTCAAAGGACTTTATCAAGTAAATGGATACACCGGAAACTAAGAAATTCAGACTTCTTGTACGCAGACATAACATATACAGTCCGACAATAAATCACTAACTACCATAACATGAAAATATGATCTCGTTTCTGGTGTATTTTTGTTGCCTGATAAAGGCCCTTTAGTCGAAACGTTGCTGTATATTGTGTTTGTACTATGTAAAACTACAGTACTTTACTTTCCCGTGTTTCGCCGCTGCTACATAGTTTTACTACCGTGTTTCTTTATATCGATAAATACACTTACGCATTTAACTTACCTTTATGGCCTTGACGTAAGTGTGTACCAACCACCAGATCCAGAGAACTGAGAATGTGGCCCCTTCAAACATGTAACCCCAGAAAGTTGACATATTCGACTGACCTGGAAGACAAATAGATACAAAAGAGACACTATAGAGACAATGGCGATGGGTTAGATGATGGCGAGGTTCTCGGGCAGAAAATTGACATATTTGACTGACCTGGAAGACAAAGAGATAAAAAAGAGACACCATAGAGACAATGGCGATGGGTTGGGTATGTCCTCGGGCAGAAAATTTACATATTCCACTGATCTGATTAAGTAAATAAAAATATATGATGTTAAAATATGTCATAATTTTGTCATCAATATGTCATCTAATAGCTTGTCCTGGACAGAGCTTTGCCATCCTAACAGACTTGCGAAATTTATTTCTTTTCTGCCTGTACCAACGTATATTTCTTTTTTTCTGTAGCCTAGTGAAACTAGCGCAATAACACACACACACACACACACACACACACACACACACACACACAAGAACCTACATTTATATTCAAAACACAAACACAGCAAACAACATGACACAAAACAAAATAAGTAATAGATACACCGAAGAATTGAGAACGTTCGAAAATATATGAACCATAACATTTGTTTTTATTTATTTTTAACAATTCACTGAGTATGTTTTCGCAATTTCCGTACATCTCGCTCTGTTAGCAGACGGGAACGGTCGGTTTGAATTCATAAGATACAACGTCATTACCACGAGAATAGTTAAAGCAGTGCTGCTGTATGGGTCAGAAACATGGAGAACTACACAAATAATAACACATAAATTGCAAACATTCATCAACTGGTGTCTGCGCAGAATAGAGAGACTGAGATGGTAGGATAGGGTCACAAATGAGAAACTTATGGAGAGAACAAGACAGATTCCAGTGAACTAAGAGGTTAAAAAAAGACGCTGGCGCTGGAAAGGACACACTTTGCGAAAACCTGAAGGGAAGGGTCTTACCTGGAACCCACAGGGACAGAGAAAGAAGGGGAGGTCGAGAAATACATGGAGACGAGATTTAGAAGCAGAGATCAACAATATATAAAAAAGCTGGATGAAGCTGCAGGAGATAGCTAGAAATAGGAAGACTTGGTATGAGCTGATTGAGGGCCTATGCCCCAATCCTGGTTAAAAAGGCAGAGAGAGAGAGAGAGAGATTGAGAGAGAGAGAGAGAGATAAACACAACATTTTCGACCTGTGCATAAATTATAAATAATAGCGTTGTTATGTAAATTATATCAATTTTTTAAAATTGATGTTCGAACCAGATCTTGTCGTTGCTTTCATTTCAAGTTATTTGCTTTCTGATAGAAGAACTTGTCTCCATGGTTACAGGTAACGCGGAAACACAACACTCGTTGATATGCAAACCTGTCTCATCCACCTCTTCTCAACAAAAGAAAACCACAGAGAAACCTGTTAGTCTATTGATCCATAAACGACTGTTTCACTAAATATTAACAATCTAAAACATAATAAAAGTATTTAATGTTAACTAACCATATTAGGAACTTAGGAAACATATTCACAGAAGTTGCAAGACTAGACAGATAGATAGAGGATAAAGTGCAAAAAAGCAAATGCTGTAACCTACCATCTAGCCCCACTGTTAAGGCACCCAAAAATCTCACTGACAGCTAATCAACAAATGATCAACAGTATTTTCATACCTACTTTGTATTACCAGAGCCAAACATGGACAATGAGCAACGCGCAGTCACAAAAAATAACTACATAGGAAATGCGGGGCCTGCAAAAAGTTATAAACAACACTAGAAAAGACAGAGTCACCAACACCAGCATAAGAAAGAAAGTTGACCACGAACCTTGCTTGAATTATATTGAGAAACAAAGAATGTAGCGGTTTGCCCACTTAATTAGAATGCATCCAAACTCCACAGTATACAGTCTTCTACAACAGAACACCAGGAAAGAAAGCAAGGGAAGACAAAGAAAAAGATGGTTAGATGGCATAGCAGAATCATGTCAAAGAACAAAAATAACACTCAACCTAAGTCACAAGAACAGTGCAAGAGAAAAACAGAAAACCACGACACTGGGCAACAACTCGGTAGCAGTGCGACGGCAAAAGAAAGAAAAAGAGTAGAAGAACCATAGTAACAGAAAAAAAACACAAGAAAACATATGAAAACAAGATGAAGAAAAGAAAACAAGAAGAAAGTATAAATGAAAATTGTAATAATAACAACAAGAAAGTGTATTAAAGAAATTAAAATAAATAGAAGAAGAAAATAATAATCAGAAGAATAAAAAGAACAAGAAAAAAAGAAGAAGAAAGCACATATAAATATAAGAAAAAGAAGAAGAAGAAGAAAGTGTATATAAAAAAGAAAAAAGAAAAAGTGTATATAAGAAAGAAGAAAAAAAGAAGAAGAAAGTGTATATGGAAAAAGAAGAAGAAAGTGTATATGTAAAAAGAAGAAGAAAGTGTATATGGAAAAGAAAAGAAAATGTATATGGAAAAAGAAGAAGAAAATGTATATGGAAAAAGAAGAAGAAAGTGTATATGGAAAAAGAAGAAGAAAGTGTATATGGAAAAAGAAGAAGAAAGTGTATATGGAAAAAGAAGAAGAAAGTGTATATGGAAAAAGAAGAAGAAAGTGTATATGGAAAAAGAAGAAGAAAGTGTATATGGAAAAAGAAGAAGAAAGTGTATATGGAAAAAAAGGGAGAAAAAGTAGAAGAATAAGAAAATGAACAGTTCAAATGTTGATATTACTATCAAGCATGAGATCGTCTTACATGAGACTACTTCAACTATGACACAGCAACAATACAAGAGGTTTCTATATTTAGACAAAATAAGAGAAAAAAAAACTGAGTTGGTAAATGGAATACATGCCGTCCCAAAGCATACCATGAAGAAAATGGCTGCTACCAACGCCCATTTTGTATGTCTCAAATATCACCTGTAACGCTAATGCAGTGGAACGTTTGGCCGAATTGATTAGAGCGGGGCAGACCCGAGTTCATCTTCTTCATCGAACGCTCCACATCGACCACTTGTTAACAACTCTTTGTGATTTGTATGTGATCCGAGCCTAAGAGCGGTTGTATGTTGTGCCAGTTGTGTGCCTACAAGTAGGCCAGCACATTCGATTTCTGCGACGCTTTTATTTACTAGGGTAGTTTCCGTAGGCCCCTACCTCAGTCGTCTCTTACGACATGCCTTGTAGGTCGAAGTATTGCTATTCTTTGCTCTCCTTGTGGGCCCCGGCAGCACATGGGTGAGACCCAGTTTCAATTCACGGTAAAGCCAATGAGTATTTTTTCCATCGGGGGCATAAAGAAAAATCATAACTTGAACAGTTTTGCGGTGACATATACCATTCCATAACCATATGACAATTCCATAGGCGCATCTACCCCCGTCATACACCGCCCAAAAAACGGTATTACAGGCAGTAACTACAGTGTTATCTTTTCAAAATGTCAATGCTAGAATACGGTCTGTATTTATTACGTTTGTTACACATTCTTGATCTGTTGGGGACAAAAGTTCCGCTTTGTCAATGCTCACAACCATATGTTTAAGTGTCTGCGTTTTTTCCTTGGCAACATATGGTTGTGAGACATGGACCATTGACATAGCGGCGGAGAAGATCATTAATGCCTTTGAATGCAAATGCTACAGAAGAGTACTTAGAATATCATGGACAGAGCTAAGAACAAATGCTCCTGTTCTGCCACAGCTTGATATTAAAGAGAGTTGCCTATTAAAGAGAATAATATCAAGGAAAATTAAATATTTCGGACACATCAAACGACATGAGTGCGTTGCTAAGATAATTTTGGATGGTATGGTGCCTTCAAGAAGAATGAGTGGAAGACCTAGAAGACGATGGGTGCAAGATGTCATTGACGTTCTGAGAATGAATGCTGCTGACGCCGGCCAACGTGCATAGAACAGCGAGATTTTCATGGCTACTGTCATGGGAGCCAGGCTCTGGAAGGGACACGCTACTTGATGATGATGATGATGATGAACGATAGTATTTAAAAAAAAAAGTCAATGCTAGAATTTGGTTGTATTTTATTTATAATGGTTTCTATACATTCTTGATTTGTTGGGGAAACTAAACATAGAGAACCCCTGTTCATACCATTTGGTATGTTTGAAAACACAGTGTTAGACTGAACAGCCCATGACGGGTGATGTGATCAACATCAAGCAGGTCGCCTCTACTACCCAATGTTTCTATAGACTCAAATGATTGATTGATTAATTTGAATATCATTATTGCACATCGGTGAGTAACCGTGTGTGGTCCGATCTCTTTCTTACACATGAAGATCTCAGCTGCAGTGTACGAACTACCTAAAACAGGTAACGGTCCTCGATGTAGTTTATAATATGGTGAGTCGTAGCGTGTTTGACGACGGGTGACAAGCTCCCTGTGAGTGCGGGTTCAATTCCACGGGGCTGGCAGAAAAGCCACAGGTTCTCTAGATTTACGGTGTTTGTGGCACCGAAGCGAAGGGTTACTATGTCCATGGCACCGAGCTAAAGAGCTGAAAGCTCAAGTGCTTCTGGATCAGTTAAAAAAATAAAATAAGATGGTGAATATTCTTTGTAGGGATTTTATTTTCGAATTTTTAAAATTAATTTTGTCTGGGTAGGGCTTTCCAGCCTGTTCTTCACGATTTTGAAGAGTTCGTTGGCTTGCTCAAATTGAACAAGGGACCTACGTTTTATCGTTCGTCTCCTATAGGACTAGGAACTCGATCTCATCTACACTAAGATCAGGGATCTCTAGAAAAATATCCCGTTTGCTCCACTAGGGAGCGAACCGAGTATCTTCAGAACGAGAGGCGAGCACATAACCTCTACGCCACACGGTGTTAGACTGCCCATGAAGGGTTATGTCTTCTTCTTCTTCTTCTTCTTCTGCGATCGCCAACTGTCAATTCAGGCGGTGGTCATGATGCCTGGTATTACACTTCTGACTGATTTTTGCGAGAGGCCTGTTTATCATTTAACTGGTGTCTCTTGTCATGCGGTGAGACTTCGCTGTCTTCAGAGGTAAAGGGTGATGTGATCAATGTCTCTACTTCCCAATGTTACTCTGGACCCAATTGATTGATTGATTCGACTATCATCATTGCACTTGGGTGTATAAGCATGTGTGCTCCGATCTCTTTCTTACACAGAAAGATCTTAATTGTCTTGAACGAGCTCTGTAGCAACGTCGAGCGTTTCCTGATATCATTTTAAAGATGATGAAAATACGAGCTCTGTAGCAGCGTCGAGCGTTCCCTGATATCATTTTAAAGATGATGAAAATACGAGCTCTGTAGCAGCGTCGAGCGTTCCCTGATATCATTTTAAAGATGATGAAAATACGAGCTCTGTAGCAACGTCGAGCGTTTCCTGATATCATTTTAAAGATGATGAAAATACGAGCTCTGTAGCAGCGTCGAGCGTTCCCTGATATCATTTTAAAGATGATGAAAATACGAGCTCTGTAGCAGCGTCGAGCGTTCCCTGATATCATTTTAAAGATGATGAAAATACGAGCTCTGTAGCAACGTCGAGCGTTCCCTGATATCATTTTAAAGATGATGAAGATACGAGCTCTGTAGCAACGTCGAGCGTTCCTTGATATCATTTTAAAGATGATGAAAATACGAGCTCTGTAGCAGCGTCGAGCGTTCCTTGATATCATTTTAAAGATGATGAAAATACGAGCTCTGTAGCAGCGTCGAGCGTTCCCTGATATCATTTTAAAGATGATGAAAATGTGTGTATACATTTAAATATTCGATCTTTTTTTCTGTTAAATTAATTTTTGGACAGGCAGCGTTTTTGTAGCCAAATTTTATCGATTTTAAATTGAAAAGATTTTTGTAGGTGCTGAATTTGAACACCGGAATTACGTGTTATTGTACATCTCCTATAGGACTTGGAACTCGATCTCATCTACATTAAGAACATGGTTCTCTGGAAAACTATCCCGATCTTCCACACGGGGAATGGACTAAGTACCTTTGAACCGAGAGGTGAGCACCTTACTCCTGGGTCATAGAAACCATCTAAAATCTAAAAGATTAGATTGACACGAGAACAGTTACATTCAGAAAAAAATGTCGACATTTTCTGTGAGATTGATCCCTAGTCTCACAAGACATTGCAATAACCACTACTACGCTATCTCCATTTTTCTGGTCTTGATCTGTGACAAACCATAGTTAACACTGAAGCATGGGCGTCAATATGTTACGGCAAAGGAGGGGTTAGAGGTGTTATCCCTGGAAAGTGGATTTTTGATAAAACAAGTTTTATGCGAATCTGGTCTTCTCAATTTCTGCGCAGTAAACTAGTAACTAATTTTGTACACCATTTTGCCCCTCCTTAAAAAAAAAAACCACACAGACTTATGTGAACGCCCATGCACTGAAGTTGTTGATCTAATATCCTAGCTACTATGAACAGCTTTTATGATATTATCTAGACATTATTTATATTTGTTTTATTGATTCTAATATGTACGCGTTACTAGTCACGTGTGCATGTTACTAATTTAATTTGTACACAGAAATGCATGTTCCTCTTCTGTCTATTCAAACAATTGAAGTGTATTAATAGCTACTCGAACTGTGAACCATGGACCAACTAATGCAGCAATATTAATATTATTAGTGTTAAAATATGGAACTGTCTCTCTCTCTCTGCTTTTTAATCCGGTTTGGGGCATATGTCCTCAACCAACTCCTGCCAAGTCTTACTATCTCTAGCTATCTCCTGCAGCTCCCTCCAGCTCTTCTTTATATTGTTGATCTCTGTCTCCAAATCCCGTCTCCATGTATTTCTCCGCCTCCCCTTCTTTCCGCTCATTTGTGACCCTATTATACCATCTCAGTCCCTCTATTATGCGCAGACACCAATTGATGAATGTTTGCAATTTATGTGTTATTGTTTTAGTCGTTCTTCATAGCTCTGACCAATACAGCAGAACTGCTTGAACATTGCAGTAAAATATCTTAATTTTTGTTACATATTTGATTTCTTTAGACTTCCATATGTTTCACAGTGCAATAAAAGCTCCAACAAGTTATATATTTGAAAAACTAAATTACAAATTTTCAGTTCAAATGTTGTATCAATCATAACATATTCCAGAGTTGGAAAATGACTAAAGATATAGAAATGTAAGTTGAATGCATTTGAATATATATGTCTGCGAAAAATAATTAACATAAACTGGAACAAATTCAGGAGAAATGATGAAATCAGAGAAATGTTTGGTTAACCACTAGTAACAACTATAATAGGAAGGAGAAGATGGAGATATGTTGGGCACACATTGAGAAGAAGTGATCAAAGAATATCAAAGCAGACATTGAAGTGGGATACAAAGAGTTCAAGAAAGAGATGACGCTCTAGGGAGACCTTGAAATGAACTTTGCTGAGAGAGGCAAGAAATTTCGGATTCATTTCCATGGAAAAGATGATTCGGGTTGTCCAGGATAGAGCGGTATGGAGAAATTACTAGCAGACTGTATGTAACGTTTAATGGTACAAGAGGAATTATTTTTCTTATATTCCTCTCCTACTGTTATGTGTTTCATATGGCCTGCAAACAATTTCTCCATACCGTTCTATCCTGGGCAACAGTCTCGCCTGGTGTAAATTTCAATGCGCAGCGAATTTATAAACACACTGTAGAGAGAAAGGCACAAAATCAAATTGAGTGGATATTTTGTGTCTCTGTCTTATGTTTTTTTCCACTCATAAACTCACACCCCGCTCACACACATGCACATACACACACACACATTCACGCACAAGCTCTATCTCCCTCACACACAAACATACTCACACCCAGTCGCACACAAATCCACTCACAAACTCACATCCACTCACACACACAAACATACTCTCTCACACACACACACACTGGCACACACTCACAAACTCTATCGCACTCACATACAAACATACTCACACACATAAACTCGCACATACTCATAAACTCGATTCCACTCACACGTAAACATACTCACACACACACACACACACCCACACACTCGCACACACTCACACACTCGCACACACTCACAAACGATATTCCTCTCACACACTCACACACTCTCACGCACACACTCGCTCACACTCACAAACTCATATTCACTCACCCATACATACACACACATACACTCTTACAAACTTTATCCCACTCACACAAACCTACTAACACACACACACATACTCACAAACATACTCACACACACATACTCACAAACACACACATATACACATACACTCACAAACTTGTATCTTATTCACACACGAACATATTCACAAACATACTCACACACGCACAATAACATTCACCCACACACACATACAGTTACAAACTTTATCCCACTCCCACAAACCTACTCACACACACACAAACGCACACACACGCACACACACACCAACAGCACGTAAATTCAATCAACTAATCTCAAATACTATAACACATACACAATGAACAAAATATACTTACAAGCTGTTGTGGGTGGACACACGCAAAAAACAATAACAGAATCGCGAGAAGAAATACCGCTTCAACGAATTACTTTTATTTCAACGCAGAATTTTAAAAACTTCAATAGTTTGTGAAATATAAATACATTGGTGTTGGTTACACGCTGTGAGAAGATATCATGAACTCAAAATCAGTTTTTGTATCGACAACTCAAAACCAGGAATCCTGTATATATTAGGCCTAGGTATTTGGTATTTTTACCTGTTGGTGGCCAGACTAAACGCGCATGTTCGATCCTCTCTTTCGAGTGTCAACAACCAATTGCACGCGAAGTCCGCGTATGACTTGGACCAAGAAGCATTGGGTATGTATTTTAAAACGCATCGGCTGTAATGTTTTATAAATATATATCTATATCTATATACATATATATTAACAATAATAGTTTTATAAATATATAAATATCTCTCTCTATATATAGTAACAATAATAATTTTATAAATATATAAATATCTATATATATATATAGTAACAATAATAACTGGATTTGATGTAATATAAATTAGCATACAAGTCTGTGATCTAATTTAATGGTTCTCGTATGTTTTTGCTTTTATTATTAATTATCAACCAATTGTCGTATTCACCAAATTTAGTATAACGTTAGCGATGAGGAAGCACGTTTTACCTCATCTCCTCCACAACTTTTGTTATTGTTTAAGGAAGTAAAAATAACATTAATTTAAAATAGTAATCAGAGTTCCGTGTTTTGTAGTTTTTTATTTCTTCAATTTTGGTAATATTTCCGGTGTTGACATTCGTTACCGTAAGTTCCGGGTAAGTTTTTGATCATGTGTGCGTGTGTGCATGTTTTAATGTGTTTATGTGACGGTGCATTTGTGTATTATGTCTGTGGTTGTGGGGAGGGTTGGCGTGGAGAAACTCTATCTCTGTATAAGCCTATTGTCTTTTCCCAGGTCAATGATGGAATTGGTTGTCCACTCTTGTCGTAAAGCATAGTGGTGGGAGCTTTAATTTGCGTTGCTGGGTCAGATGCGTATCTATTGTTGTGTTACATCCGTGTTTATATAGTGTGGTCTTGATATTGTTTATCCATCTTTTTCTTGGTCTTCCTTGGCTCTAGTATCTGATCTCTTTTTATTGTATGCTGTTATTGGTGGTTGGTTGTATTCCATTCTCATTAAATGTCCAAACCATTGCATTTGTTGTTTTCGATGTATTCGGTCTATATGTAATTTTTAAAAAAATTACTTATATTACGTACTGTATGTACACTGCCAAGACTACTACTTGTTATTTTGTCGTCATACTGTTGCCAGGTTCTTGCCCAGTGTCGAAGTGTTTTGATTTTGTCCTGCGCTTCTCAAGTGACTTGGGTGATAGTTATTTTGTTTAAATTTTGGATAGATTCTGCTATGCCATCTATCTATGTTTTTCGTGGCCTTCCTCTCGCCTTCTTTCCTGATGTTTTCTTGTAGAAGACGCTGTATACTGTGAATTTTGGATGCATTCTTATTAAGTGGCCAAACCACTTCATTCTTTGTTTTTCAATGTAATCCGAACAAGGTTCTGTGCAAACTTTCTTTCCTATGCTGATGTTGGTGACTCTCTTTTCTGGTATTGTTGGTAACTTTTCGTAGGCAGCGCATGTCACATGTAGTTATGTTTCGCAACTGTACTTTGCTCATTGTCCATCTGTGCCAAGAAACACTACTAATAATTCATATTGTTTCCAAGGTAACGTAGCGCTTCAGCTGTGGCTCTTCAACGAATTCTGTTCTTGACAATTCTCACTAATTATGTACATGCGTCTCTGATGTCTCCGATCTTCTCTTCTCTTGTTCTTCACAATGTATTCTTCTGCCTTTTCACTCTTTTTTTACACTGTGGGTTACAATTATTAACATGTCTAGCTATATTGTGATTCTATTTACTGATGGTATGTCCAATCAATTTGACCCGTTTCTAGGTATGGGCCCCCATCTCGCTATATTACACACATAGTAGAGAATTAAGTACTTAAGAATATGTAAGAAGGCTACACCGACTGAGTCTTGAAAATGGAAGAGATATTATGAGAGAGAAAGAGAGAGAGAGAGAGAAAGAGAAAGAGAGAGATAGAGAGAGAGAAAATAAAGAATGAGCGAGAAGACTGCTTGAACATTGCAGTAAAATATCCCAATTTTTGTTATATATTTGAGAAAGAGAGAGAGAGAGAGAAACAGAAAGAGAGATAGAGAGAGAAATAAAGAATGAGCGAGAAGACCGAGAAGGTTGAACGAGTTGCACAATATGGAAGGATACAATAAAATTGCTTGTTTGTTAAGTGGTGATTTTTTTTAATTGCACCCTACCCGGAAGTGCCACAACGAGTGGACAGAGTACGGTTTAGTGTGTAAACTCCGAGTATTCTTTCGAATGTGAACTGCTCGGGTTTCGTTTAAGTTTTTTTTCAACTCGGCTCTTCTCTGAAGTGCCACAACTTCGAATTAGAGGGCGCAGAATTTGTTTAAGAGTGTTTTATTTTGCCATTTGCCCTTCCTCTCTTTGTTTGGTTGTTTGTTAAGTAGGGGATTAAATCCTCTTTAAGCCGAGGGATGCTCTTTCAACCTAAGGCGAACCTTGCTTTGGTTATATCAGAGCGTGTAGGCCAACAGACAGGAAAAATAAGAATTAACTCCTATTAGTAAATCCAGGGTCTTAGCCAAAAGGCCGAGATCTAGGTCACAATTCAATACGTGTCGCCTAACTTCCTCTATGGTTAAGCTTATTTTTCCTTCTTAGAAAACAACGTATAAATGTTTTTGTTTATTAGGAATGAAAATGGAATAAGACACAGATTTCTATCATTCTCTAATTTGCTCCCCTTCAAGAAACAGAATTACATTCTATAGCTAGATTGCTCCCCTTCAAGAAACAGAATTACATTCTATAGCTAGATTGCTTCCCTTATAAAAATGGATGTATCTACTCCTCCCCCATCGTTTCCGATTTTGTGACTTCTTCTTGGCGCTACTTTAATGATAATCCAATTTCTTTTTAACTTCCGATTAATATCGATCTTTTTCTTTGTATTACCTGCGGTTCTAGTCAGGGAGTTATTAATAAAAATAAAAATATTAACAGGATCAAGAAATGTAGTAGATATGGAGTTTCGTTAATGAAAGAAAGAAAGAAAGACACGCATGTTTGTAATTAAATCTGAAAGAAAAAACCAGATCAATATTTGTATTATATTTCTTGGATCAAAGATTCCAGTATCGGGTTGCAACTGGTGTTGTCAATTAAAAAAATAAATAAAAAAAGAACATGTTGTTTTCCCGCCAAACAGAATATTTCAGTTACGTAACAACGGCGCAACCTCATGGGGCCGTTGCCTTGTAGTTGTAGGGGTGATGGTGGGGGTGGTTGCGGATGACCATGAGTTCGAATCCGGACCGCGCTGTTCTTTTCCCGAGTGTGTTTTTTAAAGAGACCATTAGGAATGTTGCCGGAGCTACAGAGTTCGGGCTTGCTTAGTGCAATACTATCGGCATGTGACGTACAACTGCTGCTGACAGGGACCGAGCCATATCGGGTATAAATATGTTGCGATGAAATCAATTCTTTGTCTTTTTGAGCCTTAAGACACCGATTTTGTGTTCATCATCATCAGGTGCCGTGCCGGCTGGCGTAGGCGATCATGGATCTCCACAAATCTCTGTTGCTGCTGTTTGCTATTAACCCAGATGTTGACGCTCTACCATGCCATAAAGTCAGGCTATCCAAAAATGTTCTTTCTCTGTTTTTCTCTGTCTCGTCTACCCTCAATTTTACCGGTTGTCACAATGTGTTCTAAACCTCCCTCCTCATCACATGCCCGAAAATGATGACTGCCTCTTTCTTATATTGATGATAACTTTCTCTGTGTTTTGATCTCATTCAGCACCTCAACATTAGTCATTTTAGCAGTCCATGGGATTCTCATCATTCTTCTATAAAACCACATTTCTGTGGCCCTCAGAGATTTTAGATCTGTATGTTCATTGTCCATGACTCGCATCCGTATGTCAGTATTGGTTCTATGTAGCACTGAATAACTCGCATTCTGATCGGGATTGACAAGGACTTGTTGCAGATAATGCTTCTCATTTTCAGTAATGATGTTTTCGCTTGTCCTATTCTGCTCTTTATTTCTGATCGGCATCTGCCATCTGATGTTACCAGGACTCCGAGGTATTTAAATTGCTGCACTTGTCCTAGATCAGTCCCATTTACTGTTATGGTGCATTTTGGCAAAAATCTGCTTTTTTGATATTATCATAACTTCTGTCTTCTTAATATTCAAACTGAGTCCTTTGTTGTTACTTTCTGTCACAACCCTATCAACTAATTTCTGTAGCTCCATTTCATTTCTTGCTATTAAGACAGTATCATCAGCGTATCTCAGGTTATTTATGATATGTCCTCCAACAGCTATTCCAGGAAAATCTTTTATAGACCTAAAAATGCTTGTGTTACCAGAGTCAAACATGGACAATGAGCAAAGCGTAGTCGCAAAAATAACTGCATTTTAAATGCGGTGCTTGCGAAAAGTTACCAGCAACACCAGAAAATACAGTCACCATAAGAAAGAAAGTTGACACAGAACCTTGCTTGAATTACATTGAGATATAAAGAATGAGTGGTTTGGCAACTTAATAAGAATGCTTCCAAACTCCACTGTATACACAGTATTCTACAACAGAACATCCGGAAAGAAGGCGAGAGGAAGACCACAAAAAGATGGTTAGATGGTATAGCAGAATCCTGTCAAAGAGCAAAAATAACAATCACCCAAGCCACCAGAACAGCGCAAGACAAAAACAGAAAACCACAGCACTGGGCAACAACCCGGTAACAGTGTGACGACAAAAGAAGAAGAGGAAGATATTGATAATTTTTGACTAAGCTGGACTCAAACCTAGAAGTTTTCACAGCCTTGGTCACTGTCAAAGAGTGTTGTTAACTTGGTGTGGCTACGATATCAGAGAGAGCTGCAATGGACTGAAATGACATTCTTAATGTACCGAGAGAGTCTTTATGAGCAGAGTTTAAGGGTTGTAAATCCCAGTCGCTGACCAGATTGAGAGAGATGGGTATCGATATTGGTGCAGCCCGAACAGAACGACATAGCAAATATGCAAATATATTGATTAATCAACATTGAACTGGCTGTACGCTGCTGGATTTGTTGGGTAGCAGATCGGAGAACCTAAGGATATGTACGGAGTGCTATGATGATACTCCTTATGTAACTCATACGCTAACTTAAAGTGTCAAATGACATTACTATTCATTATTTGATACCGGATGATTCATTACCGGATACTCAAGACTTGACACTGAAATATGTAATTCTATGTCATACGCAGTTGCAATGTTATGAATTCTCTAAATCTGGTAGAATTACATGTAACGGCCATGACCTAATTTAAATATTTGAATATTTACCTACTTCGCATTAACACATACAACATGTCACGTTCAGCGACACAGGTATTTGGTCGGCTACAAACCACCAGTTGTTATCTCAGGTAAACCGATATCACGTTCAGGTGTCTATACTGTCCATTCATTCAACACTTCATTAATTTATTCCCTGGTTCTTTGCTATTTTTTTTTTTTTTTTTTGGTGTATGTTAATTCCGACGTAGTCTATTGTCTGTTGTCTTTCATCAGGTGGATGATGGAATTGGTTGTCCAATCTTGCCGTTAAGCGTAGTCAGGGCGCCTAATATGACACCTCTGATTGATTTTTGAGGATAAACTTGCTTTCCTTATCATCAGTGTCCTTCGTCATTCAGGCGAGCCTTACTACGACTTCTGAGGTAATTGTAGTTTACTTGTAACGTTAAGAGCAAACAGACTAAAAAAATCCAACTATTTAAGTCTCTAGATTGATTGATTGATTGATTTTATCATCATCATTGCACTTCGGTGAGTAGCCATGCGTGCTCCGATCTCTTTCTTACACGTGAAGATCTCAACGGTAGTAGACGAACTGCGTAGCACAGACGAGGCCCCCGATGTAATTTAAAAGATCAATCAATCAAGTGCCGTGCGTGCCGGCGTAGGCGATCATGTCTTTCCACAACTCTCTTTGCTTGGTGCATGTAATCAGTTCTGACGTCGATCTTTTGTCGAACCATGATGTCAGGCCATACAAAATCTTCTCCCTCTGTCTTCCACGATCTCTCCTTTCCTGAATTTTACATGTTGTTACCAAATGTTCTAAACCTTCTCTTCGCATTATATGCCCGAAGAACCTTGATTGACGGATTATTATTATTTTGATAAGGTTTCTTTGTGTGAAGGCCTGATTTAAAACCTCTGCATTTGTTTTCTCTGTTGTCCATGGAATTTTCAGCATTATTCTGTAAAATCACATCTCTGTGGCTTCCAATGATCGTATTGATTGTTTGTTCATTTTCCATGATTCGCTGCCATACATAAGTATTGGTTCAATATAGCATTGGAGTACTCGTTTTCGCAATGTCATTGATAGTGAGTTCACGCATAGTGTGTTCTTCATTTTCATAAAAACTGCTTTCGTTTGAGCTATTCTATTCCTAATCTCTGTTGTACATCTTCCATCTGATGTTAGGAATGTTTCCAGATAACTTGAATCGATGAACTTGTTTCAGTGTTGTGTTATTTATTTTGATATTACATGTTGGTGTTTCCTGTTTCTTGGAGACAACCATAACCTCTGTTTTCTTTATATCCATGCTTAATCATTTCTTTTCACTTTCGCTCACTAGTATGTCTATCAAGTCTTGCAGATCTAGTTCATTTGTAGCCATGAGAATTGTGTCATCAGCGTATCTTAGATTGTTCATATTTTGTCCGCCAACTGTTATTCCTGCCTTTTCTTCTATATGTCGCATGATGTTTTCACTATATAGGTTAAACAGGTCTGGTGATAGTGCGCATCCTTGCCGTACTCCTAATTGTATCGTCTGATAGATTCCAATCTTATTCTCTAGTCTTACGGCTACGCTTTGTTGCCTGTACATATTCTTGATCAGTCTCAGATCTTTCCTATCAATATTTATACTTTCTAACATGCTGATTATTTCTCCATGTTTTACATTTAAAAGATAGTTAGTTAGTTAGTTAGTTTATTCCTTTCGAGTCAAAGGCGGCACATAGGGCAGAGGTTTTAGATCTCCATGTGATACGGTTCTTTGCTAACAGTTGGAGATCTTGTATGGTTTTACATCCCAATAGTTTACTTTCTTGTTGGATGGTTCTTCGAAGAGTGGTCTTTGGTCTTCCACGTTTTCTTTTCCCAACTGGTGACCACATAAGGACTTGTCGATTTAGTCTCTTTTCGTCTGATCTAAGAACATGACCTAAATATTTCCACCTTCGTTTCCTTATAATATTTGATACGGGTTGTTGGTGTGTTCTATCTCTCACTGTGTTGTTAGAAACGAAATCACTCCATTTTACTTTTAATAATTTTCGTAGACATTTATTCTCAAAGCTGTCCAGTTTCTTATCAATTTTCTTTGTTGATTTCCAACTTTCACAACCGTATTTAAAAGATAGTGAACATTATTTGTCAGAATTTGAATTTTAAAGGATCTATAGACGAAGTATCGATTTGATTGCACCGGGTTTTACCTCATGTCTCGGTCCCTCTCCGTAGAAATTGCATACGACCTGCAGAGAGTATTGCACAAAGCACTAACTCCTTAGCTTCTGCAACAAACAAGTATTGTTATCTTTAAACATTCCCAATTTAAACTGAATCAATCATGTTACTCTTTGAACTCTTGTGTATACAACCTCGTACTTACACGAAGATTCTTTATTTAACTTTCTGTTGTATCTATTTAAACGAAGTTTGGTTATGTTTATTTCCAGCTGTGTTATTATACAATGACGCATATTTCAGTTTCGCCTGAATTAGATACTGTATATTCCTCTTCTTCTGTTGAATACAGTTATGGCTAGGCGGCAAGCTTTTATAATTATTTTGAATACATTCAGAACGGAACGACTTAACTTGCATATTTGAAATATAAAAAAAAGTTTTAGATCTGTATAATTGACTACATAGCTCCACAAGTTTCTACAATATGGTTCGGTTCCTCCACGCAGAAATGACACGTCACCCGTCGCGGGTGTTGCACAAAGCACGAACTCCGTATCTCCAAAAAGTAATCTTAAGAATCTCCAGAAATAAACTGCAGTTGTGAATCAAACGACGCGTTCTGGATTGGAATTTACGCTTTTCAGAAAGTAGAACAAATTGTTAATCTATTCTCTAATCCAGTTTTACCTTTCAGCGTCAGGTCGAAAAATGAGACACCTGGAGTAAGATTCTCTATGCGTCTTGTCTTTCTTTCTCTTCTCCAGTCCTGATTTGCCTCACAGCTTCAGGGTAAGAAGAGATTTCTAGAACGGGCTTTTATGTGCGCTTCATTGACAGTCTTTCGTCTCCTCTGTTATCTCTGAGGCCAACTTTTTTATGCCTTCATGTCTTCACCTATTTTAAATGTCATGTTTTATTAATGCACGTCTCTGCTTGCCGATGGGAAAGCTGAACAAATACATATGAAGGGATAAGGGGTGCATCATGAGAAGAGACGTGGGCCCATATGGGGCGAAGCTCGGAGCCCTGAGGTGGGGTCCCGAATTGAGTTGCGTGTCCTGACAGTCTCGAGACATAGTAAATGTGAGCACAGTGAGAAACCTGATAAATACGGTGAGCAGGCAACAAAGTAGAGCAAACACGCATACGGACGATACACAGATGAGCCCACCGGTGGGGCAGACATGCACGTCGCTGATGATGGAGCATCGAAAAGGCGTGGCAAACGTAGGGGTGAGCGGAAAACCCAAATGTGCAGAAAAACTGGAAAGTCCAGCAGAGGCTTGAACCCAATGCAAACGTTCCCACCGAATGATGATAAACTTTGCACTATGCACAGTGAGATAGCAATGGGTAATGTATCGCCCAGTAGAACAATGTGAGCACAAGTGACGAAGAGAAAAGGGGCGGGCCCAGTCGGTGGACGAGGACACAAGTAGAAATGGGTGAAGAGGCACCCAAAAGAAATGTGAGGTGGACAAAGCGGTGGCGAACCTCGAAGATGGGGTCTTCACCCAGAAAACAATAACCGCGTTTCCACTCGCAGGGAACTACTGCTGCCTTGTAGTTCGATTGAGGACAATCAAAGGCTAGCGGAGCAAACCGTACACAAAACTGGACGGTAGGTAAACCAAGTAGTCCAAAAAAAGATTGGTTACCTGTGCAGATGACGCTCAACAACCCGGGATGGAAGGTTGTCTAAGGGTAGCTACCCTAAAAGAAAATAGCAAGCTGCTGCCTTGCAGGTTGGGTTCTGTCCCAAGGCTGACGGAGAGCGAACCCAGTAAACGCTGGATAAAACCAGACACATCACCGAAGGATAAACACCAGAACTCCAAATGGCGCTAAAGATGTGACGAAGCACACCCATGCTAAGGCTGCATGAATCAGATTTCCACATGAATAAGACAAAAGATTTAGAATATTTATTGGGAAATCTGGTACATCAGTCCTAGCGGTGATAGCGAGAGAGAGAGAAATGTCATCGTTGATCTGACAATGTTAAGGCTGACTGGCAATATCAACAGCTATTCATGCATGACAGTGTATACTTTACCAACTAGATATAGATAGAACAAAGTTTGTTGGGATAAAAAGGATTTTAAATCTCCCCATTGGGTTAGTTTTCTAAGGGACACGACATTGACCGGGAGTAGTGCACAAAGCACTCATTCCGTAGCTCCTTCAACAATCCTAGGATCTCTGAAAATAAAGCACCTGTGAACAGAAAGGTCGATCCGGATTCGAATCCCCGACCTTCGCGATGCAAGGCAACGCTTAGCCACTTAGCCACAGAGACTCCCATCTTACGCGTGTTCTGGCCAAATACTATCGATTACACAATTTCAGCAAGAGAATATGAACAATATTATCCAAAATGGAAAATGGAGATGGATTGGACATGTGATACTCATTTATACCAACTCTGCCATGAAAACTGCACTGAGATGGGCACCAGAGGGAAAACGAAATCGTGGAAGACTCAAAACCACAGAGAGGAGATCAGTAGAACAGGAATCAAAAAAGTAAATCACAGTTGGAACACAATACAGAAAAACTGCAAAAAGAACGATGAAGAATGACATGCAGTTGTTGCTGCCCTAAGCACTAACAGCGCCACATGCTAGAGAAAAAAAAAGAGATGGGGCTTCGTATTGTTGCATCAATCTTGTATCTATAGTAAACAGTGGCGTATCTTGACAATTGATATAAAGTGGGCTACAATTTGAGTATCGAATACCATATGAAAACCATGATGACAATCCCATGGACTGCTATTTCTTCTTCTTCTCGTTCGCTGATGTTCAATGTCTACACAATGGGTCCGGTTCTCTGGACATATGTTGTATGGACTGCTACTATGACTAATGTTGAGGTGCTGAATGAGGTCAAGATACAGAGAAAGCTTATCATCAATATAAGAAATAGGCAGTCATCGCTTTTCGGACATGGGATGAGGAAGGAAGGTTTAGAACACACTGTGACAACCGGTAACATCGAGGGGACACGAGACAGAGGAAGACAAAGAGAGACAATTTTTTCATAGCCTGACTTCATGGCACGGAAGAGCGTCAACATCTGAGATGATAGCAGCCACCAGAAACAGAAATTTGTGGAAATCCATGATCGCCTACGCCAGTCGGTAGGCACCTTATGATGGTGATAATATAAAAATCAATGTTTCTAGAATGTCTGTCACTCAGTACGTATTAATAGTAATGTAGTATTACAATTTATACTACATAATATGTGTAAACATTGTAATGTAATTATAGCTCAACATGTATTAATTACATTGCCCACTTTACACAATATTAAATTAGATGCTATCCACAATAGTAAATAAATTAGTATATATAAATCTTTAAGTATAAAACAAAGCTCTCATGTTAAGTAATTTAACTGAGTGGCAAACTGCTGACGCAAACATGTTCCTAGTTATATATATATACAGTGGTGGCTCGTGATCATTTTTGTTGGTACGGCCAGACAGATATATTCGGAAAAATCACGGCTATGGTTAGGATATATGTTAATGTATATAAAATAATACATGTTATACCTTATTTTGAGTGGGGCCCGGCCCCATTTGCCCTTAATGACAAGCCGCCACTGTATATATATATCTTTTCTTTTTCTTCGAACCCCAGTAATTATGAATTTTCACTCTTTTTCCTATAGTGCAGGGGGAGTACCGATTTTTTCACAATCCAGAAACCCCAACAGCTTCATGCGTGTGGTGCTATACTTAGTGCTGCAGAAACCTCCAACAGCTCCATGCGTGTGGTGCTATGCTTAGTGCTGCAGAAACCTCCAACAGCCCCATGCGTGTGGTGCTATGCTTAGTGCTGCAGAAACCTCCAACAGCCCCATGCGTGTGGTGCTATACTTAGTGCTGCAGACACCTCCAACAGCTCCATGCGTGTGGTGCTATACTTAGTGCTGCAGAAACCTCCAACAGCTCCATGCGTGTGGTGCTATGCTTAGTGCTGCAGAAACCTCCAACAGCCCCATGCGTGTGGTGCTATACTTAGTGCTGCAGAAACCTCCAACAGCCCCATGCGTGTGGTGCTATACTTAGTGCTGCAGAAACCTCCAACAGCCCCATGCGTGTGGTGCTATACTTAGTGCTCCAGAAACCCCCAACAGCTTCATGCGTGTGGTGCTATGCTTAGTGCTGCAGAAACCTCCAACAGCTCCATGCGTGTAGTGCTATACTTAGTGCTGCAGAAACCTCCAACAGCCCCATGCGTGTGGTGCTATGCTTAGTGCTGCAGAAACCTCCAACATCCCCATGCGTGTGGTGCTATGCTTAGTGCTGCAGAAACCTCCAACAGCCCCATGCGTGTGGTGCTATGCTTAGTGCTGCAGAAACCTCCAACAGCTCCATGCGTGTAGTGCTATACTTAGTGCTGCAGAAACCTCCAACAGCCCCATGCGTGTGGTGCTATACTTAGTGCTGCAGAAACCTCCAACAGCTCCATGCGTGTAGTGCTATACTTAGTGCTGCAGAAACCTCCAACAGCTTCATGCGTGTGGTGCTATACTTAGTGCTGCAGAAACCTCCAACAGCTCCATGCGTGTGGTGCTATGCTTAGTGCTGCAGAAACCTCCAACAGCCCCATGCGTGTGGTGCTATACTTAGTGCTGCAGAAACCTCCAACAGCTCCATGCGTGTGGTGCTATGCTTAGTGCTGCAGAAACCTCCAACAGCCCCATGCGTGTGGTGCTATACTTAGTGCTGCAGAAACCTCCAACAGCCCCATGCGTGTGGTGCTATACTTAGTGCTGCAGAAACCTCCAACAGCCCCATGCGTGTGGTGCTATACTTAGTGTTGCAGAAACCTCCAACAGCCCCATGCGTGTGGTGCTATACTTAGTGCTCCAGAAACCCCCAACAGCTTCATGCGTGTGGTGCTATGCTTAGTGCTGCAGAAACCTCCAACAGCTCCATGCGTGTAGTGCTATACTTAGTGCTGCAGAAACCTCCAACAGCCCCATGCGTGTGGTGCTATGCTTAGTGCTGCAGAAACCTCCAACATCTCCATGCGTGTGGTGCTATGCTTAGTGCTGCAGAAACCTCCAACAGCCCCATGCGTGTGGTGCTATGCTTAGTGCTGCAGAAACCTCCAACATCTCCATGCGTGTGGTGCTATACTTAGTGCTGCAGACACCTCCAACAGCTCCATGCGTGTGGTGCTATACTTAGTGCTGCAGAAACCTCCAACAGCTCCATGCGTGTGGTGCTATGCTTAGTGCTGCAGAAACCTCCAACAGCCCCATGCGTGTGGTGCTATACTTAGTGCTGCAGAAACCTCCAACAGCTCCATGCGTGTAGTGCTATACTTAGTGCTGCGGAGACTCCTACTCAGGTAGGGTTCATTGGTCATCACTGCAGTATTCCCCCATTTCTAGCGCAGTAGAAGCTATGAATACATCATTTATTGATCTCAGTGGGCATGTGATTACAGTCCAGAGAGCCAATTCCGCGGGTGCTCTAGAACAACCACTCGTTGACCACTCTTTGTGACCTATGTGTATTTCCGCCAGAGAGAGAGATAGATAGAGAGATAGAGAGAGAGATAGAGAGAGAGATAGAGAGAGAATGAGAGAGACAGAGAGTAGAGAGAGAAAGAGAGAGAGAGAGAGAGAGTACTGAGCGACAACCTGCTAGGACAAACGTTTGCGTTTACTCGAAACGATCGGTTTTCAAGCTGTTAATTGGCAATTTTGATCTGAGCCTGCGAGTGTACGCATTTTTTGGATGTCGTTCTACAATTGTAGTGAGATTGCGTCCGAAAAGTGCCGACCCTTGTCAATATTGGGGCTTGTACATTCTTTAAGTATAAAACAAAGCTATCATATTAAGTAATTTAACTGAGCGGTAAACTGCTGACGTACACATGTCCCAAGTCATATATATATAAATTCCGCATGACCCATTATGTATTACATAGGGCCGGCAATCAATTTATCCATACCGTTATCAGTTATCAGAGGACTATCATCATATCACTCCGGACACGTTCATATGTGCTCTGATCTCCGCCTCAACAAATTCAGCAACGTCCAGCAGCCCAACACGCCAGTTCAATATTGATTAATGAGTCTCTTTGCATATTTGGTATGTTGTTCTTTACGGGCTGTACCAATGTTGACACCCATCTCTCTTAGTCTGTTCAGCGAGTGGGACTCGTAGCCCTGAATCTTCTGTTCGAAAAGACTCTCTCAGTGCGTTAAGAAATTGAGATCACTATATCCTGTACAACTCGTTCAATCTCTACTATAGAAGCGAGTCAGATACTTCTCGACTCTCTCAGTAAAGTTCGTTTCGAGGTTTCCTTTGTGTGTTTTTTATTTCTTGAACCATTTGCCTTTCCCTTCTTTATGTTGTCTCAGATTATGCTCAACATATCTCCATCTTCTAAATGTCACAATAGTCTCACGTTTTTATTCACAAATCGTATACCGACATCAAAGAGTGGTTTAACAAGTTGTTGCTATACCCTATCTGAGTAGGAGTCTCCACAGCAATAAGCATAGCACTACACACCTGGAGCTGTTGGGGGTTAAAGGAAGCCGGGCGCCCGCCTACCCAGCGTGTTCGTAGCGCGTTGGACTGCGGGTGACTAGTCCTTTGTGAGTGCGGGTTCAATTCCGCGGGCTGGCAGAAAAGCCACAGGTTCCCCAGATTCACGGTGTTCGTGGCACCGAACCGAAGGGTTACGATGTCCATGGCACCGAGCCGAAGAGCAGAAAGCGCAAGTGCTTCTGGATCGGGAAAAAAAGAAAAAAGGAAACCGGTGCACCCCCAATGCACTATAGGTAAAAGAGTGAAAACTCATAATTCCTGGGGTTCGAAGAAAAAGAAGAAGAATAGAGCGAACAAAGATGATGACGAGGACGAAGACATATATCTACATAGATTTAACATTAATTTGGAAACAAAATGACTGCTTATTGCTTGCAACTCTTGCTATATCAAAGTTATACTTTTTAGCAGGGGTCTCTGTGACATAGTGGTTAGGTATTCGCCTCTCATGTCAAAGGTACCAAGTTCGCTCCCTCGTGAAGCCATTTGGATATTTTCCCAGCGATTCCTGATCTCAGTGTAGGTTAGATCGAATTCCTAGTCATATCGGAGATGGATGATAAAACATAGGTCCCGTGCTCAATTTGAGCACGTAAAAGAACCCTTGACAGTTCAAAATCGAAAAGAGCAGACTGGAAAGCCGCTGTCCGGGCAAAATTCATTAGAAAAGATTACAACTAAAATTCCTACAAAATGTCTTAATACCTTCAAAATTACATCGGAGACGTTCGCCGGTGCTACGGAGTTCGTGCACTGCAGCTGAGACATTCCTGTGTAAGAAAGAGATCGGAGCACACATGGTTACTCGCCGAAGTGCAAGGATGATGAATGAATCAATCAATCAATCAATACTTTTTAAAAGTAATAACAAAATGATATCTGTCGTACAAGAACTTTGATTTTAGAGTCCGTGAAATCGAACTTAAGAAAATTGCCTGTTCCGATGTCAGTGCCATAGCTAAGCGTGCAAACATGAATACACGCGCTGTCAACGAATAATAACGGAGGTTATAATAAAACATGAGTGCTTTCTGTCACCGAACAAAAACTTAGAGTTATATTAAAATCATGAACTTGATTTTAATGAGAGACAAGATTTGTATAAAAACAGAATACGAAAGAATGTGATTGAAATTGTCAAAGGGAACAGAACGTATGAATGGATAACAGGAGTAAAGAATAATTTTGTTAAGTGTATAGTTGATTTGTTTGATACGGTACTTTCGTTATTAATTCACTTGCTTCGTTAGACTCGTGACTAGCCTAGCAGCATGCGTTTGCATATTGAGTGCACTGAGTGCCCTATCAGCATGCGTTTGCATATTGAGTGCACTGAGTGCCATAGCAGCATGCGTTTGCATATTGAGTGCACTGAGTGCCCTATCAGCATGCGTTTGCATATTGAGTGCACTGAGTGCCCTATCAGCATGCGTTTGCATATTGAGTGCACTGAGTGCCCTAGCAGCATGCGTTTGCATATTGAGTGCACTGAGTGCCCTATCAGCATATATTTGAATATTGAGTGTTCTAGCAGCATACGTTTACATATTGAGTGTCATGAGTAGCCTAGCAGCATATATTTGCATATTGAGTGGCCTAGCATCATATATTTGCATATTAAGTGGCCTAGCAACATATATTTGCATATTGAGTAGCCTAGCAGCATATATTTGCATATTGACTAGCCTAGCAGCATATATTTGCATATTGAGTAGCCTAGCAGCATATGCAATCAATCAATCAATCAATCAATCAATCAATCAACCATTGAGTCTCATGACTAACATAGCAGCATCGGTTTATCTATTGAGTTTCATAACGGTCTGAAGATAGTCATAAAATCTGCACGAAAACTTCGCCAAACCAGATTGTGGCAAAAATTCTACTCAATGCTCACACGGTACACAGTTGGACTACAGGAAACCCTAATGCTTTACATGAGATCTAAATTACAAGTACCTCTGAAGTCGGAATAAGGCTCACGTGAATGCAAAGAAAACTGGCAATAAGGAAATCATACCTTCCCGCAAAATTCATGCAGATGCGTCATATTAGGCCCCATGACTAAGCATGAATTTATAGCAGGCACTAAAGCAAAAATAAACATTATAAATTAGTTCGTTATACATCATCAGGTGCCGTGCCGGCTGGCGTAGGCGATCCTTGATCTCCACAAATCTCTGTCTTTGGTGTTTGCTATCAACTCAGATGTTGACGCTCTACCGTGCCATAAAGTCAGGCTACCCAAAATATTCTCTATGTCTTCCCCTGTCTCGTCTATCCTCGATTTTACCGAACCTACATCAATATTCAACGGGCCTACCATATTTTAACTCCCACTACTTGGTCCAATATTTCAATAGTTCACTCACTAACTGTAACAGTGTCATTATTGCGTGTCAAAATTATTGCGCACTTAACGACGCGCTTGTCAAATGGTTTCCAATCCAGGATTTATTGGAGGCACAGTACAAGGGGGGTAACTATAACTCTCTGTATGATAAGTTTGGTTATCAAGTGTTCTTGTAGAATATAGAGATCGATCTAGAAACATGACTAGGCAGAACTGTTCTTTGTTTATTGTTTGATCATTGGGTGGTTTAGTTTTGGGTCAGATGGAGAGAGAGAGAGAGATGGAGAGAGAACGAGCGAGCGAGAGATGGAGAGAGAGTGAGTGAGAGGGAGCAAGCGATAAAGAGAGAGAGAGCGAGAGAGATGGAGAGAGAGTGAGATGGAGAGAGATAGCGAGATGAAGAGTGAGAGAGATGGAGAGAGAGATGGAGAGAGAGAAGGAGATGAAGAGAGAGATGGAGAGAGAGTGAGATGGAGAGAGAGAAGGAGATGAAGAGAGATAGAAATGGAGAGCGCGAGATAGAGAGTGAGAGGGTCAGCGAGAGAGAGAGGGCGAGAGAGAGAGGGCGAGAGAGTGAACAAGAGAGAGAGTGAGCGAAAGAGAGCGAGCGAGAGAGAGAGAGAACGTGAGAGTCTGAAAGAGAGAGCGAGGAAGAGAGATAGCGAGAGAGTTAGTAAGAGAGCGAGGGAGCAAGAGAGAGAACGAGAGAGAGAGAGAAACGTCCGCAGATTGAATTATGGGAATGAAGAAAGATGTGGATAGATATAGAAATATTGTGGGATGTGGGTAGATAGAAGAATATTGAGGGATGTGGGTAGATAGAAGAATATTGAGGGGGTGTGGGTAATAGTTATATTGGGATGTGGGAACTAGCGCCCACACATCCTCACGCACACACACAAATCACCATTCAAGCACATACAATAGATGACATGTGAGGCCATAATCCCCTTCCCCCTCCTTTTTCCGTGATGGGCGAAGATCCGTAAACAACAAGGAAGGATTGAACACTACGACAGGTGAGGTGGGAGAACTGGCCATAGATCGAGAGTTAACTGATCTGTGATGAAAACGACCTTCTGATAAAGAGAATTGGAGTTTTCATGTTGAATGTCAAGAGATTATATATTACTAATATTGAGAGCAAATCACGATCATATTATTCGTCTGTACGGGCGAGTGAGCGTCTGTACGGGCGAGTGTGCGTCTGTACGGGCGAGTGAGCGTCTGTACGGGCGAGTGAGCGTCTGTACGGGCGAGTGAGCGTCTGTACGGGTGAGTGAGCGTATGTACGGGAGAGTGTGCATCTGTACGGGCGAGTGAGCGTCTGTACGGGAGAGTGTGCATCTGTACGGCCGAGTGAGCGTCTGTACGGGAGAGTGTGCATCTGTACGGGCGAGTGAGCGTCTGTACGGGAGAGTGTGCATCTGTAGCGGTAATAAACTCGATCATATTATTCGTCTGTACGGGCGAGTGAGCATCTGTACGGGCGAGTGAGCATCTGTAGCGGTAATAAACTCGATCATATTATTTGTCTGTACGGGCGAGTGAGCATCTGTACGGGCGAGTGATCGTCTGTAGCGGTAATAAACTCGATCATATTATTCGTCTGTACGGGCGAGTGAGCGTCTGTAGCGGTAATGAACTCGATCATATTATTCGTCTGTACGGGCGAGTGAGCGTCTGTACGGGCGAGTGAGCGTCTGTAGCGGCAATGAACTCGATCATATTATTCGTCTGTACGGGCGAGTGAGCGTCTGTACGGGCGAGTGAGCGTCTGTACGGGCGAGTGAGCGTCTGTAGCGGTAATAAACTAGATCACAACCTAAGCGTACCCAGTTCAAACTCCGCGGCAGGCAGTTTGGAAACAAATTCGTTTCTGTGGGTTTTTTTTACGAAAGGTAAAAATAGACCGTTCAGAAAGCAATGGGGAACGACTGCACGTATAAGTGGTGCCTACAAAAATCAACGACTCATTTACTGGGGTTGATGGCTACGTCCCGTAAAGGATATGCCACGATTTTATTTTCACGTGCGAGTACTCATGTGTGCTTATGACTAAATATAGCTATTATATTTTTCTCTTTCATCTTCGTGACATTTCTCACAACCTTCAGAACTTGGTTGTATCTCACTTAAGTATTTCCTTGCCCTACGATTTATCTTCTAATCACATATGGTTGTCTCTTGTCTGCCGACCTCAACCACTCTTGAATAACTTTCCCCGCAGCACTCTGTTCCGATCAATACAATACGCCAACACTCTGAATGTCTTGCATGAGTGGTTATCTACTTAAAGACTGCGGCGTAATTCTTCGATATCTATCTAATTTGTGGCAAAGCAAAGTTCACACACGACACTGTAAAATATGCACCTATTACTCTAACGATTTTATGTTGCGCACTATCAAAGTCGAATCAGGAATGGTGAGACCAAACTGGGTGGAGGTACTATTACAGACAGTGATCAGAGAAATCACCTTCATTTTTGTCCTTGGGCACGTAGGAGTCAGTGGTAATGAACGAGCTGATAGATTGGTTGGCATGGCTACAATATCAGAGGAAGCTCCCATAGACCGAAGTGACATTCTTCACGCATTGAGATAGCCTTTCCGAACAGAGGAATAACATGGTTGTGAATCTCACTCGCTGACCAGATTGAGAGAGATGGGTGTCGATATTGGTACAGCCTGAAACGAACGACATACCAAATATGCAAAGAGATTGATTAATCAACATCGAACTGGCGTGTTGGACCGCTGGACGCTGCTGGATTTGTTGAGGCGGAGATCGGAGCACCTATGGACTTGTCCGGAGTGCTATAATGATAGTCCTCTGATAACTGATAACACGCACATTTTATTATTTTGCTTGCTGGCTTAGTGAAATAAAGGTGAGAAATAAAATTGACGTGTTACTGTGTGAGTGTGAGCTACAAAAGAAACATCTGAACATGGAGAAGGCACACATGTGTGGCGGGGGACACTGATAACCATAAAAGCAGGTCTTCACGCAAAAATAATTCAGAATAGCAATGAAATGTCTGAATTCATAGCGGGCGAACTTCGCCCGCGTGTTGCCGGGACTTGTAAGATGAGCAAAGAATAGTAACACTGCTCTTTGCTGACGACCAGTGTATATTCCATAATAATATTGAACAGCTTCAAGAACACATAAACTTACTCAACAATAGCTGCCTCAAATACAACATGAAGATCAATATTCAAAAGACAGAAGTCATGACTATAAGCAGAGAACATAAAGATATCAACATACAAATAAATGACCAAACGCTAAAGCAGGTGAGAGAATTCAAATACCTTGGAAGTATCTTCACATCTGATAGTAGACTGGACAGAGAGATCGAAACTAGAATCCAGCAAGCCAACAACATTACATACCAGCTTACCCCAATTTTGAAACACCCAGCTATTCCAGTAGTGACTAAAAGACAGATTATAAATTCAATCTTTATACCAACACTGTGCTACCAGAGCCAAACATGGGCACTAACAAAAGAACAAGAAAGGAAAATTACCACATGCGAAATGAGATGCCTGAGGAAGGCAGTAAATAAAACAAGAAGAGACCATATAAGAAATGAGGAAATTAGAAGAACAGTCGGAACAACACCTGCTATTAGATTTATTGAAAAACAGAGACTCAAATGGTTTGGCCACTTGGTCAGAATGAACCCGAATACACCAGTTGCAACAGCGTACAACCTGAAAATGGAATCATCAAGAGGAAAGGGCAGACCAAGAAAAAGATGGGTTGATGGAGTTACAGACGTCTTTAAACTCCACAATACCACACCATATCAAGCGACCGAGCGTGTCTTTTTATATGTCCAAAATACTTCAATTTCCCCATTCTTATTTGTAGCATCAGCCAATTTTCTTTGATTTGTGTTCTTTCTGGATATATATATTTGTTCTCTTCTATGTCCAAGATATACAGAGGACACTTCTGTAACACTTATATTCAAAAGCACATATATGTTTTTCCACTTCTCTATTAAATGTCCATGCTTCACACCCATGCGTTGTTACTGGAAATATGCATAATCCCAAAATTATGATCTTTGTTTTATTTTTAGACTACTCTGCTGTTACAAACATACCTTGTTTCAGGGGGGTCTCTGTTATCTTGCGAGTCGAAGGTCGTAGGTTTGAATCCGGAACGCGCCTTTCTGTTCACGAGTGAATATTTTGTTAGAAACCCCTAAGATTGTTGCTGAAGTCACTGAGCTCGTGCTTTGTGCAATACTCTCTGCAGGTGGCATGCCATTTCTGGGGAGACGGACCGAGCTATATGGGGTAAAACCCGGTGCAATACTCTCTGCAGGTGGCATGCCAATTCTGGGGAGACGGACCGAGCTATATGAGGTAAAACCCGGTGCAATACTCTCTGCAGGTGGCATGCCATGTCTGCGGAGACGGACTGAGCTATATGAGGTAAAACCCGGTGCAATACTCTCTGCAGGTGGCATGCCATGTCTACGGGGAGACGGACCGAACTATATGAGGTAAAACCCGGTGCAATACTCTCTGCAGGTGGCATGCCATGTCTGCGGAGACGGACTGAGCTATATGGGGTAAAACCCGGTGCAATACTCTCTGCAGGTGGCATGCCATGTCTGCGGAGACGGACTGAGCTATATGGGGTAAAACCCGGTGCAATACTCTCTGCAGGTGGCATGCCATGTCTGCGGAGACGGACTGAGCTATATGGGTTAAAACCCGGTGCAATACTCTCTGCAGGTGGCATGCCATGTCTACGGGGAGACGGACTGAGCTATATGGGGTAAAACCCGGTGCAATACTCTCTGCAGGTGGCATGCCATGTCTACGGGGAGACGGACTGAGCTATATGGGTTAAAACCCGGTGCAATACTCTCTGCAGGTGGCATGCCATGTCTGCGGAGACGGACTGAGCTATATGGGTTAAAACCCGGTGCAATACTCTCTGCAGGTGGCATGCCATGTCTACGGGGAGACGGACTGAGCTATATGGGGTAAAACCCGGTAAAATAAAGTCAATCCTTCGTCTTGAAACCCCTTTTAATACCTTGTATCAGATACCAGAATACGCCACTAGTACAATCATACATTGTATGTGATACTACGATACGCCACTAGTAGAATCATACATTGTATGTGATACTACGATACGCCACTAGTAGAATCATACATTGTATGTGATACTACGATACGCCACTAGTACAATCATACATTGTATGTGATACCACGATACGCCACTAGTAGAATCATACATTGTATGTGATACTACGATACGCCACTAGTAGAATCATACATTGTATGTGATACTACGATACGCCACTAGTACAATCATACATTGTATGTGATACCACGATACGCCACTAGTAGAATCATACATTGTATGTGATACTACGATACGCCACTAGTACAATCATACATTGTATGTGATACTACGATACGCCACTAGTACAATCATACATTGTATGTGATACCAGAATACGCCACTAGTAGAATCATACATTGTATGTGATACCACGATACGCCACTAGTAGAATCATACATTGTATGTGATACCACGATACGCCACTAGTAGAATCATACATTGTATGTGATACCACGATACGCCACTAGTAGAATCATACATTGTATGTGATACCCCGATACGCCACTAGTAGAATCATACATTGTATGTGATACCACGATACGCCACTAGTAGAATCATACATTGTATGTGATACCACGATACGACACTAGTAGAATCATACATTGTATGTGATACCACGATACGACACTAGTAGAATCATACATTGTATGTGATACCACGATACGCCACTAGTAGAATCATACATTGTATGTGATACTACGATACGCCACTAGTACAATCATACATTGTATGTGATACCAGAATACGCCACTAGTAGAATCATACATTGTATGTGATACCACGATACGCCACTAGTAGAATCATACATTGTATGTGATACCACGATACGCCACTAGTAGAATCATACATTGTATGTGATACCACGATACGCCACTAGTAGAATCATACATTGTATGTGATACCACGATACGCCACTAGTAGAATCATACATTGTATGTGATACTACGATACGCCACTAGTAGAATCATACATTGTATGTGATACCACGATACGCCACTAGTAGAATCATACATTGTATGTGATACCAGAATACGCCACTAGTAGAATCATACATTGTATGTGATACCACGATACGCCACTAGTAGAATCATACATTGTATGTGATACCACGATACGCCACTAGTACAATCATACATTGTATGTGATACCACGATACGCCACTAGTAGAATCATACATTGTATGTGATACCACGATACGCCACTAGTAGAATCATACATTGTATGTGATACTACGATACGCCACTAGTACAATCATACATTGTATGTGATACTACGATACGCCACTAGTAGAATCATACATTGTATGTGATACCACGATACGCCACTAGTACAATCATACATTGTATACGATACCAGGATACGCCACTGGTACAAACATACCTTGTATCAGATACTAGGATACGCCACTGGTACACGCATATCTTGTATCTGCCCTGTAATTGCTGTAACATTTGCCATTTTCTAGTTGTTTTTCTTACCATCCTTGTGACTCCAGGCCTGTTTACTGTTTATCTTGTAGTTATCAGCGGATCAATACAATGTGAAGAACTATTTATTTGTTCCAATTAAGTATTCTTCAGAGACATTATCTGGCTTGTATTTAGCTATTGAATCATCTGTGTGGTGCCGGGACTCGCGAGGTGAGCAAATAATATTACAACTGAGACTTACAAGGCATGTCGTAAGAGGCGACTGAGGTAGGGGCGTAAGAAAGCTACCCTAGTAAATAAAAAAAACAGCATAAATCGGATGTGCGATACTGGTAGGCATGATGTACGGATGTGCGATACTGGTGCGTACTGGTAGGCGCATAACTGGCACAACGTACAATCGCGTTTAGGCTCAGATCACATACAAATCACACAGAATGGTTAACAAGTGGTCGATATGGAACGTTCGGATAAGAAAAAGAATGATATCCCTAGACGTGATCCGTGTTCCAATACTTGAAGGCAACCATGACTCCCAGAGATGACAACTTTAGAATCTTCTTACTGTCTAGCTACTTATAAAGTGAAGAACCTGGAAAGTTCAAGCTATTACTGCTGAAACAAAGGTGTTGCAGAGGTTGTTCTGCTACCATGTTGTTGTAGCGATTTTTTCATGTCATTTATCCGTCTGCCTTTTCTCGTATTCTCAAACCAGAATTTCAACTGCTGTAGACGCGAAGTGGTTTCATGTGATTTCAGCCTCTGTCGGTTATAATCGGCCACTGATTGATATTGTGCTCGTCTCTCGTGCCAAATGTACCAAGTTCGCTCTCACGTGGAGCCATCTGGATATTTTTACAGAGATCCCTGATATCAGTGTAGGTGAGATCGAATTCCTAGTCCTATCGGAGACGGACGATAAAACGTAGGTCCCGTGTTCAATTTGAGCAAGTAAAAGAACCTTTGGCAGTTCAAAATGGAGAAGAGCAGGCTGGAAAGCCGCTGCTCAGGCCCAATTAATTAGAAAACATTACAAATAAAATTTCTACAAAAATATCTTCACCATCTTCAAAATTACATCGGGACCTGGCCAGTGCCACGGAGTTCGTGCTGAGATATTCATGTGTAAGAAAGAGATCGGAGCACACATGGTTACTCACCGAAGTGCAATGATGATGGTCCTATCAATCAATCAGTCTCATAAAATGAGAGAAGTATTTGATTGTCTGCCTCTCCACATAATTAAACTTTCATTAACTCTTTCCTTAATCACGATTTGCTGCTATGACTAAAGTGAAAGAAATCAATAAAGCATCATCGATAAAAGGAAATCACTTTATCGATATGTGCATAAATTAGTTCAGACTAAATACATGGCAAGCTGTTCTATGCCCTCTGTTAATTGGTTAGTTAGTTACTTGTTGACTAGTTACTTGTTGACTAGTTACTTGTTGACTAGTTAGTTAGTTGACTAGTTAGTTAGTTAGTTGACTAGTTAGTTAGTTGGCTAGTTAGTTAGTTGACTAGTTAGTTAGTTGACTAGTTAGTTAGTTAGTTGACTAGTTAGTTAGTTGGCTAGTTAGTTAGTTAGTTAGTTGACTAGTTAGTTAGTTGACTAGTTAGTTAGTTAATTGGCTAGTTAGTTAGTTGGTTAGTTAGTTAGTTGACTAGTTAGTTAGTTAGTTGACTAGTTAGTTAGTTGGCTAGTTAGTTAATTGGCTAGTTAGTTAGTTGGCTAGTTAGTTAGTTGGCTAGTTAGTTAGTTAGTTGGCTAGTTAGTTAGTTAGTTGACTAGTTAGTTAGTTAGTTAGTTGGCTAGTTAGTTAGCTAGTTAGTTATTTAGTTGGCTAGCTAGTTAGTTAGTTGACTAGTTAGCTAGTTGACTAGTTAGTTAGTTAGTTGGCTAGTTACTTAGTTAGTTAGCTAGTTAGTTAGTTAATTTGCTAGTTAATTAGTTAGTTGGCTAATTAGTTATTTAGTTGGCTAGTTAATTAGTTAGTTGGCTAGTTAATTAGTTAATTGGCTAATTAATTACTTAATTGGCTAGTTAGTTAGCTAGTTAGTTATTTAGTTGGCTAGTTAGTTATTTAGTTGGCTAGTTAATTAGTTAGTTGGCTAGTTAGTTATTTGATTAATTAGTTAGTTGGCTAATAGGTTACTAGTTAGTTAGTTAGTTTGCTAGTTAGTTAGTTAGTTCGTTGGTTAGTTAGTTAGCTAGTTAGTTAGTTAGTTTGCTAGTTAGTTAGTTAGTTAGCTAGTTAGTTAGTTGGTTAGTTAGTTAGCTGGATGATTAGTTAGTTAATTATCTAGTTAGTGTGCTAGTTGACTAGTTAGCTAGTTATTTAGTTAGTTGACTAGTTAGCTAGTTATTTAGTTAGTTGACTAGTTACCTAGTTAGTTGACTAGTTACCTAGTTAGTTAGTTGACTAGTTACCTGGTTAGTTAGTTGACTAGTTACCTAGTTAGTTGACTAGTTACCTAGCTAGTTAGTTGAATAGTTACCTAGTTAGTTGACTAGTTACCTAGTTAGTTGACTAGTTACCTAGTTAGTTGACTAGTTACCTAGTTAGTTGACTAGTTACCTAGTTAGTTGACTAGTTACCTAGTTAGTTGACTAGTTACCTAGCTAGTTAGTTGACTAGGTACCTAGTTAGTTAGTTGACTAGTTACCTAGTTAGTTGACTAGTTAGCTAGCGTTTTCTTGCTGTAAAATAAACTAAGTGCCAGGTCGTACACATCCGTATCCTTCAGCCTGGATATCTCCACATTCCTAATATCAGGCCTTGATACTGCAGGTTTTTTGTTTGCTTAAGTACAATAACCCTTATCTCACCAGCAGCGATAATTATGTTATCATCAATTATTTGAGCCAGGTACATTTCTAAGATCTCTTAGTCTCAACATAAGCGTACATATTCTTTTGATTCGAGTTGTTCTAAGTAGCGAGCGAGAACAATTGTCCATTTATTGTCGTCAAGGTTATACTAAGTGAGATCTGAACTTGAAGTGAGAGCATCGATTGTCGGGGAGTTTAGGATGAATAAGGGGATGCTCTCAACGATCTCCTATTGGATGAGGACACTAAAATTGGTTGAGTCTATCCAGTGATTCTTCTTCTTCTTCAAACGTTTCATATCGACCACTTGTTAAACCACTCTTTGTGATTTGTATGTGAACTGAGCCTAAGAGCGATTGTACATTGTGCCAGATATGCGCCTACAAGTAGGCCAGCACATCCGATTTCTGCGACTTTTTTTTTTTACTAGGGTAGCTTCCCTAGGCTTCTACCTTAGACGACTCTTACGACATGCCTTATAGGTCGCATTGTTACTATTCTTTGCTCCCCTTGTGAGCCACGGTAACACACAGGCGATCCATCGATTCAAGGAGTTTGTAATTACACCTTGTACAAGTAGAACTTGTTGTCTTAAGGGCCAGAGAGAGAGAGAGAGGGGGAGAGAAAGAGAGAGAAAAAAGAGAGAGAGAGGAAGAGAAGAGAGAGAAAGAGAAGAGAAGAAGAGAGAGAGAGAGAAGAGGGAAAGAGAGAGAAGAAGAAGAGAGAAGAGAGAGAAAGAGAGAGAGAAAGAGAGAGAGAAAGAGAGAAGAGAGAGAGAGAGAGAGAAGAGAGAGAAGAGAGAGAGAAAGAGAGAGAGAGAGAGAGAGAGAAAGAGAGAGAGAGAGAGAGAAAGAAGAGAAGAGAGAGAAAGAGAGAGAAAGAAAGAGAAGAGAAAGAGAGAGAAAGAGAGAAGAGAGAAGAGAAGAAGAGAAAAGAGAGAAAAGAGAGAAAGAGAGAAGAGAGAAAGAGAGAGAGAAAGAGAGAGAGAGAGAGAGAGAGAGAGAGAGAGAGAGAGAGAGAGAGAGAAAGAGAGAGAGAGAGAGGTGTGCTTAACCAGCGAGTCACATAAACAATCAGCAAACATATCTTTCGACATATGTTGGAGACATTGAGCACCTATGGGTCTGCTCGTAGTGCTATGACGTCGGTTCAGTAACCAATAAGCAATAACGAGATTAGACTTACTTTGGAAGTAATGTCGTCCGTGTCGTGTCGGGGCCCGCAAGAGAAGCAAAGAATAGTACCACTGCGACCCTACAAGGAATGTCGTAAGAAGCGACTGATATCTAGGGAAACTACCCTAGTAAATAAAAAGCGTCGAAGAAATCGGATGTGCTGGCCTACCTATCGGCGCATAACTGGCACAACGTACAATCGCTCTTAGGCTCAGATCACATATAAGTCACAAAGAGTGGTTTAACAAGTGGTCGATATGGAGCGTTCGAAGAAGAAGAGGAGGAATTCAGACTTTGTGCAATACTCTCGGCAGGTGGCGTGCCATCTTTGATCTACAAGGACTGAGCCATATAGAGAAACCCGGTGCAATGAAGTCGGCTTAATACCCACATTTAAATATATATTTATTTTACTCTTATCAACATCCTAACCAACCCTTCAAGTGAAAGGTAGGACTTGATTGTCTACTGTAAATTTTATGAAGTAAATGAATAAATATTTGAACTGTCAACTCTTTCTCTAACATAAGTCAACACTGGCTACCTCTACCATGACTGATTATATCTGACACTATATTGCAGTAGTACTAATTAGGTGAAGTATTATAAAGTGAAGATTTATGCTCAGGAATCTGTACCAATAACCTTTCTTTCTTTTTTTTTCTCCAATCCTGTTTTCACTCACAGCATCAGGATAAGAAGAGATTTATAGAACGGGCTTTGTGTGCTCTTCATAAGTAGCTTCTTTCGTCGCCTCTATTATCTCTGAGGTCCACCTTTTGCGAGGTCAGCCTTTTGCTTTGTATCCAACGTATATGAATAACATTGCTCTTTGAGCCGCACTGTTTGTTGGTAATTTGCTTATGTGGCCTAACCTTTCAATTTGTTGTTTCTTGATGAAGTTTATTACTGAGGTTGTACCCACTTTTTTCTGATATCTTCATTTCTAAACTGGTCTCTTCTTGATACTCCGAAAATTCTGCGCAGACTCTTCATCTCTATTGTGACTAGTTTTCTTCTGTCATTTAATGTCACTGTCCAGGTTTGGCACTGATAGCATAATGTGGGGAGAAAGATTGTGTTGAATAATACTCTTTTAGTGTTCATGGTAATATGTTTGCATTTTAAAATTGGTGCCATTTTGCCCTTTGACTTGATTTGCTTTATTGCATCTATTTTCAATTTTGTTAGTTATTCTTCCATTTGTTGAACAAATGCTCCCAATGTATGCAAATTCTTTTACTTGTTTTAACTGATGTTTGTCGATAGAGATATCGGTAGCGGTTTCCTCTCTTGCGAATGTCATTACTTCGGTTTTGTCAATGTTTATTCTCATATTGTATTCAAGAAAAAGAGGACAAGCCCAAATCTTGTATCCATGTCCCATTAAATAAAAACGTTTTTGACTCGTGAACTAGACCAAGGAATTTTTGTAAAGTGTTATGCGTCACAGATCTGAAAATAAACTGACAATTAGTTGCGCATGTTGGCTACAAATTTGGTCATACCTTGGTCTTATACTATTGAACGCATTTAAGAATGGATTTGACAGAATGAGAACAGACAGCCATAGCAACGTATTGTTTCAAACAATTAATCTCCATAGCTACATGTCATCATTTATAGAAAACTTGTAGACTCAATTTATTTTATCAGTTAAATGAGGACTATCATCATAGCACTCCGGACACGTCCATAGGTGATCCGATCTCCGTCTCAACAAATTCAGCATCGTCCAGCGACCCGAAACGACAGTGTGATGTTGATTAATCAATCGTTGTGCATATTTGGTCTGTTGTTCTTTCGGACTGCACCAATATTGACACCCATCTCTCTCAATCTGGTCAGCGAGTGGAATTCACAATCCTGAAAATATATTTTATATCATTACAAGAAGTCTCCCCTTTTTTTCCCCCGATCCAGAAGCACTTGAGCTGAAAGCTCTTCGGTCCGGTGTCATGGACATCGTAACCCTTCGGTTCGGTGCCACGAACACCGTAAATCTGGGAACCTGTGGCTTTTCTGTCAGTCCGCGGAGTTGAACCCGCACTCACAGAGGACTTGTCACCCGTAGTCAAACGTGCTACGAACACGCTGGGCAGGCGGGCACACGTCTCCCTTAAAGGATCAACAGGCGAAGGATTGACTTCACTGCACCGGGTTTTTCATATGACTCCGTCCCTGTCGCCAGAAATAGTACGCCATCTGCCAAGGGTAGTGCACAAAGCAATCGCATGTATGTTTCCGGGGCCCCCAGGGAAGCAAAGCAATCGCATGTATGTTTCCGGGCCCCAGGGAACAAAGAATAGTAACACTACGACCTACAAGGCATGTCGTAAAAGGCGACTGAAGTAGGAACCTAGGAAGCTACCTAGTAAATAAAAACGTCGCAGAAATCGGATGAGCAAGCCTACTTGTAGGCGAATAACCTTCACAAAGTACAATCGCTCCTAGGCTCAGATCACATACAAATCACAAGGAGTGGTTAAGTGGTCAATATGGAGCGTTCGAAGAAGAAGAAGCACAAAGCACGAGCTCCATAGCCCCAGCAACAATCCTAGAGCTCTCAGAAAAAAATTTCATATGTGACTCGGTCCGGGTTCCAACATACAACCTTCAGAACGACAGATAACCGCCTTAACTACTTCACCATTGAGATCCCCAGATAACCGCCTTAACTACTTCACCATTGAGATCCCCAGATAACCGCCTTAACTACTTCACCATTGAGATCCCCAGATAACCGCCGTAACTACTTCACCATTGAGATCCCCAGATAACCGCCTTAACTACTTCACCATTGAGATCCCCAGATAACCGCCATAACTACTTCACCATTGAGATCCCCAGATAACCGCCGTAACTACTTCACCATTGAGATCCCCAGATAACCGCCTTAACTACTTCACCATTGAGATCCCCAGATAACCGCCTCAACTACTTCACCATTGAGATCCCCAGATATCCGCCTCAACTACTTCACCATTGAGATCCCCAGATATCCGCCTCAACTACTTCACCATTGAGATCCCCAGATAACCGCCTCAACTACTTCACCATTGAGATCCCCAGATATCCGCCTCAACTACTTCACCATTGAGATCCCCAGATAACCGCCTTAACTACTTCACCATTGAGATCCCCAGATATCGCTCGCTTGTGTCCTATTAATCTAGATTAGGACATAGACCCTCAAATTACTCATGCCAACTTTTCCTCTTTATTCAACTTTTCCGTATATCTTAATTTTTAACTCCCATTTCTTCTCTATATATTACTAGGTTTCCATCTTTTTTGCTCAACACGCGGGTTTCAAGAAAGGACCCTTCTTGTTATATTTTCCTCGGATTTTCTCATGGTGTGTCCCTCCGGTCCTGCCCCAGCGTCGTTTCTTTACATTTTGATTCTATTTTAAGCATCCAGTTATTTCTTCCATCTGTCGTTAATATATTACCCAGATCTCTTCCCCCTCCTCTCTCTCCCTGTCTCTCTCTCTCTCTCTATATATATATATATATATATGAAAATCGTGGCATATCCCAAAGGACGTAGCCATCATCCACAGTAAACAAGTCGTTGATTTTCTAGGCACCACTTATACGTTCAGTAGTTTGCCATTGCTTTCTGAACAGGTGGCACCATCGTCCTTTTGTTAAAATCAACGGAAACAATTTGCAAGCAAACTGTCCGCAGCGTGATTCGAACTCAGAACGTCGGGGTTAATAGACCGAGTCACTAACCCCTAGGCCACAGACGCCACTATATATATATATAAAACATATGACGCCCTTATGACAGCAACAAATGCACAGCCTTCGTCTCTATTCTTGGCCATCCTCTGTATTGTGTTCAAGCTGTGATTTATTTATTTCAATTCTTGTTTTACTGTTCTCCTCCAGGTCGTTTTGAGTCATCTACGTTTTCGTTTACCCTCTGGTGTCTATCACAGTACAGTTTTCGGGATAGAGATACTGTCCATGCGTATCACATGTCCGATCCATCTCCAATATCTCTTCTATATGATAGTGCTCATATTCTCTTGTTGCTACTGTACAATCAATTCTTGGTTAGAGAAAGTGTTTGACCAGAACAATTTTAAGATCTTTCACAGACAAGTTGTAAGGAAGATGGAGAGTTTGAACATATTTTGTTCTGTCATTCTCCACCACTCTGATCTGTATAGTAAATTTGATAGCACACAGTTAAGGTATATATTAATCGTGGTTTTGAAACTGTGTTTGGTTGATTTCCAGACCGCATGAAGAGGTCATAAATGCACTTTGTGTCTTACTAAGTCGGTTTTTAATTAGTTTAATATAGATTTTACGATTAAATCAGTATCGATATTATAATTAGTTCAGTATCGACTTACAATAATGTCATTATCGATGTTATAGTTTAGTATCGATGTTATAATTAATTTAGTATCGATATTACAATTAATTTAGTATCGACATTATAAGTAGTTCAAAATCGATATTACAATTAGTTCAGTATCTACATTACAATTATTTCAGCATCGACATTTTAATTAGTTTAGTATCGACATTACAATTAGAGTAGTATCGACATTACATATAGTTTAGTATCGATATTACAATTGGTTCATTATCTACATTACAATTAGTTCAGTATCGATATTACAATTGGTTCAGTATCGACATTACAATTAGCCCAGTATCGACATTAAAATTAGAGCAGTATCGACATTACAATTAGTTTAGTATCGACACTACAATTAGTTCAATATCGATATTACATTTATCCAAGTATCGATATAACAATTATTTAAGTATCTATATTACACATATACACATTTATTTATGTGTGTTCATACACTTTTGACTTAAAACATAAACACACATTTACTTATTTAACCCCACATTTTAGACACACGTCTTAACTAAAGAGACGTCTTTATATTTTACAGGTTAGTTTATCTGTCATTTCCACGCAATCATGGGCTCTTTCTGGGGTCACTTGGATGAGGGTCTATTCTTCATTATCATAGCTGTATGGTGGATGCTTCATGCCTTTAGAGAATATATTTTGGTAAGTTTTCGTCTTTGTGTAATAATAGGTAATGTGGACGCTGATTGATTGATTCGCTCATGTTGTACCAGAGCCCGCAATAGAAGCAAAGAATAGTACCACTGCGACCTTCAAGGCATAGTTAAAGAGGTGGTTGATGTAGGGGCTTAGGAAAGCTACCCTAGTAAATAAAAATAGACGCAGAAATCGGATGTGCTAGCTTACTTGTAGGCTCATAACTGGCTCAACGTACAATCGCTCTTAGGTTCAGATCACATACAAATCACAACAAGTCTTTAACATGTGGTGGATGCCCGTCTGCCCAGCGTGTTCGTAACGCGTTGGACTACGGGCGACAAGCTCCCTGTGAGTGCGGGTTCAATTCCGTGGGCTGGCAGAAAAACCACAGTTTCACCAGATTCACGATGTTCGTGGCACCAAATCGAAGGGTTACGATGTCCACGGCACATTGCCCGCCTGCCCAGCGTGTTCGTAACGCGTTGAACTACGGGCGACAAGCTCCCTGTGAGTGCGGGTTCAATTCCGCGGGCTGGCAGAAAAGCCAGATTCCCCAGATTTACGGTGTTCGTGGCACCGAACCGAAGGGTTACGATGTCCATGGCACGAGCCGAAGAGCTGAAAAGCTCAAGTGCTTCTGGATCGGAAAAAATAATATATGTAGTCATTTTCTAACAGTTACACTACCAAAGTGGGGCGTCTGGCCGAATGGATTAGAGCGCGGCTCCCATGCGGTAGACACGGGTTCAATCCCCGGTAAGGCCACGGAGCTTTTTTCTGTCGATGGCACAAAGAAAACACCTAAACCTGAACAGTCTCGCGGCGATTGCATTTACCATGAGGCCAGTAAATTTCTCATGTCCCTCATGTCTCTCATGACCTACACAGCCTAAAAAAGAGATATTACAAACGGAATGACATGTTTTTTTTAACACTACCAAAATTGCAGCTTAATGTAAACTATTTCTTTGTACAGGCTGAGAGCAAGGGTGAAGCTATGCGTCCCAACATACACTACGATGTTACCATTTGTAAAAAACCTTTACCGATAGAGATCATTTTAAAGATTTTGTTTCCAATTGTAGGTAAGGCTACTGATCCTCTTTTCCTAGTTGTTGATGAACTTTTGTTTCTCTCTTTGTTTCCATTGTTGTATTTACATATGTTATCGTAATATTATTTACTGTCCGCGTACAACTAATATTATTAGTTGCAAAACTACAGTCACCAAAAGATCAAGATGGAAGTGAAAAGACATGATTAAAAGTATGTTTCTACCAACACTATGTTACCAGTGCCAAACTTGGTCACTGACAGCAACACACCACAGAAAGCTCACCACATGTGAAATGAAATGATTCAGGAAGACGGTGGGGGTCACCAGGAAAGATAGACTACGAAACGAGGACATCAGAAGCAGGGTAAGTATAACTTCATACATCGTATATATTGAAAGACAACAAATGCAGTGGTTTGGACATTTAATGGGAATAGAATACAACCAACCACTGATAGCAGCATACAATTAAAAAAGAATCAGGTACTAGATCCAAGGGAAGACCAAGAAAAAGATGGATAGACAATATCACGCTAAATAAACTCTGATAAACACAACAAGGATGACTCATCTGGCCCTGAAATGCAAATTAAAGCTTCCACCCCTACGCTTAACGGCAAGAGTGGACAACCAATTCCATCATCCACCTGGGCAAAGACAGTAGACAACTACAGGGTGTTCAAGATAAAAGCAGCATGTGAATGGCATATATGTATGAAAATGAGAAGGTTCAGTTATGACGTGATATAGTTCAAGGTTGTATGACGGTGTGTAATTGTAGTGTGGAAAGGGGCGACGAACAAACGTGACGTTGGACGAGCTAGTCAGAACCGGTTTAAATAGTAAATAGACCCAACGTAATAGGTTAACTGGCGACTTTCAATTTGTCAATGGCACTGCATTTATCTTGAACACCCTGTATAATCAGGCTTGCACTCTGAGTGACTTATTGAGTATAACCCGAAAGGTGGAGGCTGGTCTGGTGCGCATGAATGGGCTGAATGACTGCAAGCGTCAACAATTTGCAGAATAACACTTATCTTCGTTCAGGGGCACATGGGTGTCGTTGGCAATCAGAGAGCAGACAGGTTGGCTGACTTTGCCACCATATCAGCTGGCCAGCAAATGGATATAGCTGACATTCTGAATGCTTTCATAGAGTGTGACCTTAAAAATATTTACATTTAAACCAAGCCACGTCAACTGCTAGATTGTAAGAGCTGCGATTGAAGTGTCCTGAAAAGAACAGCACAACAGGTGTACGAGTTGAGGCATCAATCAACATCAAGCTGATATAGTAATTCGCTGGGTGCTGTTAGAGATATTGCGAAGAGGTCGGATCACCAATGGATATGTCTGGAGTGCAATGACAAATATTCCAAACTGAAACTAATAGTATTATTACTTCCCTTGTTCAAATGATAGTATTATTACTTCCCTTGTTCAAATGATAGTATTATTACTTCCCTTGTTCAAATGGTAGTATTATTACTTCCCTTGTTCAACTGGTAGTATTATTACTTCCCTTGTTCAACCGGTAGTATTATTACTTCCCTTGTTCAACCGGTAGTATTATTACTTCCCTTGTTCAACTGATAGTATTATTACTTCCCTTGTTCAGCTGGTAGTATTATTCCCTAGTACAACTAGTAGTATTATTACTTCCCTTGTACAACTAATATTACTATTATTACTTCCCTTGTACGACTAATATTATTGTTGTCAATAAAAAACACATGTTGTTACCATTTCACCACAAGTTGTCATATTTCTACCACACCTGTTTATTTTCTCACAAAAGTGCAGACATTTTCAATTGTGTATTAGATTTCCAAAATATTGTCCGTGTTCCGCTGTATATTATTTTGTCTGGCCACTGAACCATGAACAAGGTTGCTTGGAACAGTATACAACCATGTCAAACAACAAGTTGAATTGTACACGAGTTCCAAATGTCATGTCGTCTGTAAATGTACAGAATTCATTCCTAAAATTATGAAATTATTTTTAAAAAATCTTTGATATTTCAAACTTCTCGGCATTGTTTGTACACTATTTGTGCGGTCGAATGCTCCTTTTTAAGTCTATCAAATCTCATGTGTGTTGCTAGGGCTCGCAAGGGGAGCAAAGAATAGTAGCACTGCAAATACACGGTTGAAAGCTGAACTAGGAACCTAGCTAAGCTACTCTGGTAAATAAAAATCCTCGCAGAAATTGAATGTGCATGCCTACTTGTAGGCTCATAGCTGGGTACAATCGTTCTTAGGCTCGGATCACATACAAATCCCAGTTTGGATCACATACAAATCACAAAGAGTAGTTTAACATGTGATCGATATGGAACATTCGTAGAAGAAGTCTACAAAATTCGTTTAATGTATGGGTATTTTAAAAATGTTATCAGTTATATGAGGAATATAATCAAAGCACTCCGGACATGTCCATAGGTGCTCCGATCTCCGCCTCAGCAAATCCAGCATCGTCCAGCGACCCAACACGCCAGTTCGATGTTGATTAATCAATCTCTTTGCATATTTAGTATGTCGTTCTTTTCGGGCTGCCCCAATATTGACACCCATCTCTTTCAATCTGGTCAGCGAGTGAAAATATACAGCGAGTACAAATATTATAAAAATGTTAAAATTATCAAAGCTTCATGCTTGAATGAAGTCAAGAACTTCAGCCTGCCACTGAGATATCTGTGTTTAACTTCTTCTCAACTCTAGTTGTTGCCAAGAACATACTAGGGCGTACTGCTCTGCTACTTTTTAATGTACACAGAACGCGCCGTTGATAATCATCGTAGAACAAACAATGAAGTGGCATACTACTCTACATGTTTTTGTTGAGTTTGAGAAGGCATTTAACAACATAGATAGACAACAATAGGGAGTGGTAGACTCTACTCTATGTGTGCTTTGTTGATTTTAAGAACTCATTTGACAGCATAGATAAGCAATCAATGTGAAATATCTTGAAGTACTATGGGGTACCAGGAGATGTACGGAAATCTACAAATATGAGGTGGTCAGACCTCATCAGATCAGATCTGGAGAAAACCGTGGGAAGGTTGCGGCAATACTGAGTAAATGGGCGTTTTGGACAAAGACAGGTATATACAGTATTACATAAGCGATGACAAATGAATAATTCAATCACAAAAATGATAAGAATCGACGTTTCGACCGTATGCATTTATCAATGAAACAAATACAAGCACGGAATACTAAATAAACTAAAAGATGGGATACCAGAGTAGACTGTTAACATCATCCAGAAAATGTATGAGTGATTTTCCTGCCAGGTTATCCACGATGGAAGTCTGCTCGAGAAATTTCAGGTCACTGTGTATGCTAGACAAGGATGCCTACTGTCTCTCCTCCTCTTCTTGAGGCTACTTGATTCTGTTATACACACAACAGTTGCCAGGTCCGGAAATGGAATTCAGTATACACGTATGTCAAAATTAGAGGACTTGGACATCACGGATAAATCTTGCCTTGCTCTCAGACAGACTACAAGACATGCCGGAAAAAGTGGATGATCTGACAGAAACGGCGCAACGTATAAGTCTGAAAATCCCCAAAAGAAGACAAAATAAGGCAAAGTACTGCGTAGCAACAAAATACAGCAAGACAAGATACTGATTGAGAGAAGGGTGCAATAATGTTAAGTTGTTCATAATCTTATCCCTTTGACCACTTCTTACAGTTTGTTTTCTTCTTCTTCTTCTCGATCGTTCTTCCCGGCCATTTTGATCATTCTTATTGTGGTATATAAACAGACGTTGCCAAGAACGGTTAGAACGTTGCGTCCCCGTTAAGCCCCTAGTAGTGTAGGACGACCGCATTCGGCATTTCCGCGTTTACGGCTTTCGGAAATGTTTGAGTCTGCCATGCCGGCAGTCAAACACTTTCCAGACATCGTGAGTACTTTTCTCTTTAATGATCCGTTTATCGCCGTATATTTGGGCTTGGATCTACGCTAAAGAGCTTTTTGTACGTTGCAACCTTTTTGACTAAGCGCGGCGTTTCTTGTTGCATCTTATGAAGAGCACTCTTTAATGATCTTTTTAACGCCGTATATTTGGGCTTAGATCTACGCCAAAGAGCACTTGCTATATATATATATATATATATGTTAATCACAATAACATAAATTCACACATCACACATCTATTTCCATAAATACATAAGGATAGCTTACTTCTTCATGAACTATGTAATGTTTAACATAATTAATTTATCATTTAACAATAATACTTTCACTTCTAAATATACTGCTAATGGTAGTTCAAACAAAAACACATATCTTCATACATTGACAATACACATTTGTAATATAATTGTACAATTCTACTAGCCCATATTAGTCATAATGTAGCCCACATTTATAATTAATAACTTACTCATACATACTTTGCTCACACATACTTGCTCATACATACTTACTCATACATACTTACACAAACTTGCTTATATATACTTCATGACATGTAAAATGCTTGCCTAAGACATCTTACAAACACACATTACATATAAATATTAACTTCTAAATTGTTATTAAGACAGCTAGACAATACAGCAGTGACAAATTGTACAGCCCAGAGGTCTGCTATTATTTAAACTTTATGTTTTTCACAGTGAACTTGTGTATTTACAGTTGGATAAGTTTGTAGCAGCTGTGTTTCTATGATAAATTTTAATTCCTTAGTTTTATTTCTTATACCCCAAGCTCTTTTCTCTATACCAGCTACCATTGAATGTACAACTTCTCCTCCTTGTTCTCCTAAAAGCCCAATCCGAAACCATTAATTCTGATCCAGTTTGCACAGTGATGTTCTAGTATGTGTTGTTTTGGAATTATTTTATCTGGAAAATACAGTCTGTACATTTTCATGTAATCTTGTATTGCTAATTGTATTTCTGGAACTGTGTCAGCATGGATTGGTCTACTGTGTGAGATGTAATTGTGAACTTTTTCAAATGCTGTATTTAATGAATTAAAAATGTCTCTTGTGATCAATGCAATATTTATTATATCCTTATTCTGTGTGTACAATTGTGTGTGTGTTATGACATCTTCTGTGAGATCTTTATAGACTTTACATGTTAAGTATTTATGACAGTGGTTACCAACAAAAGCTCTACTATGATATGCCTGTGGTGTGATTTTGTGTTTGTCTAATACTTTATCTAACTGTGAACACACTGGACCAGACCTATCACACAGTGCTACAAACTCAAGTTCTAATAGGCTTGCTTGTGCTTTCTTAATCTTAGTATTGCATTTTATTTTCTCCTCCTCACTTTCACAAACTAATAAATCTGCATGTAACTTGTTTATTTCTAATGAAAACATTTCTGCCTGATGCCAATTCTTACCGTATTGTTTTAAATATTGTATGGTGTTTGAACAAGTGTGTTCCTTTTCTATGTTTACCATGATATCTCTGTCTATTCTGTCAGCTGCTTTTTCTAGTAATGTGTGATGTTTATGAACAATACCTAATAAAATGTGAAGGTAAGGAGGAGCAACTTTGTCAATATCAATATTTAAAATTGGAGCATGCAAGCAGTTATAATACAGAGATGCATGTTTTTTATTACCATGGCCAATTGTAATGAAACGATTGTGATATTGTTTCAACAATGACAGACCTCTGGCTTGTACAGATCTGCTCTCCGTTGGAACCTGAAAGTCTTTACGTGATTGGAGGCACCACAAGCATGGATATCTTCCTTGTGCACCTGATAGCCCATACACCTTTGTTAAAAAATCATAATCTCCATAAAAGAAAACCACCAGTTTCTTACCCTCCCACTCTAACCGTGTCAGTGTTTCTATCCGAGATTTCATATCTGTCATAATTGTTTCTACATTGTTGTATGTATCTTTAACTTTAGCTATTGCTACTAGAATAGTATTTAATTTAGAATTTGGTCTTGCTAAGTTTGCAATTTGCATTGTGACTTTGAAACTGTTCTTGCCATGGTCACCTCCCACTTTAACCCAAATCTGATCTTCTGGTATACATCTGCTATGCCATGTTAATAATCCCTCTCTGCTATAATCACTAAGAAGTGTACAAACAAAACTACCCAAATCTTTAATATAAGCATATGGTGCCTCCATTGTATGACCATCAGGTCCCTCGAATACTTTCATATCAACATGCACCCAGTCTCTTGTAACATCTTTCGCACACTGCCTTTCTGATCTTTCATGTGGCATCTCAACCCCAACCTGCTTCAGATATGCTTTATGTTTTCTTTCTTGCCTCCATGATAATCCTAATGATTCTTTCATAGAAATAGCTAAAGGAGTTGGGACTATTACTTTTAATTCTGCTACTTTACTGATATTCACACGGGATCTTTTTGGGAGTCGTTTAATTTCATGTGCTTGTTGCACTTCTAAAGAATCAGTTGATGTGCCTGCTACAAGTTCCCTAACATCTTGAAGATATTTAGACCGCTTTCGTTTTGTTGGAGATTTTATTTGTGATGTTTGTTTCCTGGATTTTACTATTTTTTTTCAATACAAGTGGTTGTCCTCTTGTTCTGCATGTTATTACATTATGTGAGTGAGATGTGTTTAGTTTTCTTCTAACAAAATGTGTAAATAACTCTTCTTCACCTCTAGATAGAGGCTCTTGAAGTGATTTACTACGATAGAGATGAATTTTTTTTGCTATCTAACATTGGTGAGGTTGAAGAGCATGTCATGTGTGATGCAGTTTTTTTTTCTATGTAAATTGTCTTCAACAGTCACATCAACCTCATCCTGTAAAGAAATATCCCTACCATCACTGCAAGGCTGCTTAGAATGCATGGGGAGATCATGGAGGACAGTATCCAATGTAACTGTGGGCTTAGAATTCATGACATTTTTTGAAACAACCAAGACGATTTTGTTTATAATGAAAACATAGACTACACTCATTTACACTAACATCAGAGTTAAACTCAGTCCATATATTCCGATATTTATCAGCAATGTTGTGCGTTGACTTGAGTGAATTTTCTGATAGTGTTCTTTGAATACGTATAATTCTTGACACACATCTCCTACACATACTTGTTGAATGTTTATTGGGCAAATCATTATTTACATTTATTCCAAATACATAAAAATGTCATTTGTTTTATGTATACACTGTGCTGGCTTGTGGTATGATTTTTTTCTTTTCGATTAAGAAGTTTTTCTCCACATGTCCTACACAGACCTTGGATATTTGAGACATGCTTGTCCAATGTATGTGCCATGTTAATATAATGCAGTATTAACAATAGTTCCAGCAAACAATATCTCAGCCTGAAATAGATAATTTACAAATTATTAGCTATTACTACATATTATATATAATTTTTCTGTGGTTACAAGCAATTTATTTCAATCATAATATATTCTATTATTTACTTTTATTTTTACTTATAACTTCTAATAGCATAATGTTACGAACTTACAGTCCCTAATTAGATCTCCAAAACATATTGTAATCGGTCGTTGGTAATATTCAGATAATGTAATAATGTCTTCTGTCGTCAATATATATGGATGATTGCATCTAGTCACATTTAGCTAGGAATTTATATCACTAAACTTGCTATTCGATACAAATAGCAACTAACCAGCAGAAATACAGCATAACAGAGTTTTGTAATTATGCTTAGAATTAGCGTTTATCGCTCTGTAAATAACAACACTGTTGTTTACAAGAGTCGGAGTGAACATGACGTAGTAGTCGGTCAAAGTGACATCGAAACAAAACGGGGTCGTCAATCTAGCGATCAAAAGTTTGTAGCTTCAAGATAATGTGCGCACACTAAAATTGAACAAAAGAGAGAGGAATCATTCATCCTTTTGAAAATGTATGATTCAGTGACGTAATATATTTTAATCGTATGAAAATATGAAGTTTTGGAGCTGTAACTGTGCAAAAAGTAGCGGTGTACAAAATTATTGCGGTGACAATTCGTAATTGTCTCGTTATAGGTAGCTTTCCCTTACGAAATGTTTATAAAATTGTTTGGTAATATGGAATACTTTAAAGTTTATAATAAATTTCATATTTTATGGAAAAATTGACATACAAGTATACTAACCTGATTTATTTCACACCAGTTTCACCGATTCACTAGAAATTCAAAATGGATACAAGTTATGAACTTTTTTAATTACCCAACATTCAACGCGCGAAGAATGTCTTGGAGGTTCCTTAAAGATCGGTATTTTAATACAAATAGGTCGCCGTGTACTGTACATATTTACTGACTGGGCGAGTTCCGGTTTAGGAACATTAATACCCTTCTAGGACTAGTCAGTGGAACTGTCACTTGTCGGCTGCTTTGTGTGTTCATTGCTCTTTAACGATCATTGTTCACCGTATAACAGTTTGTTTCAGACAGGCCATCATTTTGTGTTCGATGCTGTTAACCTAGTTAAGTCTACCCATCTTGTGTCGCAGGGTTTCTGGGCGAACTCTTGGACGGAGGAGTTCGATTCCAGGACGCTAATGGCAACTTTGTCAAACTGATCTACCAGCAGCATATGACGATCTATGGCATCTTCATCATCCATGGCGTCACTGATCTCATGGCGTGGTTTAAGGCGCCTCTCTTTCCTTGTAAGTTTTGTTTATTTGTTTCTAGTGTACTGTTTTAGAAAACATTGTTTACATTAGTTACTGACTGATTGATTGATTGAGTGATAGCACCATCATCATTGCACTTCGGTGAGTAACCATATGTTCTCCGATCTTTATCTTACACAGAAAGATCTCAGCTACAGTGCACGAACTCCGCAGCACTGGCGAGGGTTCCCAATATAATTTTGAAGATGGGGAAGATATTTTGTTGGAATTTAATTTTTAATTTTAAATCTTTCTAATGATATTTGTCCGGGCAGTGGCTTACCAGTCTGATCTTCTCGAGTTTGAACTGCCAAGGGCTCTTTTACGTGCTCAAATTGAACACGGGACCTACGTTTTATCGTCCGTCTCCGATAGGACTAGGAACTCGATCTCACCTACACTGCGATCAGGGATCTCTGGAAAAATATCCCGATGGTTCTACGAGGGAGCGAACCGGTTACCTTTGATACAACAGTCTCCCCCCTAACCTCTACGCTACAGAGACCCTCTAACAGTTACTTACATCAAGAACAGCTGTTGTCACCATGAACAATTACTATAACTATAATTGTGGGCGTCTGTGGCTTAGCGGTAGTAAGCTTGTACACAACCCAAGAGTACCTGGTTTAAACACCGCGACGGGCAATTTGGAAGCAAATGTGTTCCTGTGTATTTTTACCAACGGTTAAAAATAGACTTCACCGTTCAGGAAGCAATGGCAAACTATTGAATGTATAAGTGGTGCATAGAAGATAAAACACATTGTTTACTGTGGTTGACAGCGATGTCATGTAAAGGAAATGATACGATTTTATTACTATAACTAGTTTGTGATGTCACAATAAGTGTCTGACGTCACAATCAGTTTCTAACGTCACATTAAGTTTCTGACGTCACAGTAAGTAACTCACGTCACAACAAGTTTCTGACGTCACAATAAGTTACTCACGTCACAACAAGTTTCTGACGTCACAGTAAGTTACTCACGTCACAACAAGACTCTGACATGTGCTTTATCATTCCCTAGTCTACCTAGCTGAAAATTGGTGTGCATTTTCTCTGTGCTGAAAACACATTTGCAACCGTTGCCGGAGTTACAAAGTTAGTGCTCTGTCGTCGAAGCTAACAATTATCTAGAAGGCACCTTTGGGGGCCTCTTGTCTGCGTTGACACCAATTTTATTTTTTTTTTTTCTTTCCGATGAGGGAAAATGGTGAAAGATATGTTGAAGGGGAGGGTGATAACTGAGTATGCTATCACTCCCCAGCGTACATGTGCTCAATTCGGTATACGGTCGATTCCTAAGTCATTCGAGCTGAAAATAGATACTCGAACTTTCTGAATTGAAAAAAACGTTTGCGACATTTGATGAAGCCACTGTATAAGTGCTCTGTCGTTGGTAGTACTGTTAACCAGCTAAAAGAGATTAAGTATCAATTATGATTGATTGTAACTGTTAGTGTAGTAACGTTTGATTGATTGATGTGACCACCATCATTGCACTTCGATGAGTACCCATGTGTGCTCTGATCTCTTTCTTACACAGGAAGATCTCAGCGGCAGTGCACGAACTCTGTAGCACCTGCAAGGGTTTCTGATGTTATTTTGAAGATGGTGAAAGTATTTTGTAAAAAGTTTTTTTAAATTTGAGTATTTCTAATTAATTTTGCCCGGGGAGAGGCTTTCCAGCATGATCTTCTCAATTTCGAACTTCCGAAGGTTCTTTAAGGGCTCAACTTGAAACACGATTTATTGTCCGTCTCCGATAGGGGTCTTGAACTCGATCAGGGATCTCTGAAATAAAAATATCCAGAAGACTTCCCGAGGGAACGAACCGAGTAACTCTGAAACGAGAGGCCAACACCTAACTTTTATTATTTGTTTATTTATTGTTTCTTCCACATAAAGCTTTCAATTATTTGACTGGGTTTATGGCTTTCCTGTGGTACGGAGTTGCCTTCTACTACCATGCAAGCATGCACGGCAAGGAACCGGTGGAGACGATAATTCATATTCTACCAATCTTCATCATGTTCTTGATCGCTACAGCCAGTAAGTTATTGTTGTGGTAGATGTAGTTGTTGTGGTAGATGTAGTTGTTGTGGTAGATGTAGTTGTAGTGGTAGATGTAGTTGTTGTGGTAGATGTAGTTGTTGTGGTAGATGTAGTTGTAGTGGTAGATGTAGTTGTTGCGGTAGATGTAGTTGTTGTGGTAGATGTAGTTGTTGCGGTAGTAGTGGGTTTAAAATGATAGCCAGAATACCATAGCAAGTTTAGAGATATGATCAAAGTCTATTTCTCTATCATGGGGGTCTTAAATGCTGCATCATCATCAAATAGCTTGCCTGGACACAGAACACTCTTAAAGTCAAAGTCAAGGACACTCTCAAAGTGTCTCTAAAATGAGTTGATATGGACAACACTGAGAATGCCAGATGTGGCTATGCAACAACACAAGAGAAACACGAATAGATGAGAATTGTCTGGCTGCTGTAGCACAGAAAAAATTAGCTGTAAAATTTATAAATATTGTCTGTTTGGATGACCGTACTCTTGTTTTTATCTATTATATATACAGTTCTTCTGGAGATCAAGTGGAGAGAAGGAGTATGGACAATGGTCGTTCGCTCTTATGGTGTTCTTACATTAGGAACATGGTTCTCTCACGTTGCCTTTATGCTGTATGTCAGTGATAGGTTCCCAGGTATGGTTTCTTTCGTTGTTATGACCTTGATCTAGTTTGTGAACATTTTGAATGAATCTATAGATCACCGAATTCATAAATTTGATATATTTACATGCAGCAGCGATAATTGTAAACAATGTGGGAAAAAATGTCCTTTTACTAGAAGTTACTTTTAAAATATTGTGTTAATTAGTGCGGAACTATTGATTTTAATTATACACTAAACTTAAATCATAGGACAAATGGCGCCAATTTTGAAATGTAAACATGGCACCATGAACACTCAAAGAGCATTGTTCAACACAATATTTCTTCCAACATTATGATATCAGTGCCAAACCTGGACGCTGACATAAACGACAGAAGAAAACTAATAACAACAGAGATGAAGTGTCTAGGTAAAATGCTGGGAGTACCAAAAAGAGACCGGTTTCGAGTTGAAGACATTAGGAAAAAAGCGGGTACAACATCAGTATTGAACTTCATCAAGAAATAACAAATTAAATGGTTCGGGCACATAAGCAGATTGTCAACAGACAGTGCGCCTCAAAGAGCAATGTTACTCCAATACAATGAATTCAAAGCGAAAGGCCGTCCACGGTGGAACTCAGAGGTAACAGAGACGACGAAAAGCAATGTTTGTGAAGCGCAGAAAAGCCTGTCCAAGAAATCTTTTCTTATCCTCGCGCTGTGAGACAAAACTGGAAGAAGATGAAACTTTGAGGAAAGAAGAAGAAATAAGACTGAAATCAATTTCTAAAAACAATCTGAAATCAATTTTGAAGACAATTTCTAAAATTGTTTTCTTTTTCAAAGCAATCAGGGCAATGATTTTTATTTGTCTTCTGTGTACACTCTCTGAGCATACATAGTCTAGGGCAACCTTACAGTGGTTGGATGGTTTGTGTGCTTTGATGGTCCTTCGTGCTATGTTGGCTGGAGTCTAACTCCTGGCAGGTCTAACCAAGTAGACTGAAGGTGAAAGGTGAGAAGGACGGAAAGATTGGGGTCCCGTAAGGTCACAGTGCAGTATCCACAGGCCCTGTAAATACTCTAGCTGCAACCAACCATCCTCCGGCTATCGGACAAATAGCAGTCGTCCTCTTTCTCTCTCCCCCTCTCTCTCTTTGTGTGTCTTGACTTCTTTTTTCTTGTCTTGTCTTCTCCTTCTACGACACTTTTACCAAGTATACGGGGTTTCAACTATAATGTCCAGGGAGCACAACATGCATAAAAGAAAAACATATGAGAATAGGATACGGTGCAGAGACTTGATCAGCTGACTTTCATATCAGTCTTTAGTCTAGCAAAGGAAGAAGATGGAGAGAAAGACGACAAAGAGAGTCAAAAGACATCATGCAGCGTAGCGACATGACTTTTAACACTAGTCTTCAGATAGTTTAATCATCAGGCAAAGTTGTTAAGACTGTTGCATGGCGTTCTAATGGTTGTAGGTTCGAATTCGGACCGAGTCGCAAGCGCAATCTTTTCCAGAGATCCCTAGGATTGTTGCTTGATTATGAGCTTGGTATGAACGAGCTGATAGATTGGATGGCATTTCTATGAGCTTGGTATGAACGAGCTGATAGATTGGATGTCATTTCTATGAGCTTGGTATGAACGAGCTGATAGATTGGATGACATTTCTATGAGCTTGGTATGAACGAGCTGATAGATTGGATGGCATTTCTATGAGCTTGGTATGAACGAGCTGATATATTGGATGGCATTTCTATGAGCTTGGTATGAACGAGCTGATAGATTGGATGGCATTTCTATGAGCTTGGTATGAACGAGCTGATAGATTGGATGGCATTTCTATGAGCTTGGTATGAACGAGCTGATAGATTGGATGGGATGGCTACAATAACAGAAGGAGCTGACAAGAATCGAAATGACATTCTTAACGCATTGAGAGAGTCTTACCGAACAGAGTAGTGTCAGGTATGTTAATCCCACTCGCTGAGCAGAGATGGTTGTCGATATTGGTGCAGCCCGTAAAGAACAACATACCAAATAGGCAAAGAGATTGATTAATCAACATCGAACTGATGTGTTGGGCCTCTACATGCTGATGGATTTGTTGAGGCGGAGATCGGAGCATATATAGACGTGTCCAGAGTGCTATGATGATGGTCCTCATATAATTGATACCCGATGAACTTCGTGCTTTGTGCAACACTCTCAGGTGTGCTATTTCTGCTGAGAGAGACAGAGCGATGGGGAAAAATCCGTTGCAGTTATCAGTTATATGTTGACTATCATCATAGCACTCTCGGACAACCCGTTGCAGTTATCAGTTATATGTGAACTATCATCATAGCACTCTCAGACAACCCGTTGCAGTTATTAGTTATATGTAGACTATCATCATAGCACTCCGGACAACCCGTTGCAGTTATCAGTTATATGTGGACTATCATCATAGCACTCCGGACAACCCGTTGCAGTTAAGTCAACCCTTCCTTTGATACCCTTTAATTTATAATCATAAACAGAACTGATATTCATTTGTATGTTTTCAAAAAAAACCGACATTCCTTACTTGCTTCTTGTTCTTTTTCGTTTATTTTTAAATTTCTTGTCAAAGTTACATTTCACTTTCAATAAATAAAATAAATTGTTATTTAAAAAAAAAACAGGAGGTCAAGCATCCGATCTTGATCGTACAGACCCAAACAACGTGATCTATGTCAAGGCCATGTTTGGCTTACATCTGCTTGTGAACCTGGTCATTAGTGTGGTACTCTATGTTGCTGTATACGTCACACTTAAAATACGATTAGGAATTCATATTAAAGTAAGATATTATAAATGTTATAATTTGTTATTATTATATCAGTTATAGAAGAATTATGAAAATCTCATGGACTGCTAACATGACTAATGTGAAGGTGTGGAATGAGGTGAAGACACAGAGTAAGCGTATCATCAATATAAGAAAGAGGCAGTCATTATTTTTCGGACATGTGATGAGAAGGGGAGGTTTAGGACACATTGTAACAACCGGTAAAATCGAAGGGAGACGAGACAGAGTAAGGCAGAGAGGGCCGTGAATCCTACTCGCTGACCAGATAGAGATATTAGTGCAGCCAGAAAAGAACGACAAACTAAATGTGTAAAGAGATTGATTAATCAACATCGAACTGGTGTGTTGGGCAGCTGGACGCTTCTGGATTTCCAGAGTCGGAGATCGGAGCACCTATGGACATGTCCGGAGTGCTATGATGATAGTCCTCATATAACTGATAACTGAAGAGGAAGAGAGAAAAATGTGTAATAGCCTGGTTTCATGGCATTGAAGAGCGTCTACATCAGAGATAATAGCAAACACCAAAGACAGATTTGTGGAGATCCATGATCATCTACGTCAGCCGGCACGGCACATGATAATGATGATGATGATATCAGTAATATGAGGACTATCATCAAAGCACACCAGACATGTCCATATGCAGCGTCAACCCATGGGTTAACAAAGCACTCCAGACATATGCAGCGTCAACCCATGGGTTAACAAAGCACTCCAGACATATGCAGAGTCAACCCATGGGTTAACAAAGCACTCCAGACATATGCAGAGTCAACCCATGGGTTAACAAAGCACTCCAGACATATGCAGAGTCAACCCATGGGTTAACAAAGCACTCCAGACATATGCAGAGTCAACCCATGGGTTAACAAAGCACTCCAGACATATGCAGAGTCAACCCATGGGATAACAAAGCACTCCAGACATATGCAGAGTCAACCCATGGGTTAACAAAGCACTCCAGACATATGCAGATCAACCCATGGGTTAACAAAGCACTCCAGACATATGCAGAGTCAACCTATGGGTTAACAAAGCACTCCAGACATATGCAGAGTCAACCCATGGGTTAAAAAAGCACTCCAGACATATGCAAAGTCAACCCATGGGTTAACAAAGCACTCCAGACATATGCAAAGTCAACCCATGGGTTAACAAAGCACTCCAGACATATGCAGAGTCAACCAATGGGTTAACAAAGCACTCCAGACATATGCAGAGTCAACCCATGGGATAACAAAGCACTCCAGACATATGCAGAGTCAACGTATGTGTTAACAAAGCACTCCAGACATATGCAGAGTCAACCCATGGGTTAACAAAGCACTCCAGACATATGCAAAGTCAACCCATGGGTTAACAAAGCACTCCAGACATATGCAGAGTCAACCTATGGGTTAACAAAGCACTCCAGACATATGCAGAGTCAGCCCATGGGTTAACAAAGCACACCAGACATGTCCATATGCAGAGTCAGCCCATGGGTTAACAAAGCACTCCAGACATATGCAGAGTCAACCCATGGTTAACAAAGCACTCCAGACATATGCAAAGTCAACCCATGGGTTAACAAAGCACTCCAGACATATGCAGAGTCAACCTATGGGTTAACAAAGCACTCCAGACATATGCAGAGTCAACCCATGGTTAACAAAGCACTCCAGACATATGCAAAGTCAACCCATGGGTTAACAAAGCACTCCAGACATATGCAGAGTCAACCTATGGGTTAACAAAGCACTCCAGACATATGCAGAGTCAACCCATGGGTTAACAAAGCACTCCAGACATATGCAGAGTCAACCCATGGGTTAACAAAGCACTCCAGACATATGCAGCGTCAACCCATGGGTTAACAAAGCACTCCAGACATATGCAGCATCAACCCATGGGTTAACAAAGCACTCCAGACATATGCAGCATCAACCCATGGGTTAACAAAGCACTCCAGACATATGCAGCATCAACCCATGTGTTAACAAACAAACAAAGACAAAACAACAAATACAAAACTGTTGTTACTGCCTGTAATATCAAATTTAGGATGGTGTTAGACAATGGGGATTGGGGGCGGCGTTGGAATTTTGATGGTCACGTGGGGCTAATGCAGTCGCCGCGAAACTGTTCAGGTTATGATTTTTTTAATTTAAGCCCCCAACAGAAAAAAAAAACATGTCCTTACCCGGGATTGAACCCGGATCTCCCAAATGGGAGCCCGCGCCCTAATCCACTCGTTCAATCACTTCACTCTGCCAGACGCTCAACAAACTCGGGTAAGCTGCCTTAACTTCCCTGCTCTATAGAGATGCCCCCTCTCCCTTCCAGTGTACCCTAAAAAGTAAGAGCAAAAAGCTGTAAGAATGTTTTAAAGTTTAAAAAAAAAATATATATATGATGTAGTTGTGCTGTAGTCTTTCACCGTTGTCATTATCATTGAAACAATCAACACGGAGAAATTGTTGCTCAATAAGCTGATAAAATGTATATTCACAATATTAACTTTGTTCACAGATGCCAAAGTATGGCGAGCAATCGGAAAAGTACGGTGCACCAAACAACTACTTTCGAGTAAAGTCTAAGCATGGGACGAAACAATACACAAGCTCAGAAGACAGTACAATGCTCCTGGATGAAGAGCACTCTACCTAGAAGAAAATGTTGTGAATAGTGCTGTCATAATCACGACTACCAATGTCATCATCCCTACCACCAAAAGTATCACTACCGCTACCACATTTGCAGACAAAACTACACTGTCATCGCAACATTCACTATCACTGTCACAGCTCCACTATAGATTTCATTACAATCACTGTTGAAAAAATGAAAATCGTGGCATATGTTTTACAGGACTTAGCTATCAACAACAGTAAACTAGTCGTCAATTTTCTAGGCACGACTTATACATTCAGTAGTTTGCCATTGCTTTCTGAACGGTGATGTCTATTTTTACCATTCGTAACCACTATTACGATCACACAAATAATGATGAGAAAATTGAAGTATTTTGGACATATCATTTTGACATGAAGTGTTGGTGAAGACTATTATGGAAGGAGATCCCAACAAGGAAGACAACGAAGAAGATTCATGAAGTAACTGATGATTTGAACATGGCGGCTGCAGAGGCGGGACATCTGGCGTATGAGATAGATAAAGTCTGAAGGACTGCTAGAGTGACAAAGCTCTGCTCACGACAAGCTATTTGATGAGAGATTCATTGGCCGATATGTATAAATATGTGTTCTACTTAACAATACCCATGCACCCTCTGGGGATGGGAAGAAGTCAAATAATATTAATTAAACGTGAATGTAGAGAACCAGTGTGTGTGTGTGTGTGTGGGTGTGTGGGGGTGTGTGTGTGTGGGTGTGTGTGTGTGTGTGTGTGTTTGTTATGACTGGTTTCTTTCTTTTCTTCCTGTTCTCTAATCCTGTTTTGTCAGACGTCGTCAGAATAAGAGCAGATTTCTAGAACGGGTTTTTGTGTGAGCTTCATAAATAATATTTTCGCTGCATGTTATTTCTGAAGTCCACCTTGTGCGTGGATGACCTTTTGTTTTGTATCCACTGTCATCATAAGGTGCCGTGCCGGCTGGCAAAGGCGATCATGGATCTCCACAAATCTCTGTCTGTGGTGTTTGCTATCATCTCAGATGTTGACGCTATACCAAGCTATGAAGTCAGACTATTCAAATATTTCTCTCTCTGTTGTCATCTGTCTCGTCTACCCTCGATTTAATCGGTTGTCACAATGTGTTCTAAACCTCCCCTTTACCTCTGAAGACGGCGACGGCTCGCCTTTATGGTAAGGGAACCAGTCAAATGGTAAGCAGTCCACACGCAAAGCTCAGTCAGAAACGCAATACCAGGCGTCATGACTTCCGTCCGAATCGACAGCGGGCCGTTCGCCAACAAACAAACAAAAACCTCCCTCCTCATCACATGCCAGAAAAATGATGACTGCCACTTTCTCATATTGATGATAAGCTTTCTTTGTGTCTTGATCTCATTCAACACCTTCACATTAGTCATTTTAGCAGTCCATGGGATTCTCATCATTCTTCTGTAAAACCACATGAGATTCCAGAGATCTCCAGAGATTTTTCTATCTATGCGTTCATTGTCCATGACTCGCATATCCACTGTATCGGAGTAGAATTGCTCTTTATGGCCCACTGTCGGTTGGTAATCTTCTTATGTGACCGAACTATTTAATTTTTTTAAATGAAGTTCAGTTTTGATGTTGTACCCCACATTTGTTCCTGATGTCTTCTTTTCTAAACTGGTTTCTTTTTAATACTCCCAGTATTCTGCGTAGACACTTCATCTCTGTCGTGAGTGACACCTATCGTAAAGATGCAATGATTCGGGAGGTGAGGATCCTCTTGTCCTAATCCTTACGACACAAGCCTAGAACAAAGTAAATTATAGCATGAACAGCAGTAAGTTTGGGGAATATCCTACCCTATCTGAGGTGGTTATATATGATGTGATCCTACATATGGTGGTCCCATCTATGGTGTTCCTATTTGATGTGATCCTACATATGGTGGTCCCATCTATGGTGTTCCTATCTGATGTGGTCCTACATATGGTGGTCCCATCTATGGTGTTCCTATCTGATGTGATCCTACATATGGTGGTCCTATCTATGGTGTTCCTATCTGATGTGATCCTACATATGGTGGTCCCATCTATGGTGTTCCTATCTGATGTGATCCTACATATGGTGGTCCCATCTATGGTGTTCCTATCTGATGTGATCCTACATATGGTGGTCCTATCTATGGTGTTCCTATCTGATGTGATCCTACATATGGTGGTCCTATCTATGGTGTTCCTATCTGATGTGATCCTACATATGGTGGTCCAAACTATGGTCTTTCTATCTGATGTGATCCTACATATGGTGGTCCCATCTATGGTGTTCCTATCTGATGTGATCCTACATATGGTGGTCCTATCTATGGTGTTCCTATCTGATGTGATCCTACATATGGTGGTCCCATCTATGGTGTTCCTATCTGATGTGATCCTACATATGGTGGTCCTATCTATGGTGTTCCTATCTGATGTGATCCTACATATGGTGGTCCCATCTATGGTGTTCCTATCTGATGTGATCCTACATATGGTGGTCCCATCTATGGTGTTCCTATCTGATGTGGTCCTACATATGGTGGTCCTATCTATGGTGTTCCTATCTGATGTGATCCTACATATGGTGGTCCCATCTATGGTGTTCCTATCTGATGTGGTCCTACATATGGTGGTCCTATCTATGGTGTTCCTATCTGATGTGATCCTACATATGGTGGTCCTATCTATGGTGTTCCTATCTGATGTGATCCTACATATGGTGGTCCAAACTATGGTCTTTCTATCTGATGTGATCCTACATATGGTGGTCCCATCTATGGTGTTCCTATCTGATGTGATCCTACATATGGTGGTCCTATCTATGGTGTTCCTATCTGATGGGATCCTACATATGGTGGTCCCATCTATGGTGTTCCTATCTGATGTGATCCTACATATGGTGGTCCCATCTATGGTGTTCCTATCTTATGGGATCCTACATATGGTGGTCCCATCTATGGTGTTCCTATCTGATGTGATCCTACATATGGTGGTCCTATCTATGGTGTTCCTATCTGATGTGATCCTACATATGGTGGTCCCATCTATGGTGTTCCTATCTGATGTGATCCTACATATGGTGGTCCCATCTATGGTGTTCCTATCTGATGTGATCCTACATATGGTGGTCCCATCTATGGTGTTCCTATCTGATGTGATCCTACATATGGTGGTCCCATCTATGGTGTTCCTATCTGATGTGATCCTACATATGGTGGTCCCATCTATGGTGTTCCTATCTGATGTGGTCCTACATATGGTGGTCCCATCTATGGTGTTCCTATCTGATGTGGTCCTACATATGGTGGTCCCATCTATGGTGTTCCTATGTGATGTGATCCTACATATGGTGGTCCTATCTATGGTGTTCCTATCTGATGTGGTCCTACATATGGTGGTCCCATCTATGGTGTTCCTATCTGATGTGATCCTACATATGGTGGTCCCATCTATGGTGTTCCTATCTGATGTGATCCTACATATGGTGGTCCCATCTATGGTGTTCCTATCTGATGTGGTCCTACATATGGTGGTCCTATCTATGGTGTTCCTATCTGATGTGATCCTACATATGGTGGTCCCATCTATGGTGTTCCTATCTGATGTGATCCTACATATGGTGGTCCCATCTATGGTGTTCCTATCTGATGTGATCCTACATATGGTGGTCCCATCTATGGTGTTCCTATCTGATGTGATCCTACATATGGTGGTCCCATCTATGGTGTTCCTATCTGATGTGGTCCTACATATGGTGGTCCTATCTATGGTGTTCCTATCTGATGGGATCCTACATATGGTGGTCCTATCTGATGTGGTCCTATCTGTAGTCAACAGAAAATCCACAGAACCTTTAGCTCTTCATTGTTATGTACAATATAAATTATATGTATTGAGTCGAAGTGGGAGAGCACAAGCAACGCTGTATCATTGAAGAAGAAGTAGAAAAAAACATGTATTTTCATATTTCATAATTTAAAAAAAAAAGAAACAAGCTATTTTATGTTAATGTTTTGTTTTATTAGACGCTATCTTAAACGTTATCAGACTATATATATATATGTTATGTATCAATACACTAGACTCTCATTTAACCGGAATTAACCCCTTCGCTCCTTTGAACCGATTTACTGACTTGTGGTAGTTTAAAGATGTCGTATAGCCAGTATACTGATTCACTCAGCATAAACTGCAGTATCAGTGCGTAAATGGGGAACAAATGTACGGAGTGAAAGGGTTAAACAACCGGCACTCTCAACCAACCATAATTCTTAACAACTGGCACTTTCACACAACCGGCATTCTCAAACAATCGGCACTCTCAAACAACTGGCACTCTCAAACAACCGGTACTCTCAAACAACCAGCACTCTCAAACAACCGGTACTCTCAAACAACCGGTACTCTCAAACAACCGACACTCTCAAACCATCGACCCTCTCAAACAACTGGCACTCTCAAACAACCAGCACTCTCAAACAACCAGCACTCTCAAACAACCGGTACTCTCAAACAGCCAGCACTCTCAAACCATCGGCCCTCTCAAACCATCGGCCCTCTCAAACCATCGGCCCTCTCAAACCATCGACACTCTCAAACCATCGGCCCTCTCAAACCATCGGCACTCTCAAACCATCGGCCCGACCCTCTCAAACAACCGATACTCGTAAACCATCGGAACTCTCAAACAATCGGCACTCTTTTTTTTTTTTTTCCGATCCAGAAGCACTTGAGCTGGAAGCTCTTCGGCTCGGTGTCATGGACATCGTAACCCTTCGGCTCGGTGCCACGAACACCGTAAATCTGGGGAACCTGTAGCTTTTCTGCCAGTCCGCGGAGTTGAACCCGCACTTACAGAGGACTAGTCACCCGTAGTCCAACGCGCTACGAACACGCTGAGCACGCGGGCTATCGGTACTCTTTAACAACCGGCCCTCTCCAACAATCGACACTCTCAAACAACCGACACTCAAACAACCGGCTAAAAATTCGACACTCTAAATCAAATTGAAATGTAGTAAATTAATGTTTTCGCGGAAATGTCAGTTTAAACTACTCGAGCCGTAAGTTTCGCGTACTACATGTTTGTCTCCATCTCCCGCCAATTCAACATGCGTGGACATATAAGTCGGCTAAGATCTATTGTTTCTCAATTTGTGTATTCTTACCCAACCCCAAAAAATGCCGAAACAGTTACCCTGTACTCCCCAGCATGTCCAGATGTGTACAGCCAATGTCTTGAGATGTGACCTCCGAATTATGTCCACCCATTTCGCGCGCCGGTTCCCAGATTCAATCTTTTGACGCATATTATCGAGTTTGATATAATGATCGTATGAGTGGCTTGTTGCTCGGTCACCCACAAGACAGCCCTGGAGGAAGCGGTGTTTAAATTATTATTATTAAGTGTATAGGTGTATATGTGTGTTTTTCCTAAGTCAATGGAGGTTTAAAAAGAAATATATAATGCTAGTGAAGCTTATTAAGTTGAACTGTTGTCTGTCATTTTACTAACACTAAAACAAAGCTGTTTTGATAATACTGTACAACTTTACTTTACTTGAAATGTGTTTTTATGTGTGCCTGAATATGATTGTGAGAAGCTTTTCGTCCCAACGGTACTCGGCTCGGTCCCTCGTGAAGTCATCGGGATATTTCTTCAGAGATCATTGCTCTGAATGTAGGTGAGATCGAGTTCCTAATCCTATCGGAGACGAACGATAAAACGTAGGTCCCGTGTTCAAGTTGCGCACGTAAAAGAACCCTTAGCATTTCAAAATCGAGTAGAACAGGCTGCAAAGCTGCTGCCCATGCAAAATTCATTAGAAAGATTTAAATTCCCACAAAAAAGTCTCACTATCTTCTAAATAATATCTGAAACCCTCTCCGGTGCTACGGAGTTCGTGCACTAACACTTCAATCTCCCCGTGTAAGAAAGAGATCGGAGCGCACATGGTTAACTCACCGAAGTGCAATGATGATAGTCCTATCAATCAATCAAACCAACTTGTAATTGAAATAACTGTATTTCGATTCCAATGTGGTATCAATTCTAACATATACTACCAGCGAGAGTTGGAAAATAACTCAAGATATAGAAAGTAAGTTGAATGCATTTGAAAATAGATGTCTGCGAAATATAATGAACATATAATGGGACGAATTTAGAAGTGATGAAATCAGAGAAATGTCTGGACAACCAGTAGTAACAACAGTTATAAGAAGGAGAAGATGAAGATATGTTGGACATACTTTGAGAAGAAATGATCAAAGAATCACAAAGCAGACACTGAAGACAAAGATTCAAGAAATAGAGGACGGCATAGGGAAACCCTGAAACGAGCTTTGACGAAAGGGACAAGAAATATAACCTCAATTCCATAGAGAATATTGAGCGAGTTGTCCAGGAGACAACCGTATGGAGAAATTACTTGATAGCAATATGTAACGTTTAATGGTAAGAGAGAAATATATATATATATATATAAATTAATATCAATTCAATACAGAGTTTATGGTATAGCATGGTGTGTCCTTTCTGCCGACAACGGACGGAGCCAGATGTTGAAACCCGGTGCAATGAAGTAACTTCTTCGCATTTAGACCATTACGTATAGTATAAGGTATAGTATTAGTTAGCTCTCTTTTAATAGTAACTCTCAAGCAACCAGAAACTACATTTATTCGATATCCACTAATCCCCATGGGCGTCGGCCTACTAAATTTAGCTTTGTATCTGCATTGAAAAAAAAACTTTAATTCAATTCAATTGGGAAAATTTGTGTTTCGTTTGATCAATAGTTTTGATCTTTTTATTCTTCTTCTTCGTCTTCCTATAATCCTATTTTGCCTCACAGCTTCGGGAGAACACGTGATTTCTAGAACGAGCTTTTGTGTACGCTTCGTTCTTGGTGTTTATCCCAGCCTCTGCTATTTCTCTGATCTACCTTCTGTGTTGGCGACCTTTCACGTTGTATCCAGCGCCGGATTAGCCTAGTAGCAGAAGTAGCAAATGCTACGGGCCCCGCGCTTCTAGGGGCCCCGCGCCTATGTGACAGAGATGAAAATGAAAAAATAACCAGATGTTATATCAAAAACACGCACGCTGTCTGAATTTTTAAATGTCGTGTGTGATGGTGCTGAATCCAACGAAATGGAAGCAGAAAATACAGAAGTCTCGTCTCACTGTGTAGTAGTAGATGAAAGCAGTGCTATAGAAGCATCATCATTACCAATACTACCATTAAGATCAGCAACTCTTCACGATTTAGCCACATTTTTCACAAGACAAACTGAAATCGAATGTACAGCAAGTCCTCCCAATTTAGCCATATCATCTTCAAGCCAAGGAGAGGCAGAAAGCACAGCACATGCTTCTAATGTAGCAACATCTTCTACAAGCCAAAAACACAACGAAAGTAAAATGTACTCCAACGATATTGGTGAATGGCCAAACAACTTCAATCGAGATTATTGGATTGTGAAAGAAAGTAGCGAAGTGCAACATATGAACAGTGATTTCATGTCTTAAAAAAACCCCAAAAAAACATACGATAAAGAAAACAATTTACGATTTTGTCGAAAGTCGTTTTTCACATACACACATACATCAACAAACAAAACTCACATGAGAGATTGGTTGTGTTATACAGAAACTAAAGGACAACTGTTCTGTTTTGTTTGCAAAGTTATTGATTTAGGCTTTACCATAGAGTGACTGGTGTATTTGGAATACTTCGGCAGTTAAAATCTATTACAGCAGAAGAAATCTTGAAAAGAACTCCAAATATTGTCAGCTCTTACCAAGAGGATTTGGAAGAAAGCCTAGGCGATAAACTTATGCAGTTCACTGAACTTATTAAAACTAATGTAGCTGCTGCTATTAGCAACGAAAAGCATGAGGCTCTTGAACTGCAATTTTATAAACTTATAATGGAAAATTCATTAGAGTCGTGTTTCCCAAATGCAGAAATAGTCTTACGAATTTACTTGTCTTTAATGATTACTAACTACAGCGGAGAACGTTCTTTTTCAACATCAAAGCGTATAAAAACTGAGTTCAGGAACATGATGGGACAAGATCGTCTAAATAACCTCACCTTAATGAACATTGAATGTAATTTACTTGGAGAAATTGATTTGTCTAGTATTATCTCTAAATTTGCTCACATTAAATTGAGACAAACGTGGAGGTTTTAAACCAGGTCTGCACACAAAGAAACCTTATCAAAAGAATAAGAATCCGACAATCAAGGTTCTTCGGGCATATAATGCGAAGAGAAGGTTTAGAACATTTGGTGACTGCAGGTAAAATTCAGGGAAGGAGAGATCGTGGAAGACAGAGGGAGAAGATGTTGGATGGTCTGACATTATGGTTCGACAAAATATCGACGTCAGAACTGATTACATGCACCAAGCAAAGAGAGTTGTGGAGAGACATGATCGCCTACGCCGGCAGGCATGGCACTTGATTGATTGAAATTGAGACAAGTTTGTTTGTAAAAGTTGTGTTTTATTTTATTATTATATAAAACCTAAGGCCCCGCGCTAAAATTTGCTACGGGCCCCGCTCTAGCCTAATCCGGCACTGGTTGTATCCACTGTATTAGAGTAGCATTGTCCGTCGTGGAGCAGTTGCAATTTGAGCTCATAATAAAACTTCTGAAATATAAAAATATCAAACTTATGAAAACCAGTTGTATAATCTTTAACGAAACAAATAAAAGTAATTTAAGAACATATGGGAAAACTGGCTAATGCTACAAGTAAGAATGATAAAATTGAGGTATTTTGGATATATAAAAAGACACGAAGGGCTGGAGAAGACCATTATGGAAGGAGGCATATCGGCAATGAGGAGAAGAAGAAGACCACGGAGAAGATGTATTCAGGATGTAACTGATGGTCTGAACATGACGGCTGCAGAGGTCTATGGAGAGATCTGGCTTATGAGAGAGAGAAATTCCGAAAGACTGTTGTTCAAAGATGATGATGAGAAAACTATCTTGCACAGTGAGAAATCATATTTCTTTGTATTTAATTGTGAACCTGAACAAACTACAAACAAATGAGTTATTGACATTCTTCTTCTGTGTTCTCACTAGATTGCGATTTCGGATTCTCTAATAAAGACTTCCGTCTGCCTCAGATTGTCGGCCACGCCATACAGTTTGTCTTAGCTGCTGGTGTAAGTGGGCCACCTCTTCTCAGGCCTGCATACTGGGAACACTTCTGTAGGATATGTTCTGTTGTCATACTCGTCAAGTCACAGGTCGTTGGTGCCTATTTTGAATGTAGTGTACAGGTGTTGCCTCATTTTGTTGTGACTCGTCTGGAAGCTAACTATGGCAGTATAGTCGCTTCTGGACAGTTGATATACATCATCCTTGTTGTGTTTTGTGTGTTCTTTCTCCCACTTGATTGATTGATATGATCATCCTCACTGCACTTCAATGAAAAACCGCATGTGTTCTGCAATCTTTTTCTTACGCACGAAGATCTCAGCAACAGAGCACGAACTTCTTAGCCCCGACGAGGGTTTCCCTATATAATTTTAAAGATGATGAAACGTTTTATAAAAATCTTATTTTAATATTTATTTTTTAAATTGTATTAATTTGCAGTTGACTCTTATCTATGTTCAACCAAAGGTTCTTTTAGGTGCTTAACTTGAACACAGACCTACGTTTTATCGTTCATCTTTGATAGGACTAGGAACTTGACCTTACCTGCATTTAAACCACGAACCGCTTAAAAATAGCATGATAGTTTTACACTGAGCCCATATCATGTACTTTAGGAGAGCGAGACGAGCGCAGTACTTCAGTGACAAAGAAATGGTCTTATTCTTGAATCACCTCATTTTTCTTCTTCTTCAAACGCTCCATATCGACTTCTTTTTAATTATTCTTTGTGATTTGTACGAGAAAGCAATGGCAAACTACTGAGCGTATAAGTGGTGCCTAGAAAATCAACGACTCGTTTACTGTGGTTGATGGCTACGTCCTGTAAAGGACGATTTTCATTTCATATGATCTAAGCTTAAGAGCGATTGTACGCTGCGCCAGTTATGCACATACAAGTAGGCACATCCGATTTCTGCGACGCTTTTTATTTACTAGGGTAGCTTTCCTAGGCCCCTTCCCCAGTCGTCTCTACCTTACGATATGCTTTGTAGGTTTGCAGTGTTACTATTCTTTTTTCTCCCCTGTGAGCCCATACAACACGGTCGCTTGTATCGCCAATATATGATCATTGATTCTATAATACAAGTCAGTGAAAATTATTGTAAATACTTACTTTTTTCTTCTTCTTCCACAGCAGATTTAGTACAGAAAAATATTGGAACCGCCTCTGACATGCTGTCACTGATATTATCTACATCCGTTCCTGATGTACTCGGTGATCTAAAATAAGAAGTATCGATTATGATTAACAAATATTAACATGTATTAAAGTTCTACATTGTAGAGGTGTCGAAAGGAGGGAGGGAGGGGTGGGGGTGGTGCTTGTTATTGATTTAGTTTAAATATGAAAAATTTTAAAAATATACGTATGTTGTATAAATACAAATAACTAAATATACGTTATTAGTTTTTGGTTACTGAACTGGCATCACAGTACTCTAGGCAGACCCATAGGGGCTCAGTATCCCCAAACACATGTCAAAGGGTATGCATTATGACGGTTCCTGTGGCATGCTTGTTAAACATACTCCTCACACTGCCCTCAAGCATCCAGTTCTACATTTTAAATCGCGTGATTGATTAAACTCAATTTTAGTGTCCACATGCAACGGACATTCGTGAAGAGACCGAAGAACATCCCCTTATCCATCCTAAACTCCCCAACAATCGATGCTTTTGATGATAGCCTGTCCTCTCTCTCTCGTTGCCATGAACACACGCATGCTCAGAACAGTAGATTCACATGAGTGTCTGTAAGTTGGAAACCTCTATAGATGACATCCACCAATACCGCAACCTGCCATTCTGTTTCTTCCGATGCATCGATTGAGAGTCAGAAACAACAAAGGCCCCAGTAAACGGAGTCCCAGAGATGTAATAGATGGCAGCAGCAACGACCTCAATCTCCATCATCATACTGGAACTAGGTGTCATGTAGGCTATTTCGCAAGGATGGGGGGAGCGAATGGAGTACGGATCACGCATAAGGAATGCATATTGTGTCATAATGTTGATACTATAACATAAGATAACCTCCAGCCATTATTTTACAATGATAATAAAGAGAAATCAAATATATTTTACCCATCCTCCGGTTCCCCCGCGTCTGTTCGTGACTTCTGCTCATTCATATTCTTAGCGCTGCATCTTGGCGTTGTACTAGGTATAACATCATTAAATTTAATGAAGTCGATGCACCTGGAGAAATATCATATAGATACACTTCATATATCAGTTTGATAAATATATGAAATAATTCCAAATATATTAGATGATAGTTCAAGCAGATTATATTATAAATACTAATGTTAGGCCCCTGTCTGTCTCTTTCTCTATCGCTATTTCTCTCTCTCTCTAGTCTGTGGCGCCCCTGGCTCCTATGGCAACAATAAATGTGAATCCATATGGACCGCTTGTTAAACCACTCTTTGTTATTTGTATGTGATCTGAATATAAGAGTGATTGTACGTTGTGCTAGTTATGCTCCTACAAGTAGGCCAGCACATCCGATATCTGCGACGCTTTTTATTTACTAGGGCAGCTTCCCTAGGCCCCTACTTCAATCGCCATTTACGACATGACTTGTAGGTCACAGTATTACTATTCTTTGTTTCCCTTGCAATCCCCAGCAACACACCGGAGAGAACATCCTCAAACAGTAGAATGTCCCATGCAGGTCACAGTATTACTATTTTTGTTTCCTTGCAAGCCCCAGCAACACACCGGAGAGAACATCCTCAAACAGTAGAATGTCCCATGCAGGTCACAGTATTACTATTCTTTGTTTCCCTTGCAGGCCCCAGCAACACACCGGAGAGAACATCCTCAAACAGTAGAATGTCCCATGCAGGTCACAGTATTACTATTTTTTGTTTCCCTTGCAAGCCCCAGCAACACACCGGAGAGAACATCCTCAAACAGTAGAATGTCCCATGCAGGTCACAGTATTACTATTTTTGTTTTCTTGCAAGCCCCAGCAACACATCTGAGAGAACATCCTCAAACAGTAGAATGTCCCATGCAGAACGTCGCTTTCATAAACGCCCGATTAAAATACCATGTTTCTAGAAAGTTCTCCCACCTCCTCCAGCGTCATGTTCAAGGTTTCTTTGATGTCTTGCTGCCACCTTCACTTTGGTCGTCCCTTGCCTGGTACTCCAGGAACCATGTCCTCCCTTACTGTTCTCTCTAAACCACTGTGACATTTAAGGTGGCCAAAATATTTAATCTTCCGGGACATGATGTTATTGATGAGCCAATGCTCCTTGATATTCAGGTCTTGTAGGATGTGTTTACTTTTTCTATTCCCTGTTCAGGATATTCTAACAATTTTTCTGTATCACCTGATTTCAAAAGCTTCAATTTTCCTCTTCGATGTTTGTGTTATGGACAGCGATTCGCATCTATATTTTGCCACAGGGAATATGCATGTTCTCAGAAGTCTTACATTTGTTTCTTTCCTTGTGTCGTGCCATAGTTTCTTTATTATAACCAACCTCTGAAAAGCCATGGCAAGTTTTCTTCTAACTTTTTTCTTACAAAATGCACACCATTCGTCTCTATTCTGAGCCGTTCTGCATTGTGTTCCAATAGTGATTCATTTCTTTCAGTTCTTGTTCTACTGTTTTTCTCCAGTTCGTTTTAGCTCTTCCAAGTTTTCGTTTATACTCTCTGCTAATATTAGAGCAGGTAAAGTTAAATAAATAAAAGACGTGTACAACAGAAAAATATAGAATGGACATCTTATATATATATAAATGACCTGTTTGTATGTTTGTTACCTATAGACTCGGAAACTACTGAACAGATTTAGCTGAAATTTACAGGATATGTTTGTTTTGATGTCGGGATACTACCTGTCATAGTTTGAAATAGGTAGCGCTGAAGTTTTCGAAAAATCTAAAAGAAAATAACACGTTCATTTCATCGAGAGTTTCTAACCAAATTGCCATTAACGTTTCCGGAAGTCTACGGTGTCCGAATTAATATATACACATCAGATTTAGCTGAAATTTACAGGATATGTTTGTTTATGTTTATTTTGATGTCGGAATGCTACCTGTCACATTTTGAAATAGGTAGCACTGATAATTTTAGAGAAAAATCTTTAAAAAAATCGAAAAACACGCTAATTTCATCGAGAGTTTCTAAATTAGTTTATCGAAATAGGGGGAAACTGCAGTAAAACTTGGTAAATAGTGAAACACGTACAAACAAAGTACTATAGTTTTACAAAATACAGAAACAGTGACGATAAACAGCAACGTTTCGACCAACAAGGCCTTTATCAAGCAAACGAACAAACAGGAGTGACAAATTAAAATGAAACACATTTTAGTCGTCCATTTGTGTTTCATTTTAATTTGTCACTCCTGTTTGTTCGTTTGCTTGATAAAGGCCTTGTTGGTCGAAACGTTGCTGTTTATCGTCACTGTTTCTGTATTTTGTAAAACTATAGTACTTTGTTTGTACGTGTTTCACTAAATTAGTTTACATCGTTTCCGGAAGTCTACGGTATGCGCATTAGAACATACACAAGGTTCGATGACGTATGATTCAAGTCATTTTTTCAAACAAGCTGAATTTAAAATACGCAATCCAGGTTTGTTTCTACTCATTTCTAATCATGATCATAGATACTGCAAATCATATTTTAAGTTATCGTCAACTATTCCATCAATGTTTGTTAGCTATGTTGGCAAAAATTGCTCTATATTCGATTAAACCAAACAAAACTACGATCAGAGGAATACGTTCATTTGACAATTTGAGGGAAGCTATTGGCATTGCTATAGATGGCAAGGCAAACAACTTATTTTGCCATCAACGTTTATCTGAGGTACACGTTATATGCATGAATATTACCCAATATTAGATTACATGACAGAAACGGGTTGACCATTTATTATTTTGTAAATCAATCCATACCATTGACCGCTATAGCGGCGTGCAATTCTAAATTAGTACAACCATTTCGCAATAGGTGGCGCGCGAGTCGTTTCGACAAATGATTCATACAGTTTACCTGATTTTTCAAAACATTTTACGCGCAGTTTCTATGCATTTCCTAATAGAATTTTATCAAATGCTATTTTTAAAAATTTATTCCAGCGAAACATCAAAAGTGATATTTAATTCCGTGTGTGAAGACGAACAAGCTGCAACTATTTCCACACGCTCTTCACGAATTTTCCATACATTTGCAATTATGCCTCCCAAACGAAAAGCTATTGGCCCATCTACACCTAGAGCACGAAAGAGAAAGGCATTATTAGCTTCAGAAACAAACGAGCAACGGGAAGCAAGACTGCAAACCGTTCGGATACGCACTACTCTATCGAGACGAACACTGCACGCTGATTTAAATCTAGGTGCATTCCATTACAATACTAATTATGATTACAGTCTTCATCCAAATGTGGTTATTGGAAAAATGGATAGATTATGCGTGTATTGCAGTGCCGTCAAATTTAAGAATGAAACACCAGGAATGTGCTGCGCAAGTGGAAAAGTGAAATTGCCAGTATTACATTCACCACCCGAACCATTATCAACGTTGGTAGCAGGTGACACAAGCCAATCGAAACATTTCTTGGCAAACATACGCAAGTACAATTCATGTTTCCAAATGACATCGTTCGGTGCAACAAATATCGTGCGCGAGAATTACATGCAGCGCCGGATTAGCCTAGTAGCAGAAGTAGCAAATGCTACGGGCCCCGCGCTTCAGGGGGCCCAGCGCCTCTGGAGGCCCCGCGCCTATATGACAGAGCTAAGCTGTCACTAGTCATAAACAAGGAACCAAGGTTGGGAGGTGGGTAATAATATCCCCTTTTAATTTTTCTTATTTAGGTTAGGACCAAGGTCATGTTTACTCAATTTCGGTCTAATGTGGGCGGTCACATTGATCTCACTAACAACGCTATAGTTTGTGTGTGTGTATGATCTCACTAACAACGCTATAGTTTGTGTGTGTGTAGGAGTGTCCCCTTTTTTCCACGATTCTAATAAACGAAAACTTGAAAGCTTGAACAAAAGGACCAGTAAATTTTATTCATAACCCAGTTAAAGTTTCTGTTCGTTAAGAAGTTTTTGCGCGCGAAACTTAGTTTAAAATAAATGTAAGTGGTCGGTTTACGAAAGAAAGATTTGACGACTGGAAAAACGCAAATAATTTGTTGAAAAGACATGAAGAAAGCACCTCCAATAGACAAGCGACAATTTCGCTGTTAGTTTGCAAAAAGAAGGATGCGCGTGTCGATTCTCAACTTGTAAACCAAATTGAGACCGAACAAACAAATTGGCGGACACTTTTAGAGCGAATTACTTCAGTTATCCAATTTTTAGCAGAACGAGGTTTTGCATTTCGGATTAGTGATGGAACTATAGGTTCACCTCTTTATGGAAATTATTTAGGTTTGTTGGAATTAATAGCCAAATTTGACATTTTTCTGGCTCAGCACATAAATACATATGCAAATAAAGGAAAGGGACATTCATCATACTTATCAAAAACAACATGTGAGAAATGTATCCATCTAATTGCATCAAGCTTGCTGGATCATATTATTTTCCGAAATTAAGAAATGCAAATACTATTCAGTATCACTGGACTCTACTCCAGACATTTCGCATGTGGACCAACTCACTCTAATAGTGCGCTATGTGTTACCATCTGGACCAGTGGAAAGGTTTGTGAAGTTCTTGGATATGGAAGGTCATACTGCTGAACAACTCGCCCAAAGTTTACTTGATTTTTTAAACAAAAATTGCATTGATATCAAAGACTGTCGTGGTCAAAGCTATGACAATGCCAGCAACAAGAGTGGGAAATATCACGGCTTACAAGCACGCATTAAGGAGATAAAGCGTACGCAGAATACATCCCTGCTTTGCACATTCACTGAATTTGGTTGCTAAGTGTGCTGCAGAATGTTGTATAGAAGCATCCATTATTTTCGATTTAGTTGAAAACCTCTATACATTCTTTTCCGCTTCTACCTATCCATGGAGTATTCTTACAAAAGCACTGGAAGATACAGGTTCAAAACTCCCGACTTTGAAGAGACTGTTGGACACCAGGTGGTCTTCCCGAGCTGATGCGACAAGGCACTTTTATGTTGTTTTACCACTATCAAACAAGTTTTAGATGACATCTCAAATAATATGGATCCAAAGGTAGAGTGTCGTAATCAAGCGTATGTACTAGTTTTGGAGATGAGTAAGTTGGAAACGGGAATAGCGACCATTTTATGGAACGGAATTCTAGAACGCTTGCAAGCGTCTAGCGCTTCATTACAGTCACATGAGCAAGACCTTAACACGGAATATGCCCTTTATGAATCGTTACACGGGTACGTTCAAGCAATGCGGCCTACATTTTCAGAAATTGAGGCCCAAGCAAAAATCCTGACTGACTGTCAAGAATACCAGCAACAAACTTCAAAACGACGCAAGCGAAATACCAAATAAGACGATTTCAGCGGCTTTACTATGCTCAATAAAGTTGTAGAAAATCAAACACCCAAACACAAATTAGAAAGTCAGGTGTTTATTGTCATAATTGATAATGTACTGTCTGCCTTAGCTAAACGCATGGAAGCATACCATAGAATGATTGGTGTATTTGGAATACTTCGGCAGTTAAAATCTCTTACAGCAGAAGAGATCTTGAAAATAACTCCAATTTATTGTCAGCTATTACCAATAGGATTTAGAAGAAAGCCTAGGCGACGAACTTGTGCAGTTCGCTGAATTTCTTAAAACTAATGTAGCTGCTGCTATTGGCAACGAAAAGCATGCTGCAATTTTATAAATTTATAATGGAAAATTCACTTGAGTCGTGTTTTCCAAATGTAGAAATAGTCTTACGAATTTACTTGTCTTTAATGATTACTAACTGCAGCGGAGAATGTTCTTATTCAACATTAAAGTGTATAAAAGTGAGTTAAGAAACATGATGGGACAAGATCGTCTAAATAACTTCACCTTAATGAACATTGAATGTAATTTACTTAGAGAAATTGATTTGTCTAATATTATCTTTAAATTTGTTCATATTAAATCGAAACAAGTATGTTTGTAAAAGTTGTGTTTTATTATTTACTATCATACAAAACCTAGGGCCCCGCTCTAAAATTTGCTACAGGCCCCGCGCTGGCCTAATCCGGCACTGATTACATGAACAAATTGTTCACCGAGAATTTCGTTTGTCGATCGTGAAGCTTGCCAAGAATTAAATCTTCTTGAAAACGATGTACATTGGGACATTTCACTCGCTGATGCATCGAATACTGCACGACCACAGCAAATACTCACATTATTTGCAGTAATATTAACAACGTGCTTCCCATCCAATCCAAAAGAACTTTGGGAACAATACAAAGACTACATGCGTGACGACATCCTACATCCCTTGCGTGCAACGAATCAAAATCCAGACATTCGATTCACACCAATCGTATGTAATGAGGCACTGGTGGCCAAAATGGTGGATTGTATTTCATAAATGCACCCGGATGCAGAGGCGAAACTTTTCTCATTTCACTTATTTTTGCAACCATACGATCACGAAATAATATTTCACTGGCAATCGCATCTTCTGGAATTGCGGCAACTCTTTTAGATGGTGGTCGAACAGCTCATTCAGCACTGAAATTGCCGTTGAATATGCAAATCACTGAGACACCAACATGCAATATCAACAAAAATTCTGCAATGGGTAAAGTACTCCAATTATGTCAACTCATTATATGGGATGAAGGTACTATGGCGCACAAAGAAGCATTAGAAGCGTTTCATCGTACACTAAAAGATTTGAGAGGAAATTACAAGCTTTTCGGTGGCGCATTCATTTTATAGTCTGGTGATTGTTCGGTAAACTCTACCAGTTATACCAAGATCAACACCCGATGAATTCATACAATGTATCACATTGCCAACAAACTTTTGTAAAATCACAGCAACCACAGACGAATTGATTCATAAAGTTTTCCCAAATATCGCACAGAATTACAAAAATCATCAGTGGCTCAGTGCACGTGCAATATTAGCAGCCAAAAACAAAGATGTATATACCATGAATTTTAGCATTCAAAACAAAATACCAGGCGAAGTGACAACGTATAAGTCCACCGATACTGTAATGAATCAAGACAAAGTTGTCAATTATCCAACTGAATTTTTTAATTCACTTGGTTTGCCAGGCATGCCACCACACGTTTTAACATTGAAAATTGGCATGCCTATCATTCTTCTCCGAAACATCAATCCACCACAACTGTGCAACGGTACCAGGCTTTTAGTGAAAAATGTGATGAACAAGATCATCGAAGGTACAATTTTAAATGGAAAATTTAAAGAAGATATACTGTTGTCACGCATCCCAATGATTCCAACAGACATGCCATTCGAATTCAAACGCTGGCAGTTTCCGGTGCGACTCGCCTTTGCAATGACCATCAACAAATCACAAGGACAATCGCTACAAGTGTGTGGACTACATTTGGAAAATCCATGCTTTTCACATGGACAGCTATATGTGGCCTGTTCACGCGTCAGAAAACCTTCTGATTTATTCGTGTACGCACCAGACGGAAAAACAAAGAATATTGTATATCAAAGAGCACTTCAATAAACAGAATTAAAATGAAACGTTAAATTGTAAGTTTTTTCCACGAAAATGAACAAAAGGACAATGATCCAAAATAATTATTAAATATTGTTATACCGACTTTCCTTTAAATTCAATTTCTTTTGGAGGCGTAGCAACGCGCGCAGGGTACAGCTAGTCTTGTATAAAATGTGTGGAACAGTAGTTGATAGTTTTTTGGTTATTGAACAAATATCAATCAATGAAAGAGGTTTAAGACTTTGTTGTATCAACAGTCCACATCGCATCTTCTTCTTCTTTTGTCGTCACACTGCTACCGGGTTGTTGCCCAGTGTCGTGGTTTTCTGTTTTTGTCTTGCGCTGTTCTGGTGGCTTGTGTGATTGTTATCTTTGCTCTTTCACAGGATTCTGCTACGCCATCTAACCATCTTTTCCGTGGTCTTCCTCTTGCCTTCTTTCCCGATGTTCTGTTGTAGAAGACTCTGTATACTGTGGAGTTTGGATGCATTCTTATTAAGTGGCCAAACCACTTCATTCTTTGTTTATCTATATAATTCAAGCACGGTTTTGTGCCAACTTTCTTTCTTATGCTGATGTTGGTGATTCTGTCTTTTCTTGATGTTGGTGATTCTGTCTTTATCGCATCTAAAGGTGCATAATGCAGAGAAAACAATTTTTCACTCAATTCGATCTTATGCATTTCTTTCCATGGGCGTCCACAAAAGCTTTTTCAAGGAGAGGAACATTGAAAAAAGTTAGTCGATAGTATACTACTCTTAAATAGAGAAGACCAGATTCTTATAATCTATTTTTCCAAAAATGTATGTTCTAGGGTTGGCGCTTGACCCTCTTGTTTCAACGTATGGACGCACACGTTTTTGTCTACTTCAAACCTAATCTTCTGCATGTCTTTGAACAATGTTTCAAAAGTTCGCCTTCCATGTGTTCTTAACTGATTAACTCATATAAGCCGTTAGGAGCTCACTACTTATGTGTTTTAGAATGATCATAAAGAAAATTTATTTACCTACAAAATAGTATATTACTTATTTAAATCTGGTTTATAATTTAAGAATACTGCAGCTGAATTTGTACATACACCTGTAATGGGAATATGGGGCCAAAATTTAATTCAGCAAGAAGCCGATTTTAAATTCATTACATACACCTTCAATGAAGAAATATGACATTAAATTTAATTCAGCCACAACCCGTTATTTTTAAATTCAGTAGCTAATCAGTTAAGCCTTCCTTTTTACATCTGTCCCTGCGATATCCACTGTATACACTGTCCCTACGATGTCCACTGTATAACACACTGTCCCTACGATGTCAACTGTATAACACACTGTCCCTACGATGTCAACTGTATAACACACTGTCCCTGCGATGTCCACTGCATAACAAACTGTCCATGTCCATGCAATGTCTACTGCATAACAATCTGTCCATGTCCATGCAATGTCCACTGCATAACAAACTGTCCATGTCCGTGCGATGTCCACTGCATAACAAACTGTCCATGTCCATGCGATGTCCACTGCATAACAAACTGTCCATGTCCATGCGATGTCCACTGCATAACAAACTGTCCATGTCCATGCGATGTCCACTGCATAACAAACTGTCCATGTCCATGCGATGTCCACTGCATAACAAACTGTCCACTGCATAACAAACTGTCCATGCAATATCCACTGCATAACAAACTGTCCATGCAATATCCACTGCATAACAAACTATCCATGCAATGTCCACTGCATAACAAACTGTCTATGTCCATGTGATGTCCACTGCATAACAAACTGTCATTGTCCATGCGATGTCCATTGCATAACAAACTGTCCCTGCAATGTCCACTGCATAACAAACTATCCCTGCAATGTCCACTGCATAACAAACTATCCCTGCGATGTCCACTTCATAACAAACTATCCCTGCGATGTCCACTGCATAACAAACTATCCCTGCGATGTCCACTGCATAACAAACTAAACACTTTGAAAATGTATGAAATGTGCATACTTGGAGACCATCATTAAAAGAAGTAGAAGATAGAGAAGACATTTATATGATATGCCACATAAAAATGAATAAACGAAGGGAGATAATAGAATAATTTACAAGTTGTACCTACCATTTATCGTTCTTGTCATCATACTCCTCAATAGGTGCGAACCTGTGACCCCACAGTATCTCGCTGTTGGTAAACGAAGTCCTGGCTTGAACCATTTCTCCAGTAGATTCAATTGTACCTTCTAGCAAAATCAACAGTTGAAAGTTATCTTCTTGATAATCTGAGTTATAGAAGAAGAAAAAAAACCCCACAAAATTGAGATAAATTAGTGGAAAATTAGGCAGTATAACATCTGGGATATTTACTTCAAATCACAAACAATTGATTTCTATACATTTAATTGTAAACTGAAATCATGAACATTTGTTCGCTAAGTTCTTTTCTTTACTAACAATTATGAGATATTGGTCACTAGTTATTCAAAGTGGGACGGATTAGTGTATTACATAAGCGTTCGCTTGTCGACTCAGACACATGCTGATTGTGAATTCTTCTTCTTCTTTGAGTTCGGTTTCGTATTCTCGTCTAAACCATGAGATGGGTTGCCTCTAAGAAGTTGCATGTCAGTTGGATTTCCTCGAGAGTTCCTCATAGTTTAAGCCCGCCTATATGGCGAGGAAACAAATAAAACGGTAAGCAGGCTTTCACGCAAAAATCTTTCCGAAGTGCCACACCAGGCGCCATGGTTACGCCTGAATTCATAGCGGGCGAATGCAGAAGAAGAAGGTCATGTTTCGTTTCGTTGGTGGGGTAGGTGTATGATGGACAGAACTGCAGGATGTACTCTGGAGTCTGTGTGATTGTGAATTCAATCCCGCACTCAACGTTCAACACGTAAGGAAAGAACCCCCCTATCCCCTGTACACTAGGGTCTAGAAATGTGAAGTGAATTGATTTCCTACCATAAGGTCTGAAAAGGCTCAAAGAAATTTTATTTAAAAAATAAAAAATCATGAAATATTGGTCGCTAGTGTTTTAGACCTGGACATTATGAAATATTGTTCGCTAGTTAAACATTTTTAAATTTAAAAAAAAATTTAATTACTGAAACTCAGCATAGACAATGAGTAGTTTACAAATCTTCATTTAAAAGTAGCTATATTTCTGTAAGAAAACCGTTACCATTTGGAGTTAATGTGTAAAGTGGACTCTCTGACGTAATCTTGTGGCGTAGCACCATTGGCCAGATCAGGAACAAACGGTCCCCCATTCCATGAGCTTCAAATTCGATTTCATGCTGCAGATAATGTAAACAAAGTTATGCGTTATTTCGTTTCTGTTTATGAGTATCAATTTTTATACATAAGAAACAATGTAAAATACCGAATATGCAAATTTAGCTCTGAAATGGAATCTGAAATCTAAGAGGGGTAGGAGTAGACCTAGAGAGACATGGAGACGAACTGCTGACAAGGAAAGAAAAGAAGTAAGAATGAACTGGAAAAAAAAAAATTTAATAAATTGGCTTTGTCGAGACAGATCTAGTTGGAGGGAATTTTTAAAAGATTGTTTCTTCTTCGCTGTCTATGACATTAGAATTAACCACAACAAACAGTTTTGATCGATTTTAACTAATTAGGTAAACAGGCAAATTTTCTTGCTTTTTACTTGGGTAACAAATTGGGTAAACATGCAAATTTTGTTTTTTTTTACTTGGGTAACAAATTGGGTAAACCGACAAATTGTGTGTTTTTATTGGGTGACAAATTGGGTAAACAAACAAATTTTATTTTTTACTTGGGTAACAAATTGGGTAAACAGACACATTTTGGTTTTTTATTGGGTAACAAATTAGGTAAACATGCACATTTTTGTGTTTTTTTTACTTGGGTAACAAATTGGGTAAACATATACAGCTTGTTTTTTTTTTAACTTGGGTAACAAATTGGGTAAACAGACAAATTTTGTTTTTTTAATTGGGTATCAAATTAGGTAAACATGCAAATTTTAGTGTGTTTTTTTACTTGGGTAACAAATTGGGTAAACATATACAGCTTGTTTTTTTTTTACTTGGGTAACAAATTGGGTAAACAGACACATTTTGGTTTTTTATTGGGTAACAAATTAGGTAAACATGCAAATTTTGGTGTTTTTTTTTACTTGGGTAACAAATTGGGTAAACATATACAACTTGTTTTTTACTTGGATAACAAACAATCCAAATAGATAAATGCTGTCCTTACTTGGAAAAGAGGATAAACATATTTCTCCTCGCTGACGTGTCGCTTGACTAGTACTCCGTACAGGTGAGTGTCTATCAGGTGAGTGTTCCTGATGTCTCCAACACGAATCTGAAGTGTCAGGTAATTATCCTCCTTACAGATACATGCATGTTGACTGTGAATGATGAAGGAAATCAATATGTTAAACCTGGATACTTGCTGAAACGTATTGAGAACATATAGGTGGAAGTGATTTTTAAATTAGAGGACAGAGTTATTATGCACCCGAGTGGTTACCGGGGCCCAAATTTGGGGTGTAAAGAATAGAACCACTGTTGCCTGCCACGCATGTCGTAAGAGGCGACTAAGGAGGTTTGGCTGAATTCGGATGCATGTGTCCTAAACATGTAGAAGTCTATGCGTTTAGGGGCCTGCAAAACCAATGTGCAACGTATACACGTTCTTGGCAAAGATAAAACATATCACAAAGAGTGATTAAAATTGGTTGTAAAGAACAAACGCAAAGAAGAAGATATATTCTTAGGTAGTGGATAGAGTGGAGACGCTGTTGATGGATAGGGCACACATTGAGTAGACCGACCGAAAGTATTGCAAGACAAGCACTGTTTTGGAACATGCAGGGAAAGAGAAGTAGGGGAAGGCCTAGACATGCACGGAGAAGAGAGCTGGAGGCTGATATTAAAAGGGTAGGTAAAACATGGAAATAATTGAAAGGGATGGGAGAGAGGAAGAGCTGGAAGAAGTTTGTTGAAGACCTGTGCTCCGTTAGGTGTTAAAAGTTGAAGAGAAGAAGCAGTAGATAGAGTGGACGTCTATAATTTCAACGGTAGTGAGCTCGCTCACAACCCAGGCGTATCTGGTTCAAATTACGCGGTGGGTCGTTTGGAAGCAAATTCATTCCCGTGGAAAAGAACGGTAAAAATAGACCTCGCCGTTCAGAAAGCAATGGTAAACTACTAAACGTATAAGCACTCGAAAATCAACGAATCGTTTACTGTGGTTGATGGCCAAGTCATGTAAAGGATATGCCACGATTGTCATCTTCAGTGGACAGAGTTATATGAAAGCTCTAAAGACGAAGGTCCTGCACACGATTTCCCAATATGGCTCCGTCTCTGTCAGTAGAAATGGTACGTTATCTACCAAGAGTGTTGCACACAGCACGAACTCCGTAGCTCCAGCAACAATCCTAGGGATGTCATAAAAAACTGCACTTCTGACTCGGTCCGGATACCAACCTACAATCTTCAAAACGACAGACAAATGTCTTGTAATTTAAAGAAATAGAAATTAAGAAGTTATAAGAAGTCTGAAATGAAACCAGTCTTTCATTTCATCACACAACGTATTAAATGGGTTGGTCATCGGTCAAGAAGGCCCTGACATCGCCTACCACATTTAACCATACTAAACATATATAATGCATACAGAGCAAGAGGAAGAACGTGTAAAAGATAGATGGAGTAAAGGCGTCAAAAAACAAATTTAGAGAAATGAATAACAACTTGCATACACGATCCTTGCATCCCCTCCAACAACTCACTGACGTACAAGAGAGGAATAGAAGATGAGGAAGAAAAAGAAGCTACTGCATAGAGATATACTTATTTAAATAGATGATTCAGATCTCTTCTTCTTTTGTCGTCATACTGTTACCGGCTTATTGGCCCTGTGTCGTGTTTTTTTCTGTTTTTGTCTTGCGCTGCTCTAGTGGCTTAGGTAATAGTTATTTGTGCACGAAGTAAGCATGAAAATGCTGTTGGTCATCTGTTGCTTAGCTGTAGGTGAGATATGTGGGTGGCTTAACAATGTGGCTAGCTGGTTTTACTATCTTAAATAGACAGCTAAATTTTAATTATTCTATCCACCCCTTCTCCCCCTTCACTCTCTCGCTCCCCATGTTGTAAGAATACGCCTTTAGAATTGTATTTCTAATCAGTACCTCAAGTTATTCTCAGAGTTTTACAATACATGAGATGAAGCTTCATTCTCAGAGTTTACAATACATGAGATGAAGCTTCATTCTCAGAGTTTACAATACATGAGATGAAGCTTCATTCTCAGAGTTTGCAATACATGAGGTGAAGCTTCATTCTCAGAGCTGAATAGCTTGAGATAGGGATCTCTGGAAAAAATTCATATGTCTCCACCAGCGCCGGATTAGCCTAGTAGCAGAAGTAGCAAATGCTACGGGCCCCGCGCCTATGTGAAAGAGATGAAAGAGAAAAATAACCACGATGCTATATCAAAACACGCAAGCTGTCTGAATTTTTAGTATCATGTGTGATGGTGCTGAATCCAAAGAACTGAAGCAGAAAATACATAAGTCGCATGTCACTGTCTAGTAGATGAAGGCAGATGAACTCCAAATATTGTCATCTCTTATCAAGAGGATTTGGAAGAAAGCCTAGGCGACGAACTTGTGCAGTTCATTGAAGTGCAATTTTATAAACTTATAATGGAAAATTCATTAGAGTCGTGTTTCCCAAATGTAGAAATAGTCTTACGAATTTACTTGTCTTTAATGATTACCAACTGCAGCGGAGAACGTTCTTTTTCAACATTAAAGCGTATAAAAGTGAGTTAAGGAACATGATGGGACAAGATCGTCTAAATAACCTCACCATTGAATGTAATTTACTTAGAGAAATTGATTTGTCTAGTATTATCTCTAAATTTGGTCACTTTAAATCGAAACAAGTTTGTAAAAGTTGTGTTTTATTACTTATTATCATACAAAACCTAGGGCCCGCGCTAAAATTTGCTACAGGCCCCGCGCTGACCTAATCCAGCAATGGTCTCTACGACGGAGCGAAACGATTAACTTTGGAAGGAGAGGCGACCGTCTAACCACTACGGCTTAACTACCTACATTACTACGCCAATCGATAATGCGTAGGTCGAGAACTTACTACATTTATATTTGATCAAAATATCATACCTACCACACACTTGATATACAGGGACATAATATCATTTTCCGACTCAGAATAGGACATAAAAGACTGAACAAACACCTACGCAGGTTACGATTGTTAATCATCCTCTCTGTGTCCCTGTGGCACCGGTGATCAAACAACAGAACGTGTCCTGCAGGAATGTACCCTGTATGTCCTCCCTAGACAGGAATGCTGACCCTACAACACAACACTACATTCAAAACTACATGGCACCAGAGATGAGCTCCAGGCAAGTCGACTTCATCATGCAAGACTGTCCCCTGTATCTTCTTCTTCTTTTGTCAGCACACTGTTACCGGGTTGTTAACCCAGTGTCGTGGTTTTATGTATTTGTCTTGTGCTTCTCTGGTGACTTGTGTGATGGTTTTCTTAGTCCCCTGGCAGAATTCAACTACGTTATCTATCCACCTTTTCCTCGGTCTTCCTCTCGTCCTCCTTCCTGATATTCTGTTGTGGAAAGCTTCATAGGTAGTTTGGTATGTTCGCATTTTTACTAAGTGGTCAAACAACTTCATTCTCTCGATATATAATTCAAGCACGGTCTTGTTCCAACCTTTTCTCCGATGCTGGTATTCGTTACTCTGTCGATTCTTGTGTTGGTGACTTTGCGGAGACATCTCATTTCGCATGTTGCTATTTTCTGTGTATGTTTCTTATTCATTGTCCATGTTTGACATTGGTAACATAGGGTGGGTATGAAGATGCTATTGATCAACTGTTATTTAGTTGATCTGTATCCCCCACTAAAAACAATGCTGTCCCAACAACACAACACTACATTCAAAACTACATGAGACCAGAGATGAGCACCAGACAACAGTCAACTTCATCATAAGAACGAATCTGACAGTATAATCATCAAAGTCGACTTTCATCATAAGAACGCATCTGACAGTATAATCATCAAAGTCGACTTCATCATAAGAACGCATCTGATAATATAATCATCAAAGTCGACTTTCATCATAAGAACGCATCTGATAATATAATCATCAAAGTCGACTTCATCATAAGAACGCATCTGACAGTATAATCATCAAAGTCGACTTTCATCATAAGAACGCATCTGATAATATAATCATCAAAGTCGACTTTCATTATAAGAACGAATCTGACAGTATAATCATCAAAGTCGACTTTCATCATAAGAACGCATCTGATAATATAATCATCAAAGTCGACTTCATCATAAGAACGAATCTGACAGTATAATCATCAAAGTCGACTTTCATCATAAGAACGCATCTGATAATATAATCATCAAAGTCGACTTCATCATAAGAACGCATCTGACAGTATAATCATCAAAGTCGACTTTCATCATAAGAACGCATCTGATAATATAATCATCAAAGTCGACTTTCATCATAAGAACGAATCTGACAGTATAATCATCAAAGTCGACTTTCATCATAAGAACGAATCTGACAGTATAATCATCAAAGTCGACTTTCATCATAAGAACGCATCTGATAATATAATCATCAAAGTCGACTTTCATTATAAGAACGAATCTGACAGTATAATCATCAAAGTCGACTTTCATCATAAGAACGCATCTGATAATATAATCATCAAAGTCGACTTCATCATAAGAACGAATCTGACAGTATAATCATCAAAGTCGACTTTCATCATAAGAACGCATCTGATAATATAATCATCAAAGTCGACTTCATCATAAGAACGCATCTGACAGTATAATCATCAAAGTCGACTTTCATCATAAGAACGCATCTGATAATATAATCATCAAAGTCGACTTTCATCATAAGAACGAATCTGACAGTATAATCATCAAAGTCGACTTTCATCATAAGAACGAATCTGACAGTATAATCATCAAAGTCGACTTTCATCATAAGAACGCATCTGATAATATAATCATCAAAGTCGACTTCATCATAAGAACGAATCTGACAGTATAATCATCAAAGTCGACTTTCATCATAAGAACGAATCTGACAGTATAATCATCATAGTCGACTTTCATCATAAGAACGAATCTGACAGTATAATCATCAAAGTCGACTTTCATCATAAGAACGAATCTGACAGTATAATCATCAAAGTCGACTTTCATCATAAGAACGCATCTGATAATATAATCATCAAAGTCGACTTCATCATAAGAGCGAATCTGACAGTATAATCATCAAAGTCGACTTTCATCATAAGAACGAATCTGACAGTATAATCATCAAAGTCGACTTTCATCATAAGAACGAATCTGACAGTATAATCATCAAAGTCGACTTTCATCATAAGAACGAATCTGACAGTATAATCATCAAAGTCGACTTTCATCATAAGAACGTATCTGACAGTATAATCATCAAAATAACGATGATCGCAAAGAAGAAGAAGTAGTATCATACCTAAAGATGAGTGTGTGACGTCTGTGTTTGGGTCGAGCAACTTTCACAAAAACAAAACCAAGCAACATGGTCTCAATGAGAAAACCCAACGTAATCTGAGAAATAAAAAACAAACAATTAGTCATCATTATTTTACACATCGTGGTGTAGATTAACTCAGTCCATACCATGAGCCACTCTAGGGGCGTGCAAATATGCAATAATTTCCCAACCATCTACTATAGCGACTTTTTATATAGAACATTTTCTTCTTCTTTGTACTATAAACGTAGCTATAAACAGTAACATATAAATATATATGATCAAAATATAACAAAGCAGACATTGAAGTGTGAGGAAAAGGATCCAAGAAAGAAAGGATACCTTAGAGAACCCTGAAATGAACTTTACTGAGAAAGACGAGAACTAACGTACTCAAGTTCATAGAAGTGATTGAACGAGTTGTCTAGAGAGAAGAAAGAGAGAGAAGAGAGAGAGAGACGTGCTAGTCACCTATACCGTAATTGGATGCGGAAGTTCTAAGTTCCATCAGTCTTATCTAGCCCCTGTCAGGCTCGCAAAGGGAGCAAAAATAGTAAAACTGCGACTGAGTAACACTAACATACTGGGATTCTTCACAAGAAATTAATTCTTATTTTTCATATTTGTTGGTCTACATACTTTGATATAACCAAAAACTACTCATTCTTGGATTGAAAAGGGTGTGCATCAGCCTAACAAGGCTTTAACCACACACATAACAACAACAACAAAATGCAAAGCAATTGTCTGGCCGTTATTCTAATAATATAACTCCACACATTTTTTCTTCTTTCTTATCACGTTTTTCAAATGTCAATCATAACTAGAAACTGATTTGTCTACAGCTGCATCTAACAGAAGCTCATTCAGTTCATTTGGGAAATCGGAAATTTCCGTTGAAGTGGGCCGTTTCTTATATTTGAGAACACTGTAAGTTTTATTAAATATTTCACAATTCTATGAATCCATTGTTGTTTATTAATGAACATGTGTTAAACGTAGTAATATTCATTAGCGTGAAATGTAAGTTGTGAAATAATTTCTTGTTTTGTTTCTAATCTGTTACCACATTAGCGCTTGGTGCAGCAATAAATGCAATCAATTCTTCTCTCTTCATGACTATCCTCTGTTTTTTTGTTCCAGGTGTGATTGATTTCTTTCTGTATTTTGTTACTGTTCTCCTCCAGGTTGTTGATTCATTTATGGTGTTGTTTTTAAAATGAATGCGTCTTAATCTAACAATGCTGAATTGTAAAGGTAATAGATTTCTGATAATTTCTGGACACAATTCTATTGAGCTTGACATCTTTATGCTACAAGAGAACTGTAATAAGTCTTACTTGCAAGAATACTACAGGTACTGTACCGCTGCACTCTGCATGAGGGTAGATTGTCCCATACCCTAAAGTAGATTGTGTCTCTATCGAGAAAAGTAGAGCGTCCAAATAGCTCTTAAGGTTCACTATACATGGCGTATAGTTTGGATCGTCAGCGTTAGCAATGTCTCCATGACTAGAAAACGAAAGATGGTAGGTCAGAGGTTATTTCTGGTAAGTTGATTAACTGCAAGCACATTTTTATAACAAATTTAGAGTGTCTACAATTTGTATTTTTAAGAAGCGCAACTTTAAAAAATTTAATATTCATAATGAGACATCATGTTTTCTTGATAAAGACGTATGGTCGAAACATCGAGGGTTGTCATTTTTCATATGTAATCATTTATAAAAAATGGCTCATGTAATATTGTAATATACTTATTTGTGTCAAACAAGCTCAAACAACAATAAGTAACGGAGCGATTTGGATAGGATACTGAATAAACACGTACATCATCCGAAAAAAATATCACATGAAAAGCTGGTATCGAACGATGTTATTATCAACAAACAGAATCCAATATATCGTTTTGTAAATAAATGACATTATCACAGCTAGATCAGATGTATATGAATGTCATGTCCCAAGTTTAATGTCTAGAGAGAAAAAACAAACTGTTCTTACTACTTGTAATACCGCTTTTTAAGGCGATGTAGGAGAGAGTAAGGGGGCATGCGCCTGTGGAATAGCCACATACTAGTGCACTCGCCACGAAACTGTTAAGGTTATGATTTTTTTTCTTTATGACCTCGACAGAAAAAAAACCTCATTGACTTTATCGAGATTGAGCCCTTATCTCCGGCATAGGAGCCTGCGCTCTAATCCAGTCGACTATACGTTCCACTGTCCAGAAACTACAAGCAAAATACATGTGAAATACTCATTGTAATTGGTGATCAAAGTTGTGTTTATGTAACGTTTCAAACAGCTCGTATCTCTTTATAGTAAGTGAGGTCCAAAAACTAGTCCTATTGGAAAGTTACGATAAAGCGTACGTCCAATGTTTAAGTTGCACACGTAAAAAAAAACCCATCAGTAACGTACTCTTTTACATTAATAACTGCAATACGTGGCCTTCTTTTTATCGTCCATCTCCGATATGACTAGTAACTCAATCTCACCTACATTGAGATCAGGGATCTTTGGAAAAATATTCGATCGCTCTAAGAAAACGAACTTAGTACTATTGAAGTCAGGGGTGATCTTAGTAACTCATAGAAATCACAGACACTTGAAGCATCATGATGATGATGATAGGATGGATTTCCACATAGCATGTGTATTTTCAGTTTTAGCAAGTGAATTCAGTCTTGCAGAGATCATCTCAATCTTTCCATTGATAGCCACATCAGTCTCGAGAACGTCCAACAGTAAAGGGAAGCGAAATCTGTGCAAATGTCTCTCATACCCCTGGCATATCACGTCTTAATTTTCCTCTCTCTCTTTGCCTTTTTAACCTCTATTGGGGCATAGGCCCTCAACCAACTCATGTCAAATCTGCCTTTCTTTAACTATCTCCTGCAGCTCCCTCCAAGTCTTCTGTATATGGTTGATATCTGCCTCCAAATCTCGTCTGCACACAAGAGTAAATCATACAATTTTTCACAATAAATGTTAGAAATTACAAGTGAAAGCAATCCCAGTTCTTTCAAACTTCAAAGCAAATGCTCGAACTACTTAACCATAAAACAGACAAGACATAAATCTCAAAACATACAACTTACATGTAAGACATCAAATAGTAAATGACGGAGAAGAAAAAGTATGACCCTAGGAAGCCGGAAAAGAGGATCAAAAATGCCCATCTCCACTTAATGTCCAGTAAGGTAATATAGATGTCTTTGAGATATCGAACCCGTTTCTGTTTGATGCCCTTGAATATGAGGTTACTGTGAAGTGAAATTATCGAAACACGTAATCACAAAGTACTGTAGTTTTACAAAACAATGACAAAATACAGCAACATTTCGACCAACAAGGCCTTTATGAAGCAAACGAACAACAGAGGTGACAAATTTAAAAAAAAACATATGGACGACTACATACAAACGTTTTTAATGAAAATCTGGGAATCAAAACGAATAACGAAATAAATGTAACACAAAAAACACACATATTTAGTGAAATTATCACATGTTACGTAAATTATTTTGTATCTTATATACACAAACTTTTATCTTAAGATATACTTACGAACTTTTATTTAAAACTAAACACACGAACTTTTATATACAGCTATACACACGAACTTTTATATAAAGCTATATACATGAACTTTTATATAAAGCTATACACACGAATTTACATTTTAAACTATTGTAAACACTTCTATACAAAGATATACACACGAACGCCTATATAAGCTAAACACACGAACGGCTATATAATTCTATACACACAAACGTTTATCTTAAACTAAATATTCGAACTTCTATGTAAAACTATACACACGAACTTCTATATTAATCTATACACACTCTTATATATAAACCTATACACACGATCTTTCATCTTAAGTTCTACACACAAACTTCTATGGAAAGCTATACACACGATCGTATGTAGAGAAAATGAACTAAAGCAGAATTTGAAATCTTCACATATATTTCTTTCCTATATTTTCTGTGGCTAAGTGGTTAAGGCCTTTGCCTTGTGAGTCTAAGGTCGTGTGTTCGAATCCGGACCGCGCCGTTCAGTTCACGAGTGCTGATTTTTCCAGAGACAAGTAGGATTGTTGCTGGATCTACGGAGTTCGTGCTTTGTGCGATATTTTCTACGTGTGGCGTGTCATTTCTACGTAGAGAGGGACCGAGCCATATTGGGTAAATTCCGGTGCAATGAAGTCAATCCTTCGGCTTAAAAATCCTTTAAATCCGGTATTATCTTGTTCTAATTATATAAAATAAAAAAAATAAAACATTTCTCATTGTCTTTTTTTCCGATCTTAGGGTATGAAGTATCTGCCCCTTCACACTTCTAGACCCTAATGTGCAGGAGGTAGGAGGGTCAATTCCTTTCCTCACTTGTGAAACGTCAAGTGTGGGATTGAACCCACACCTCTCTTTTCCGAATCGATAAGCAAACGTTTATGAATTTTGCTGTCCATCCGAGTTGTTGGGATTCATTCAATCAAAGTGCCAACCCCCTCTCCCCACAAAAAACCACAAAAACACAAACGACCCTAGCAAAGCTGATAACAGTATTGTGACCTCTCACCTCTGTCCCTCTTTCCTGATTAGTGTCCGCCTGTTCTTTACTCGTCTGTTACTTAACTCGGTTCCATGACCTTCTGTTGTGTTCGTGTCTATAACATCATCCATCTTCTGTTGTATCAGACTGTTCTGTTGTTTGCGCCTCTAGATAATGATACATTCACAATTGTATATACATTCAAGAATACAGTGAAAAAAACCGTTTATGTGCTTTAGAATATGTGTTACAGAAGAGTCATCCTTATACAGTGGGCAGAGAAGAGAACAAATAGATATATCCAGAAAGAACTCAAAATCCAAGAAACTGGATGATGCTCCAAATAAGAAAGAGAAATTTGAAGTATTTTTAACATGTAAAGAGACATTAAGGGTTGGAGAAGACCATCATGGAAGGATGTATCCAGGCAAAGAGGAGAAGAGGAATACCACCGAGAAGATGAATTCAGGATATAACTGATGGTTTGAACGCGACGGCTGAAGAGGTGGGGCATCTGGCCTATGAGAGAGAGAAATTCCGAAGGGCTGTAAGGTTGGCAGAGTTCTGCTCAGGACAAGCTATTTTGATGATGATGATGATGGTATTACAGACTAGACAGCAACAACAACAGAAATCTCTTTTTTTCCTTCAACTCCTGTGTGAATTATAATGCATCAACAAATTTCATCCAACCAGATCTATCTTAAGTGGGCAAGTATTGGCAAGGAACACAGAGAAAATGCTATTCTCAAATTTCACGACGTACTTGTTATCTAAGTAAAGGTTAACCAATTGTGTACATATATTCTCAAATTTCACGACGTACTTGTTATCTAAATAAAGGTTAACCAATTGTGTACACATTTCTTTTAACATATTTAGAATTGGTTAAATAGTTTTTGAGTTATGATAGCTCAAAGATCGTGAGACGTCTTCGTATGGGTCGTTTTTGCCCGCCTGCCCAGCGTGTTCGTAGCGTGATCATTTATTAAAACCAAATTTGAGAATGCTAAGATTTAAAAGATCGATATGTTAATATAATGCAGCTGTCGCCAACGTATAAATGTGCATATTATGATCACATATTCTTTATATGAATTTAATTTATTATTAAAATCATTGATTTTTTCTTTTCAATATTTGTACTGAAATAAAAATCAGGAGTGTATAATTTTTTCATGAATATTCTTTGGGTAAATAATATAGCTTTAAAATAATATTTTTTTATAACTATAAATTCATAACTTTTTATATTTATAATTTAATAATAATTTAACTAATTAAGTATTTCTTTTTCTATATGCATCATCTAATGGGGGTCATCATCATCATCATCATCAAATAGTTTGTCCTGAGCAGAACTTTGCCACCCCAACAGTCCTCCGAAACCTCTCTCTCTCTCTCATAGGCCAGATGTCCTGCCTCTGCAGCCGTCATGTTCAGACCATCAGTTACATCCTGAATCCATGTTTTCCGTGGTCTTCCTCTTCTTCTCTTTGCTGGTATGCCTCCTTACATAATGGTCTTCTCCAGCCCTTCATGTCTTTTTATATGTCCAAAATATCTCCATTCTCTCTTTCGTATTTGTAGCATCAGCCAGTTTTCTTTGATTTTGAACATTATCAACATTTTGTAAATGAACATTAATATCTTCATGATTTAATAATAGTTTATAACTATTTCAATATTATTATAGAAACATGCAGTATATAGAGGTGTATCTCCAAATACAAGTTGAAAATTAACATCAAAATCTTTATTATCCAACATTAATTGAACTCTTTTGATATCATCTATCTATGGTCTATAACGTCTTCAATTCCAACATTTTAACTATATTCATTTATAAGTTTTTTCACAGCAGACAATTGTCGAACAACAGAAAAACAATTTTCAGATAAGCAAAAAAAATATATATTGAATATATACTATTTTTCCTGGAAATTGTAAAATTTCACACAATCTGTGAGTATGCTGTTTAATTTTGAGTGAGTTTGACTGTACCTTTTCATAAAAAAATATGTAATTAGTGACACTTTTATTTCAACCGACCATGTATAAATTAATTGTTCATATCGAAAGTCTCATTTATTTATTCCGTTCTTCATTTGAGGATCATCTTCATCGCATCTCAGACATGTTCATAATTGCTACGATCTCCTCCAATTCAAGTATTTCAATGTGTTTAGGCTAACAACTCTCGTACAGTGTTGATTGATGTATCTACTGGGGTTTCTCTTGTGGCTTTCCCGTCTTGCCTTTCGGTATGCGCAATCGAGATAGGGAATACCCTTTATCTTCTTCGTTGAAATATTCAGAGCGTATGTATTCTCTTATATTGATTGATTGATTGAGATGCCCATCATCATATGCACTTCGGGGAGTAGCTATGTGTGCTCAAATCTCTTTCTTGCACAGGAAGATCTCAGCTGCAGTGCACGAACTTCGTAGCACCGGCGAGAGTCTCCGATGTAATTTTGAAGTTGATGAAGATATGTATATAGGAATATTTTCTAATGAATTTTGCTCGGGCAGCGGCTTTCCAGTCTGCTCTTTTCGATTTTTAACTGCCAAGGGTTCTTTTACGTGCTCAAATTGAGCACGGGCCTCCGATTTATCGTCCGTCTCTAGGACTAGGAACTCGATCTCACCTACACTGAGATCATGGATCTCTGGAAAATATCTAGATGGCTCTACGAGGGAACGAAGCTGGTACCTTCGGCACGAGAAACAAACACCTAATCTCTACGCCAATGATACACCCAGAACGTGTTCTCTTAGAGCGTTGATGATGATGCTTTTGCCCATAGAAGAGTCATTCTCAATAGCAGCATTGCTCGCCAGTGAGGCCACTCTCTCATTGCCCTTCACCCCAGAATGACATGGGACAAAGATGAAAGTATTTATTTGTCTATACTAAACTCCAAAAATAATTACGTCCTTCGATAGCTTCTTAACGATGTGTTCATTTTGTGTGGAAATCGGGGATAGTATCTTTCAAATTGAATTTTTAATAATTGTTTTTTAGTAACTGAACCGAAGTTCTGCTAGTACTGCCCCAGAACCAAATTTGAAACTCTTATCATCATGAGAAAGGGGCAGATCAAGAAAAAGATGGGTTGATAAAGTTACAGACATCTTAAAACTCTACAGCATCACAACATATCAAGCGACCGAGCGTGCACTATCTCGGAAACTGATCATCAGTTAAACCTGATATGCCTAATGGCAAAAAAGCAGAGAAGGACAAAAGAAAGAAAAAGAAAGATCAAAGAGCTAACACAAACTACTTTTCACTTACCATTTTGATTTATTAATGATTTCTGTATATTTAAGTAAAGACCCAAAACATATATTTTACAGTATCACCTTCTATAAGTGTCTCTTTAATGTCCGGCTGTATCGGTTATTTTCGTATTTTTTGTTGTTTGCATACGTTTTCTAGGTTTACTGCTCCGTATAACCATCTGACACGAAGCAATCGATTTTTGCAATATGCAGTACGTGATTTTTGTAAGTTTGTGTTTCTAATCAGTAACGTTACAGCTATATCCACATTTCTGAACTATATTTTTTATATCCACATTTCTGAACTATATTTTTTATATCTACATTTCTGAACTATATTTTTTATATCTACATTTCTTAACTATATTTTTTATATCTACACTTCTGAACTATATTTTTTATATCCACATTTTTGAACTATATTTTTTATATCTACACTTCTGAACTATATTTTTTATATCTACTTTTCTAAACTATATGTTTTATATCTACACTTCTGAACTATATTTCTGAACTACATTTTTATATCTATATTTTTGAACTATATTTTTTATATCTATATTTCTGAACTATATTTTTTATATCTACATTTCTGAACTATATTTTTTATATCCACATTTCTGAACTATATTTTTTATATCTACATTTTTAAACTATATGTTTTATATCTACATTTCTGAACTATATTTTTTATATCTACACTTCTGAACTATATTTTTTATATCTACATTTTTAAACTATATGTTTTATATCTACACTTCTGAACTATATTTTTATATCTACATTTCTGAACTATATTTTTATATCTACACTTCTGAACTATATTTTTATATCTACACTTCTGAACTATATTTTTATATCTACATTTCTAAACTATATGTTTTATATCTACACTTCTGAACTATATTTTTATATCAGGGTCGTGCGGTATATTTTCTCAGTATGATGCAAGTCTTCGAAATGCCGCCCCTAAATTTTTTTTCTTTAAAGTCTTTTAGCGAGCGCTCGCCAATGATGCACCTTCACTAGAAACCGAAATCAAAGGGTACCGAAAGCGCTTAGGCAGAGGCGTGCGCTAAATCATACATCGTATACATCAATATGGGAATAACATAGAACAATATAGAAAAGCTATGCGTACAAATTTTTAATTATTGATTGGTTCAAATTGTATTTCGATTTCGCTGCGTATGCCACCCCCTTAGAGGCCCACCTGATGCGGCCACCTCTCTGTATCATAGCACCGCACGGTCCAATTTTATATTTACGTTTCTGAACTAATTTTTAAAAATATCTACATTTCTTTTTTCTTTCGCATTTTTATCTAATCCTGTTTTGTCTCACAGCGATAAAATAAGAAGAGAATTCTACAACATGCATTTATGTGCGCTTCAAGCCCGCGTGCCCAGTGTGTTCGTAGCGCGTTGGACTACGGGTGACTAGTCCTCTGTAAGTGCGGGTTCAACTCCGCGGACTGGCAGAAAAGCTACAGGTTCCCAGATTTACGGTGTTCGTGACACCGAGCCGAAGGGTTACGATGTCCATGACACCGAGCCGAGGAGCTTTCAGCTCAAGTGCTTCTGGATCGGAAAAAAAAAATGTGCGCTTCATAAACAGTGTCTTTCGTCGCCTCTGTTATCTGAGTTCCACCTTTTACGTCGACGACCTTTTGCTTTGTATCCACTGTATCGTCCTGTATCGTCCTGTATCGTCCTGTATCGTCCTGTATCGTCCTGTATCGTCCTGTATCGTCCTGTATCGTCCTGTATCGTCCTGTATCGTCCTGTATCGTCCTGTATCGTCCTGTATCGTGGATACAAACACAACCAGTGAGCCATTCAAGAAAAAGGCTTTACTGGGGAGTGTCTTTCACAAACGATCTGTTTTTTGCTAGACACAGAATGATATGGTAAGATTCGAACGAACAGTGTTTGCACAAACACAAGCTTATTTTGCCTGTGTATTGTGCCACGAAAGACACTATTTACGAAGCGCACACAAATGCCCGTTTTAGAAATTTCTTCTTGACCTGACGCTGTGAGGCAAAACAGGATTGGAAAAAAGAAAGAAAAGGTTGTGCTAGTCTAGTCAATGGGTGCCGTAAGAAATAAGGGTAAGTAGTTCGAATCCTGTGTTTGGTAACTTGTTTTTTTCGGTAGCTCCTAATACTTGTACACTGTCTATTTATTGATTATATTCATTGCTTCCATTGCTTCCCCTGGGGTTCTTGTGAAGAAAAAAACCCATTAAAATAAACCTTCTTATTCTCCTCTTGATAAAATACGATAGAGTAAAAGATGAGCTAATAGATAGATGAGTTTCTGTGGTGTAGAGGTTAAGGGCTGGCCTCTCGTTGCAAAGGTACTCGGTTCGTTCCCTCGTGGAGGCATCGGATATTATTCTAGCACACGTAAATGAATCTGGTGACTTGGTCTCTCTGAAGTCTGAAATTAATACAGGGGCATATCCTTTACAGGACTTAGCCATCAACCACAGTAAACGAGTCGTCGATTTTCTAGGCATTACTTATACGTTCAGTAGTATGCCATTGCTTTCTGAACGGTGAGGTCTATTTTTACCGTTCGTAAAAATCCAAGGGAACAAATTTGCTTCCAAACTTGCCCGCCGCGTAGATTTTACCAGGCACGCTTGAGTTGTGATCGAGCTCCCTACCGCTTAAGCTACAGACACTTTGACGTCTAGACGTGAGATATGTTGATCGTGACGTTAGCAACACCAGACACCGGACAATCACTAGCAATAATGATCCCATGATAACTATATTATAAATGAAGTTTTGTTTGACCTTTATCAACTGATGTCTTTGGCGGATTCAAAGACGGAGATGGTATGATATAGCTGCAAACACAGACCTGTGGATAAGAACAGGACAGGAACCTATGATGACCCAGGTTAAGAGGAGAAAATGGCGATAGGTCTGGCATACCCTAAGGAAGACACAGTCGAGTGTCACTAGACAATCACTTGAGTGAAATCCGCAATGAAAACGAAAAAGAGGACGTCCTGAACAGATTAGGAGACGATGTCTTCTTGAGGAACTGAAGAGTGCTCGACTATCCCGAGAGACCATAAAGAAAACAGCCAGAGATCGAGAAAAGTCACGAACAACTGTTGAAGCCCTATGCTCCACGAGGAACAGAGAGGAATAAGTCAAGTAAGTCAATCATTACAAATTATCTTTAATCAGGCAAGTACAACTCTCGGCCCGCGGGATGGGGTGCAGTTTACATTAGGAGGAGTCATCAGTTTACAATGCGTTTAATCTTCATCATACTAAAACTACTAGAGACTAAAAGTATCAGGGATCCCTGATCTCAGTGTAGATGAGATCAAGTCCCTAGTCCTATTGGAGACGGACGATAAAAAATTAGATCCTGTGTTCAAGTTAAGCACGTAAAAGAACACTTGGCAGTTCAAAATCGAGAAAAACAGACTGAAAAGCTGCTGCCCGACAAATTCAATACGAAGATTAAGATGATAAAATTCCTACAAAATATTTTCACCATTTTCAAAATTACATCGGCGACCCCTCGTGCACTACCGCTGAGATCCTCTTGTGAAAGTAAGAGATAGTAGCACACATGGTTACTCCCAGAAGTGCAATCATGATGGTCCTATCAATTAAATTAAAAACATAATCAAGATAAACACAGGGTTATCTCGATTTTCATCATCATCCTCAGGTGCCGTGTTGGCTGGCGTAGACGATTATGGATCTCCATAAGTCTCTGTCCCTGATATCTGCTATCATCTCAGATTTGACGCTCGTCCGTGTCATCAAGTCAGGATGTTTAATATTATCTCTCTCTCTCTCTCTCTCTGTCTTCTATGTCTCGTCTCCATTTGATGTTACCGGATGTCACAATATGTTATCGCGATCATCATCATTATCCTCAGGTATCATGACGACTGAGGTAGACGATCATGGATTTTCGTAAATCTCTATCCCTGATATTTGCTATCATCTCCGATGTTGACGCTCTTCCATGCCATGAAGTCAGGCTATCTAATATGTTCCTCTCTCTGTCTTCCTCTGTCTCGTCTACCTTCAATTTTAACGGTTGTCACAATGTGTTCTTAACCTCCCCTTCACATCACATTCTCGAAAAATGATGACAACCTCTTTCTTATATTGATGATAAGTCTTCTCTGTGTCTTGATCTCATTCAACATCTCCACATTCGTCGTTTTAGCTGTTCGTGGGATTCTCATCATTCTTCTGTAAAACCCCATCTCGATACAGAATAAATACGATTCTGGAAAGTACAACTTTCTTTCTACACATTTTGTTTCTGTCATGACATTGCCATTGTGTAACTTTGTAAGAAATGATTGCGACGTTTCAACAACGTCTATAGCTGCCTACTCGCAGAAATGGGAACAAGACGACGCAGTAATGATAATTTTGTTGTAAATATGTCTTTTATACATTCATATTTGGCCTAAGAAAATGACTTGGCTGTACACACCTGGACATGCTGGAGTGCAGGGTAACGAGCGTGATGACTTTGTTGCAAACAATGCCCCGACTCAAACGGGCAGAAGTATGGACAGAGCCGATATCATCAATGCGGTACGCTCTCAATTATATGACATGAGCAAGTCTCAGACACTGGAACGAGTTCGAGAATTAGACGTTAAGTTTGGACATGCCAGACAGTGTCGTCTTCGTGGTAGAGAGAGACGATATAGTAATCAACTGCTCATGGGTACGGTGAGCAAATGGACTTTGGGATGGCTGCTGCAGCGGAGAACAGAACATGCATGGGAATGCCCAATGTGCCGTGACGTCTATCGCATAACATAACATAACATATTTGGCCTAAATTCTCGATTCTAAGTAACAGGTGTTGTTGAGACATGCTCTCTTAACTTAAAGTATGTGCAGGTAAACAGTCTCTGTCGACCAAGACATGAACACTAAACTGCGGTGCTTCAATGTTTAATATTTTCCCTCCGTAAATTATTTTTTTTTACCTCCGGACTTATATGTCATTTTTCGTCGTTACAGACGGTCAATTAGCAAGTGTTTTATTGTGACAACTTCTGAGTTTTCGCTTGTCTCTCTTACCTTTCAGCTTATCCCTAAGTCTCTTTTCAAAGATTCTGCACCTTTGCCTAATGTTGTTTCCCCATAACTCGGTCATCAGCTAGTCTTTCCCATTTGTTGAGACTGATGGAAGAAAGTCCTTCATTGAGACCTTGTAGACATCTTTATATCTAAGCAGTGGTCTGTCTTGGTGCCTCTTCCCTTCCGAAAGTTCACAAAACAACATTTGTTTTGATATGCTGCTATTGTCCATTCTTCTCATATGTCCTAGCCATCTTAGTCGTCCACTGCTGAGCATGCTCATGATGGAAGGCAGGTTTGCACGTTGCAGTACTTCACAGTACATTTTCTTGTCGTACCACCTGATGTTCATAATCTTGCGTAGACATCGAAAATGAAAGAAGTTAAATCTCCTCTCATGCCTTCATTAAGTTGTCCTTGTTTCTGATCCATATAATAACGAGCTAATTACACAGGTTCGATATATTTCAATTTTTATCTGCAGTGTTTTTTTTGTGTTGCCTCACTCTCTCTGTGATAGTTTGCCGATTATAGTAGCCGTATTACCTAATCAAGAGCTGATTTCTTCTTCATCAAGAGAAACACTGGCAGTGACATATTTATATGACAGTATCTAAATTGTAAGTAATATTGTAAGAAAAGTACAGTATATTGTAAAGAAGAAAAAAGTAAGAAGAACAACAAAATGGAGAATAAAGAAGTAGTTTATAAGTAAGAAAAGGAATTTTTTTAAAGGCAACAATAAGAAAATAGAAGATAGAAGATGTAGCAGAAGATTTTTTTTAATTTTTTATTTTTTTAATTTTTTTCCGATCCAGAAGCACTTGAGCTTTTCAGCTCTTCGGCTCGGTGTCATGGACATCGTAACCCTTCGGTTCGGTGCCACGAACACCGTAAATCTGGAGAATCTGTGGCTTTTATGCCAGCCCGCGGAATTGAACCCGCACACACAGAGGGGTAGTCACCCGTAGTCCAACGCGCTACGAACACGCTGGGCAGACGGGCGCATCAGAAGATTAAAAAATAGGAAGAATAATTCTGCCTTATAATCTGAATGCTAGAAAAAAAAACAGTTACAAATTATCACACACAAAAACTTACCTGCAACTTACAAACTTATTCATGAACAGATGATCATACGTAAAATATAAACAACTAAATCCTTGAAATATAATACTAATAATTGAAATATAATACTAATAATAACTAGTTTTCTGACGAGAAATGTTTCTCTTGAGCCGTATCATAAACTCGTACTTATATGAAGTATATCAACAACGATTAACTAGATCGATCTCGAGAAGATCTTCAGAATCGATTATATATAGAAAAAATATAGATACTTCACGTCATGTATAAGTACTCTGTTATAATGATTCTCAAGCAGTGATTGTATATCCCAGAGTTTCTCAAGCTATGAGTATATGGTCAAAAAAGTGCGCCATTGAGTACGACAATATCTTTACGATGCTTAATTTCTAGTACAATAGTCTCCCCAGTATAAATTGTGGAAGGTTGGCTCCAGAAATTTTGAATTAAAGGAGAATACGGAATGAAGTGGTTTGGCCACTTAGTAAGAATGCGACAAGACCAAACTGTCTCTGACGCATTCCACAACAGTATATCAGGAAGGAAGGTGAGAGAAAGACCGAGGAAAATGTGGATAGATAACATAGTTGAATTCTGCCAGGGAACTAAGAAAACCACCACACAAGTCACCAGAGAAGCGCTAGACAAATACATAAAACCACGACACTGGGTTAACAACCAGGTAACAGTGTACTGACAAAAGAAGGAGACGAAGAAGAAAGGAAAATACACAATTAATAATTTAGTATATCTATCTTTTCTCTATCCCTTGTTTACCTTTCGGCGTCAGGTCGAAAAAAAGGCAACTGGAGCGAACCTCTTTATGCGCTTTATACAAGGTAGAATTTAGTACCTTGGATATTCCGTTCATCGTTTACGTGGTCGTTCTCTGTTTCTGTTACCATTGTATCTGAGTACTAGTGCTCTTTGAGGGAGACTGTCTTCTTGTGGTAACCTCGATACGTGTTTGAACCATTTGACCTATTGTTTCTTTATATATTGTAGCACTAGTAAGGTTCCCACTCTTCTTCTGATTCCATCGTTTCTGATCTTATCTCTTCTTGTAGTATTGAGAATGCGTTGTAAAAATTCATCTCTGTCTTCTTCTTCTTTGCGTTCGTTCTTTACGACCAATTTTAATCACTCTTTGTGATGTGTTTGATCTTTGCCAAGAACGTGTATACGTTGCACATTGGTTTGGTAGGTCCCTAAACGCATAGACTTCTACACGTTTAGGACATGTACCTCCGATTTCAGCCAAACCTCCTTAGTCGCCTCTTACGACATGCGTGGCAGGTAACAGTGGTTCTATTCCTTACACCCCAAATTTGAGCCCCAGTAACCACTAGGGCGATTCATCTCTGTCGTTTAAATTCTTCTTTTCTCATTTGTTGTCAGTGTCCAGGTCTGATAATGATAGCACAAAGTTCATAAGAAAACAGTGTTGAACATTTCTTTCTTAGTGTCTATCGTTACGTGCTTGTTTTTCAGTATTGGTGATATTTGTCCAATAATCTGGTTTGCCATATTACATCTGTGTTGTATTTCCACTATAATTCTTCCATTGGATGAGATATTTCTTCCTAAATATTTAAATTCTCTGGTTTGTTTTAGCCGTTGTTTATCTACAATAATTGTGATTGTTTGTTCTGATCTTGCGATGGCCATTACTTCTATCTTCTCTGTATTGATTTTCTTTTTGTTTCTGCATGATTTATATTCGGGTTCAACTACCTTAGTAGGACAACCCAAAAAAACCTAACCTCAGGAAGCCTATCCTCTAGGCAGACAGAGTCTCGTTAGCCTTGGATCTCACTATCAAAATATCTCACACCACTGGGAAGTGGGTTGGCTTCATGTTCAATAATTTTCCTTTAAACCCTTCATATGAGAGATTAGCCATCTCATCTGTATTGGGTGCAGAAGCCAGGAGCAGAATCAATGTCACTTTCTTTAAAGCTCATTCTGCCCTTCATATGAGAGGTTAGCCCATCTCATCTGTGTTGGGTGCAGAGCCAGGCGCAGAATCTATTTCACTTTTATTAACGCTCATTCTGCCCTTCATATGAGAAGCTAGCTCATCTCATCTGTGTTGGGTGCAGTGCCAGGCGCAGAATCTATTTCACTTTTATTAACGCTCATTCTGCACTTCATATATGAGAGATTAGCCCATCTCATCTTTGTTGGGTGCAGAGCCAGGCGCAGAATCCATTTCACTTTCTTTAAAGCTCATTCTGCCGGACTCGTTCTGGTTTTTTTATTTGCAACCTGCTTTGTTCATCTGTGGGACGGATTCACGTAATGAGTGAGCGTTTGGCTGTCGGTGCGGACACTCGAGATGTGGGTTCAATTCTAAACGTAACGTTCTACACGTGAGAAAAGGTATTGATCCTCCTACCCCCTGCATACTAAGACATAGAAATGTGAAGTGACGTGACTTCATATCATTATGTCTGAAAAGGTTACAGTAATTATTTTATTTAAATTTTATTATGTATATGGTTCATCTGATGTTACATTTTTAATTTTTAAAAACTGTCGTTACTGTCTGTAGTACCGCTTTTTAGGGCAGTGTAGGACAGGGGGGACGAGAACTTGAGGAATTTAATGGCCGCAAGGCTAGCGCAGTCTCCAGAAGCTGTTCAGGTTAGGATTTTTCATTGATACCCACAACAGAAAAAACTTGACCTTACCATTGATTGAACACAGGTCTCCCACATGGGAACCGCACTATAATTCATTCAGTCACACGATTCTCATGTTAAACAGATGTTAAAAAGATGTTTAAAAAGATGTTAAAAGATGTTAAAAGATGTTAAAAGATGTTAAAAGATGTTAAAAGATGTTAAAAGATTCCAGTTAATGTGAATAAAGGGTTTGTTGTAGCGTACAATAGTAAAACAATGAAAATCTAATAACTAAAGGATTGTCAATCATAGGCCTGTTACGCATGAACTCAGTAGCAACCATTATCTGATTCTCGCAGCTTCATATATCACTGTGTCTAATATCTTCTTCAGTGCATTCTCCTGTCTATCCATCTCGCGACCTTTCTGAACATCTGTGTACATCCATTTTGCTTAGTGATACGTTTTCTTGTCCTCTTTTTGTGTCGTTTTTATTATTCCATCATTCATTTTTATGTCCTTAACTCTCATTAAACTCTCCACTGATCTCTTCCCATCCAAATTCATCTACGATATCATTCATCTATACATACCCTCAGGAGTTTGTGGAGATGACTATCGGAACAATAAACACCTACATGTTGAGTTTGTATATCAGGAAAAAAAACGTTCGATAACGTAGATAGAAAAGCGTTGTGAAACATGTTGCCAGATGTTGACGTTAACGAACACTTAATTAATCTATGCAAAGGCCTCTAAGTAAAACAGCAATGATGCAGTTAGAACACACAGCGGACTTTTAGGTTTCGTGTTAGGTCTGGAGTTTGTCAATTTGTAATCACAAGTCGTACTAGTAGGACTGAGCATATAGGAACATAACGAGGTATGTGTTTAACCAGAGAGTCACGGGAACCATCAGCGTTCATACCTTTGAGGAGATTAGGAAGTTATGAGTCTACAAAGAGCGCTAGGAAATCGATTTGATAACTAATAATCAATATCAATAACCGATGATGCTGATGGCAATAACGATCACGATGATGATAACGATATTAATGTAGACAATGATGTTATTGTTGATGGTGATGACATTAGTATATACAGACATAAACTAGAAAAGATGGACTAGATTTGATGTGAAATCAATTCAACAATCATACAACGGCAATGAACGTGTCAGTTTGAAAGCACACCAAGTCATTTATGGGTAGATATATTTCTATAGTTTTCAGTTATATGAGGAATACCAGGGCAGACCACTGCTCAGATATAAAGATGTCTGCAAAGCCTCAATGAAAAACTTTTCTATAGGTCCAAGCACATGGGAAAAAACTAGCTGATGACAGAGTTGCGTAGAAAACCAAATTGCGAAAAGAGTCTTTTGAGAAGAGACTTATATATGAGCTGAACGACGAGAGAGAAAAGCGAAAACTCAGAAGTTGTCACAGTAAAACGCCAATTGACCGTCTGTAAAGACGAAAAAGGCCATATATATGAGGAATATCATCATGGCACTATGGACACGTATATAGGTGCTCCAATTTCTACATCAAAAAATCCCAGCAGCCTACAGCAGCCCAACACGCAAGTTCGATGTTGATTAATCAACCTGTTTGCATATTTAGTATGTCGTTCTTTTCGAGCTGTACCAATATCAATCAACAACCATCTCTTTCAATCTGGTCAGAGACTGGAAATCACAACCCTGAAACTCCTCTGTTCAGAAAGACTTTCTCATTTCGGTTCAATGCAGTGCCCTGTGATATCCTAGCCGTACCAGCCAATCTATCAGTCCGTTCATTACCCCTGACTCCGGCGTACCCAGAAACGAAAATGATAACTGATTTAATATTTCATTTGTAAATAAGATAACCAATTAACAAGACAAAAATGTTATATATATATTTTTTTTTCTCAGTGTCGTAAAGTAATTAGTTAAACAACAGCAGCTTTTAAAAGTCTCAATAAAATATGAAACTCAAAGTTATGTAGTTTTAACTTCAATGTTGTATCAAACCTAACATATGCCAGCGTGAATTGTTGTATCAAACCTAACATATGCCAGCGTGAGTTGTTGTATCAAACCTAACATATGCCAGCGTGAGTTGGACAATAGCTAAAGATATAGAAAGTAAGTGAAATGCATTTGAAAATAGATGTCTGAGAAAAATAATGAACATAAATGGGACGAATTCGGAAGTACTGAAATCAGAGAAATGTCTGGTCAACCACTTGTAACAACTGTTAGAAAGAGTAGATGGAGATTTGTTGAGCATACTCTGAGAAGAAATGATGAAAGAATCACACAGCAGGCACTAAGTGGGAGACTAAGGGTTCAAGAAATAACGGACGACCTAAGGAAACCTGAAAAAAGCGTTAAAGGGTTTTTAAGCCGAAACGAGCTTACACTGAGAGAGGCGAGAAATGTCGGACTAAATTCCATAGATGAGATAGAACTGCTAACACTAGTGAAGAGAACAACATTGGGGAACTCTTAAACGAATTTCTTATTGCAGACGACCAAGCAATCGTATCAACAACAGAGAAACAGCTACAGCAACACATTAACAGACTCCAGTTAGCATGCAACGAATACAATATGAGAAAAAACATGGACAAAACTGAAGTAATGACATTCGCTAGCGTGGAAAACACCACCAATATCTCCACCGACAAACGCCCATTAAAACAAGTCAAAGACTTTTACATACCTAGGGTGCATCTTTTCAGCAAACGGAAGAATAACTAACGAATCCGATATAGATGCAACAAAGCAAATCAAACACTAGGACAAATGGCGCCAATTTTAAAAAGCAAATAGGTCATCATGAACACAAAAAGAGCATTGTTCAACACAATATTTCTCCTACGTTATGCCTGAACACTCACATTAATTGACAAGAAAACTAGTCACAACAGAGATGAAGTGTCTACGAAGAATGTTGGGAGTAACAAGAAGAGACCGGCTTAGAAATGAAGACATCAGGAAAAAGTGGGTACAACATCAGTACTGAACTTTATCAAGAAGTAACAAATTAAATGGTTCGGCCACATAAGCAGATTACCAAGTTGGCAATGAGAGAGCAGACAGACTGGCTGGCTCTGCCTCTATATCAGAGGGCCAGCCAATGGACAGAGCTGACATCGTGAACGCCCTCATAGAGCGTGGCCGCAGATAAGACCTTCATCTAAACCAATCCACGTCAACTACTAGATTGCGAGAACTGGGTTTGAAGATTGGTGTGGCAAGAAAAGAACGGTACAACAGGTATACGAGTCGGCTCATCAATCAAAATAGAACAGGTACAGTCAGTCGCTGGACGCTGTTGGAGATATTGCGAAGGCGATCGGAGCATCTATGGACATGTCCGGAGTGCAATGAAGATATTTCAAACTGAAACTGAAACCAACAGGCAGTATATCATAGAGAGCAATGTTGCCCCGATACAGTGGAAACAAAGCAAAAGACCAGCCACGCAAAAGGTGGACCTCAGAGATAACAGATGCGACGATGGACACCATTTATGAAGCACACACAAAAGACCGTGCTAGAAAACTTCTTACCCTGAAGCTGTGAGGTAAACCAGGATTGGAGAAGAGAAAGAAAGACGATGTGCATGAAGAGAATCGCTCCAGTTGTCTTCTTTTCAACCTGACACTGAAAGACAAACATGATTAGAGAATAGATAGATAGATAGTTTGAATGAGTTACCCAAGACAGAACGGTCCATACGCTTTTCATTTGAGACCCTATCATACCATCTCTTCTTCTTCTTTTGTCGTTACACTGCTACCAGGTTGTTGCCCAGTGTCGTGGTTTTCTGTTTTTCTCTTGCGCTGTTCTGGTGGCTTGTGTGATTGTTATTTTTGCTCTTTCACAGGATTCTGCTACGCCATCTATCCATGTTTTCCGTGGTATTCCTCTTGCTTTCTTTCCCGATGTTCTGTTGTAGAAGACTCTGTAAACTGTGGAGTTTGGATGCATTCTTATTAAGTGGCCAAACCACTTCATTCTTTGTTTCTCTATGTAATTCAAGTACGGTTTTGTGCCAACTTTCTTTCTTATGCTGATGATTCTGTCTTTTCTTGTGTTGTTGGTAACTTTTCGCAGGCATCGCATTTCACATGTAGTTATTTTTGTGACTGCGCTTTGCTCATTATCTATGTTTAGCTCTGGTAACACAAAATCGGTATAAAAATGCCGTTGATCATCTGTTGCTTAGCTGCCTGTGAAATTGTTGGGTGCCTTAACAATGGGGCTAGTTGGTAGGTTACAGCATTTGCTTTTAGCACTCTAACCTCTATCTCTCTATCTAGTCTTCCGTCTTCTGTGAATATGCTTCCTAAGTATTTGAATTCTTTCACTTGGTTTATTTTAATGCCATTGACACGGATGTCTACATTATCTTCTTCGTCTTTACGTTCGTTCTTTACTACCAATTTTAATCACTCTATGTGATATGTTTGATCTTTGCCAAGAACGTGTATACGTCGCACATTGGTTTGGTAGGCCCCTAAACGCATATACTTCTACACGCTTAGGACATGCGCATCCGATTTCAGCCAAACCTCCTTATCGCCTCTTACGACATGCCTGGCAGGTAACATTAGTTCTATTCTTTACACCCCAAATTTGGGCCCCGGTAACCACTCGGGCGTGTCTACATTATTATGTTTTCTTCCCATATTCATTATTTCTGTTTTAGTGTTGTTGATTTTCATGTCATGATTTATGCAATTTTCGTTCAAGGTGTCAATATGATGTTGTAGATCTCAAGGTATTCAAGGTGTGATGATGTTGATCTCCGTCCCTTTATTCTGCACAGACAGCAGCTGATGAATGTTTGCAATTTAAGTGCTATTATTTTAGTCGTTCTCCATGTTTCGGACCCATACTAGCAGACATTGGAGTTACATTTTATGATTTTGGCCATAATACAGAAGAGCTTTTCATGAAAGGAGACTCGGTCTCAAAACTAAACTTCCGTTTCAAAACTTCTGGCCTCCATTTTTTTTAAAGATTTAGCAGACGATCGATGCGTCGACCGACAATTCAAGTGAATAAGACAGAAGTGGCCAAAGTATACATTTCGCATAAGTTTTAAGGTAACTAGAAGTGAATTATGATGTGTGTTACAGTGTTTTAAGTATTGTACTGCATCTCGTGTATACATATTATTTCTTGTTTCGGAAAGTTATGTGATTGTGTGAAATAGTGTAAAATGTTTATAATACATTCCTCATTCCTGGATAAGTATCAAGTCTGCTAGCCTGAGTAACTTTGTAACAGCTTGGATTCAGTTGCTAGACACTCATGTTCTTTGATCGTATTCAAGTTAACGTTTGAGTGTCAGCACACACGTAGACGTATTCAACAAAACCACTAGCTATGATTATGATAAAATCACTAGATGGCTATGATAATCGTTGTTGTAACAACTGGATCGCATTGCCTATTATTCAGACTATTGCACTATTGACAATATATATATATATATATGATATATATATGATATATATCATGTATATCTATGATATACGTCTATGATATATATATATATCTATATATATATATATATATCATAGACGTTGTTTCTGATAATTGTTAGCATTAAGTTAACCGTACATACACAAGCTATCGGGGTCTCTGGGGCGAAGAGATTGAGTGTTTGCCTCTCGTTTCAAAAGTGCTCGGTTCGCTCCCTCGTGGAGCCATCGAGATATTTTCCAGATATCCCTGATCTCAGTGCAGGTGAAATCGAGTTACTACGATCTCAGTTTAGGTGAAATCGAGTTACTAGACCTCTCGGAGACGGACGATAAAACGTAGGTCCCGTGTTCAATTTGAGCATGTAAAAGAATCATTTGCAGTTCAGAATCAAGAAGAGCTGGCTGGAAAGCCACTGCCCAGACAAAATTCATTAGAAATGTTTTAAAGTAAAAATTCCTACAAAATATCTTCACCATCTTCTAAATTACATCGGGACCTCGCCGGGCTATGGAGTTAGTGCACTGTCGCTGATAATTTCCTGTGTAAGAAAGAGATCAGAGCACATATGGTAACTCACCAAAGTGCAATGATGATGGTCCAATCAATCATATGTACTGTCATTACTTACTAGTATTTCTTTGGTGACCATTGACACTGGGTCCAATCATTCAATCAATACATAATCTAGTGCCATATTTTTTCTAGACCATCTTTTTCTTTTTAGAATTGCTTCTATCTTTCAGAATAATACAGAGAATGAAATCTGAGTCAGAAGTAACAGACACACCCTTACTGGCTACTACTAGTGAAGCTGAAAGGGAGGAATCAGGTACATGTTGTTGGTGGAAACATTTAGGATGTTGCTACCTGCCTGCATTGTTTTCTTGTACTCAGACAACAGAGCATAAACGAAAGGCATTGGTATCGAAAAACGGATCTTACAGGTTAGTTTACTGTTCTATTAGCAAGAATATATGTTATAGTTAAATGTTCTATTAATAAGAATATATCTTATAGTTAAATGTTCTATTAGCAAGAATATATCATATAGTTAAATGTTCTATTAGCAAGGATATGTCTTATAGTTAAATGTTCTATTAGTAAGAATATATCTTATAGTTAAATGTTCTATTAGCAAAAATATATCATATAGTCAAATGTTCTATTAGCAAGGATATGTCTTATAGTTAAATGTTCTATTAGCAAGAATATATCTTATAGTTAAATGTTCTATTAGCAAGAATATATCTTATAGTTAAATGTTCTATTAGCAAAAATATATCATATAGTTAAATATTCTATTAGTAAGAATGCACCATATAGTTAAATGTTCTATTCTTTCTCATGCCTTTTTAACCCTGATTGGGGCATAGGCCCTCAACCAACTTATGCTAAGCCTTCCTATCTCTAGCTATCTCCTGCAGCTCTCTTCAGCTCTTCTTTATATTGTTGATCTCTGCCTCCAAATCTCGTCTCCATGTATTTCTAGGTCTCCCTTTCTTTCGCTGTCACTATGGGTTCCAGTAAAGGACACTTCTTGTTATATTCCTCTCTGATTTTCTCAAAGTATGTCCTTTCCAGCTCCAGCTTCTTTTTTAACCTCTCGGTTCACTGGAACCTGTCTTGTTCTCTCCATAAGTCCCTAATTTTTTACCCTATCAAATGTTCTGTTAGCAAGAGCACATCTTGTAGTTAAATATTCTAGTAGTAAGATTTGTTCTTCCTTTATAAATGGATGTTTACGTAGAATAGAGGGACTGAGATGGTATGATAAGATTACGACAGAAACTCAGAGTAAGAACTAAGCAGATACCAGTGGAGAAAGAGGTATGGAAGAGATGCTGGTGATGGATAGGACATACATTGAGAAGACCAACTGGAAGCATTACAAGACAGGCACTGTTTTGGAACCTGCAGGAAAAGAGGAGTAGGGGAAGACCTAGACAGACCTGGAGAAGAGAGCTGGATGCTGATATTAAAAGGATAGGTAAAACATGGAAAGAATTGGAAGGGATAGCAAGAGAGAGGAAGAGCTGGAAGAAGTTTGTTGAAAACCTGTGATTCGTTGGGAGTTGAAAGGTGAAGAAGAAGAAGATTATATATTATAGTTAAGTTTAGTGTTCTATAAACAAGACTATATCTAATTAATTGTTATATTACAGGGTGTATGCAGATGGTCTTGGTGAACACAGAAGCAAATTTCTGGCTGATATCTACATAACACTCATCGATTTAGAATGGCGATGTATCATGCTCAGCCTGTTCAGCACTTTCCTCGGAACCTTCTTCATCTTTGGTTTCTGCTGGTGGCTCATGGCATTCACAAATGGGGACTTTGACAATTTGGACAACTCTAATCATACGTTTTGTCTGCAAGGTGTTACATCTTTTGCAGGCATATTTCTCTTTTCTATGGAGACACAGACAACTATAGGCTACGGAATGGTATATCCAAATGCCCACTGTGCTGCTACTGTTCCTCTCATGTTCATTCAGGTATGGACAACAAATATAGTAAACCCCTGTATAAGGTGCACTCAGACAGATTAGATTACAATACATTTGAGTTGTTTTAGCACATTAGTTACCAAATACCGCAACCTGCGCCTTGTTTGTTGACCCACTTGGCTATGTGCAGCAGACTGCGGCATGATTTATTTAAATTGTCAAAGTATCACAAAATTTGAGTTGATGAATTCTGATCATTTATCAAGTATTAGGTCCCTTGAAGAATGTCACTTTCATCACAGCCTGCCTGAAAAACTCTCTGTCTCTAGCAAGTTCTCCCACCTCTTCTAACTTCGTGTTCAAGATTTCTTTGATGTCTTGCTGCCACCTTTGTCTTGGTCTTTCCATGCCTCTATCCCTAGGAACTATACCTTCTGTTACTGTTTTCTCCAAACCACTGTGTTGTTTACGAGTCAGTGCCTCACAATATCTAAGTCTTATAGTATGTCCTTGTTTTTTTCTCTTCTCTTTCCAGGAATTTCTTGGTAGCACCTTTTCTGATCATTCGAAATAAAAAATTGTGGCATATCCTTTACAGGACGTAGCCATCAACCACAGTAAATGAGTCGTTGATTTTCTAGGCACCACTTATACGTTCAGTAGTTTGCCATTGCTTTCTGAACAGTGAGGTCTATTTGTACCTTTCGTAAAAATACAACGGAAATGAATATGCTTCCAAACTTCCCGCCGCAGAGTTTAAACTAGATACGCTTGGGTTGTGATCGAGCTCACTACCGCTTAAGCTACAAGCCCACTTTTAATGATTACCACATCTTAATTTATTATTTTACATTTTTTTCACTTGTGATAAAAATATATTCATTTATCTACAACATTTCATATCATTCATCAACTTTCATTAAAATATAAGAAACAAAACTATAGCTTAACAATTAGACCAGGTCAAAAACCATGTTTTTACACACTGTTATTTAATTATACATGTTTATGCAGACATCCTTTGAAAGTTTTGTTATAAACCTTATTTTTTTATGTTTAGAACATGTACCATATATATATATATATATATATATATATATATATATATAGGTAGACAAGCGACGCGAATGAATTATAATGCGGCTCCCTTACGGGATACATGTGTTCAGTTCACGATAAGGCCAAGGATTTTTTCTGTCGGGGTATACTAGAAAATCGCAATTTGAATAGTTTCATGGCAACTGCACTAACCATGAGGCCATTAAATTCCACAGGCTGTCGTCCTCCCTGTCCTACACTGCCCTAAACAGTTTTACTACAGGCAGTTAATGACCCTATATCAAAATGTTTATAATTTAATGCTCTGTTTATTTACATTGATGAAATATTTTTGAATAAGAAAAGGGAAATGCAAAATGATATTTAATAAGGAGGAAAACAATTTAAAATAATGAGAATAGAATATGTCAGCTATATTCACCATTTAGCACCTGATCTAATCTGAGTAATATGGAATGTCACAGTTTTCGTTTTAAGCTGTTGATCACATCACCCATTGTGTACCATTGGTCTAAACAAAATACAAGCCTAACTCGTACTCCCAATATACCACATGGTATAAAAACGTCTAGTTGGCCTCACTTTTATTATAGTGGTGCGGGTTCAATTCCACAACGGGCGTGGAATTTTTTTTTCACCTGTAGCGGCTCTCAGGTTGACCCAGCATCAATTGGGTACCAGGAAAAGCACAGGGAAGTAAAGGCGGCCAACGTGGTGTTGACCACATCACCCATCATGTCTAATTTCATCATATGGCTACATCCCTGTCAGCAGAAATGGCATGCCATCTGCCAAGAGCGTTGCACAAAGCACGAACTCCGTAGCACCGGCAACAATCCTAGCGATCTCCTTAAAAATTGCCGTGTCTCAGTCCAGATTCGAACCCACAACCTTCGATACGACAGGCAAACAACTTAACCACTTCACCATTGAGACCCATTGTGTGCCGACGGTCAGTGAAAAATATGAGCTTAACACTGTATTACCCTATTTGCCAGATGATATATATAACAAGAGCTCCTTTACTTTTACTATGGAAACAGGGTCTTTAATTTGTTATTGTTAATCTGAACACTGTCATCATTACGCTACCTATATTTTTTATATACGCAGGTTGTGGTTGGTCTCTTCCTAGAGACTCTGATGCTTGGTGCCATCTTTGTGAAAATTGCTAGACCCAAATACAGAGCTAACACAATTCTCTTCTCCAGAGATGCAGTTATCAATCAACAGAATGGAAAGTTAGTTTTACAGGTAGTCATTTAACATTCATTCATTATCTAGTCACTTATTATCTCTGTAATTCTTAGGACAACTGTAAAAAAAACCGAATCGAAAAATAAATACCCTATTCCTATGTTTATAGACATAAGTGGAGCGCCTAGCTGAATTGATTAGAGCGTTGCTCCCATGCGGGAGACTTGGGTCTAATCCGCGGTAAGGCAAAGGAGTTTTCTGTCGAGGGTGTAAAGAAAACATCCTAACCTGAACAGTTTTGCTGCGACTGAACTAGTCACGCAGCCGTTACATTCTACTTTCGCATGTCCCTCCTGTCTTACACGCCCAAAAGCGATATTACAGACAGTAATGACATCTATTTAACAATAGACATAAATACATATTAACTTTTGAACCTTCGCTAAATAACTATGTGTTCTCCAATTTCTTTTATATACAGGAAGATCTCAACAGCACTTCACAAACTCAGCAGCACTGGCAAGGGTCCTCGATGTTATTTTAAAGATTGTAAAAACATTTTTTAGGAATATTATTTTAATATTTGTTTATATGAATTTTGCCTGGACAGCGGCTTTGAAAGTTTAATCTTATTGATTTTCAACTGCCAATGGTTCTTTTATGTGCTCAACTTGAACATTAAACCTCCGTTTCACTATCCATCCTCAATATGACTAGGAGCTATATCTCACCTACATTAAGACCAGGGTTCACTGAAAAAATAACCTAATTGTTCCATGTGGGGAGTGAACTGAGTACCTTTGGAGTGTATACGAGCACCTTACCTGCATGCCACATAAATAAAGGACCAGGAGCTAGAGGCAGCTAATATGTTCACATACTTAGCATAGTTTCTGTGGCGTAGAGATTAGGTACTTGCCTCTTGTTCCAAAGGTATTCAGTTTGTTCCATAGTGGAGCCATCAGGATTATTTTCTAGAGATCCCTGATCTCATTGTAGGTGAGATCGAGTTCCTAGTCCTATTGGATACGGACAATAAATAGCCAGTGCTACAGAGTTTGTGCACTGCCACTGAGATCTTCCTGTTTAAGAACCAGATCAGGCACGCATGGTTACCCGAAGTGCAGTGATGATCAATCAATCTATCAAAATATAGATGGGCGTGCCGGAGAGGTTATGAACAGACAGTTAAACAAAGTCAGAATTGTTGATGCCAATCTAAACAATATTTGAAGATCTTCCCATAACAGCAAAAAATGCAGGAAAAACTGCCATCCCGGAAGAACTGGGGTTTGTGATGTTGGCAATCGCAAAATTTTAACTTGCGCTGCTAGCTCGTAATGAAACCCTCTGGATTATTTGTGTACAGCTCCAGTCCAGTGTTTCCCGGCATCAAGGAAAATTCATAATAAAAATCTGATAGAGAATTTGCACTTCACTAATTGTCACTTGCCGTAAAAGTTCTGAGGGTACGAGGACCAGGAATTTCAAGCAAACTCATGGCAAGTGGTTTTAGATCACACTTGAGGATCTCAACTTCAAGTACCTCTAAAGTCAGAGAAGACCCGCCTGCTTGGTGAGGAACGCTTATAAAATGGTAAGTAGACTTTCACGCAAAATCAGTGAGAAGCGCCATGGCTAATGCCGAATTCACAGCGGCGAACAAGAAGAAGCACAAAAATGATATTAAGTATATATGTGAGCTGCTTACTTTCAGTATTACTGTATGGGAATGCTGGAGAACAATACAAAAGGAAATATCAAAACTGCTATAATTACCTACAACTTTACCTCAGAAAAATTGTCAGAATATTTTGACCAAATAAAATTAACTCTTTCCACGCCCATTTATTTCCTCAGTTGTACACATTTAATTTAAGGGGGGCAAAAATGCAATGGGTTATTTTTTCAAATCATAACTACTCATCAATAAATAAACATATATATATCTTATCATATACTAATTTGAAGAAAACTGGACAACTTATTAGAATAACAAGGTTAAATAGCAATACATGGAGTATTTTAGAAGAAACTGGGGCAAATATGACAACATAAATATAAAAAAATTATAAATTGTTAGTGACATATGCAACACTTACGTGACATTATAACAACATCTTCAAAATGTATCCCTATGTGCTTCTATAAATCATTTTGTAATCCAATTTGTGAAGTCCAGGCAAAATTTTATGACAATATACCCAATAGAAATGAAGATATGATGAAAAGTTGACATCAAACTCCAGTTGGGCTTTGATAGCCATTATATTAGATGATCGTCTGCCTGATTCATATCGTTATATTCTGGATCGGAATCATTACTAATCCTACTTATAATACTACTATAATCTGAATTGTCCATGCATTTTCTATAAAAATCAGCGCCTGCTCTCCTGATACGCGCATGGGGCGCTTATTACATGAAAGGCCTGGTCCCACATTGAACTGTTTACAAATGCGCCTGTAGCAATAACAAATAAACTTGAAGCAAATCGAAACGTGGGTGAATGTACGACGAAATCGAAAGTGACGCTATTAAAATGAAGGAACCGGAAGAATACTATTAAAAACTAAAATTAGTAGAAGCAAAACTAGAAAGACTTGTATAAACGAAACAACTAGAGGGCGACGAAACAGCTTGACAGGCGACGAAACATCTTGATGGCGCAGGGTGCGGCTTAAAGCGTGGAACAGAAGTCGCTGTGGCGCAGTGTGCGGCTTAAAGCGTGGAAAGAGTTAACAAGCAGGAACTTCTCAATGAAAGGGAATAAGAGAATAAAATGCCATCTTGGAAAGGATATCTAAATGTACATTTTGCAGGCTTCTTTGTCACAATTTTTTTATATTTTCCCAGATACGTGTTGGTGACATAAGAAGGTCTCAGTTGGTTGGTTCTTCTATAACTGGAATGGTGATTCGCCATTTTACCACTAACGAAGGTGCTAGTTACCCACTCTACCAATACAACTGTCACTTTATAGCCAATGGAATGACTGACCGTGTATGTCTATTGTGGCCTGTCATCCTAACACATATTATTGATGAAAACAGTCCGTTATGCGATATCAGACCAGGAGACTCACAAATCAATTTTGAGATCATTTTGTATTTAACAGGCACTGTTGAATCTACAGGTAGGGTTTGTATAGTTGTGCTTATTTGTAAACTGTGTGGACTGTTCATAGTAATATTTGTTGATTGATTGTTTATTCTTCTTCGAATGCTTCATATCGACCACTTGTTAACCACTCTTTGTGATTTGTATGTGATCTCAGGCTAACTCTTCCCAATCTTGAGTTATTTCCTCAATTTTTAAAAAGTTAATTCAAGGGAGGTAATTAAAAATCTCAACTACTTGTCAATAAATAAACAAACATATATATATTATTATATAAATTGAAGAAAATTGGACAACCCAATTGGGTTGAAAAGTAGTATAAGTAAAACAGTAGAAGTCAAACTAGAAAGACTTCTTATAAGGGAAGCAACTCTATGGCGCAGTGTGAGGCTAATGGCGTGCAACGGACTTCCGCCATGGCGCAGTGTGCAGCGAAAAGCATGGAAGGAGCTAAGAGCGATTGCACATAGTACCAGTTATTTACTAGGGTAGCATCCCTAGGTCCCTACCTCAGTTGCCTCTTACGATATGCCTTGTAGGTCGCAGTGTTACTATTCTTTGCTCCCTTACGAGATCCAGCAACAAACTGGCGGATTGTTCATTAAACATAGAAATTAAATAAACCAATGACCCCACATACTTAGAGGCAATTTTCACTGCAGACGGTATTATCGATAAGGAAATCAGCAATTGATGTACAAAAGCTAAACAGGCACGGGGGCAGTCAATATCAATGTAGTCACATAAAGAGAATCTGCAAAAAACTAAAGCAAATCTTATTAAAACGATTTTCTGGCCAACACTGTGTTACCAGTGCCAAACATGGCCAATAACAGCAGCTAATGAGAGGAAAATGATAACGACAGAGATGAGGTGCCTTAGCAGATCTGCAAGAGTAACAATAAGAGAAAATTAGAAATGAAGAAATCAAAAGACTGGATGTGAAACCAGTCATGCAATTCATAAAAGAACAACAGATTAAATGGTTTGGACACCTGACAAGAATGCCATGGTATCATCTATCACAGAGAACCACACTGAAAAAGTATAACGAGTACAGAGCAAGAGGAAGACCACCCAAATGATGGCATCGAGAAGAGGCTTAAGAAAATGAATAACATCTTACAAAGTGCCTTAGAACAAGCACACACTAGATTACTATATCCTCCTCCCAGACTTCTGTAAAGAAGTAAATGGGGGAAGAGAAGAATAATAAAAAGATTTCTTATCATATCCATTTTGTGGTTGGTTTCTTAACTCTGTAGTTCAGTGCTTAGAAAGTCACACTGTGTAACTAACTATATATAAATAAGTGATTTTTTATTTAGATGCCCGCATCTGTTCTACTAGGGGCGATTGTATATAAACCTACAGATCTGAGATGGTCAGACTGGTAGTGTCACTCATTTTTGCATCATTAGTAACTCAATGAGCATGTTCAAGAAGGTTTGTGCAGGTTGTGTACATAGACAGTAGCTGGAGTCTGTGTTGAGTTCAGAATTGCAGAACATAAATATCAATTTCTCTGTTTCGTTTGCAGGTGACATGTGCCAGGCACGTACATCCTTTCTCCCCAAAGAAATTCTCTGGGGCCACAGATTTGAGGAAATAGAGGAGTATGACACCGCTCAACAAGAGTGGCAAATCAATTTCTCCAGTAAGTATATCACCACATCATATTTTTTCGCTTTATAAACAAGTTGCTCAAGGTTTGAATGTTTTTACTTTTCTGTTCAATTCACTGTCTGCGACTGTGGCTTAGCAGTAGTGAGCTTGATCACAACCCAAGAGTACTTGGTTCAAACTCTCAGCAGGGAGTTTGGAAGCAAATTTGTTTCCATGGATTTTACCACGATAAAATTACCTCACCGTTCAGAAAGCAATGGCAAACAACTGAACTTACAAGTTGTGCCTAGAAAATCAGCAGCTAATTTACTGTGGTTGATGGTAACGTCCTGTAAAGGATATGCCATGATTTCCATTCATTCAATTCACTGTGTCATATGGCTATTTCAGTTATTTTTAAATGTTCAGAGCCGTAGTTAGTACCTTCGCTTCTTATGCGTGCAGATTCATGAGTTAATTCCACAGTGGCTGTAAAACCATTCCCCAACTGTATGGCTCTCTGCACTCAGGTTCAACCCAGCCTCAATTGTCACCAAAGAAAGACTAGTAAGTAAAAACAGTACATGTGCCTTTGATCATATTACTCATTGTGTGTTATTAGTCAAAGAAAACTACATGCCTAACATTATATATTCCTAACAAATGTTCCTCATGGTATGAAAATGGGTTCTTCACTTATTTAAAGTGTTTTAGAAAATGTGTTTAACTCTTTCCATACCATGAATGTTACAGAGCTCTGACCACAATTGTTTTATGATACCATAATTTTCATCTCACAAACATTTGTGCTTACATTTTCTGCCTCCACTAATATATATCTAAATATTCTCATTTTAATACAAAAACTCAAAACTTGTGCATTTATTTTTATTTCTGATATGCTCTACACAGGATTTAATGAAACTTCTTACTGCCAAAAGATAGTTCACAGTGTTAAAGAACAGGATCAGTTCTTAGCAGAGACAGCAGGTATTATTTCTATGGAGATTTTGTCTGACAACTTCAATGATTAAATAATTTAAAGCTGGTGTCTCAAAGTTTGCACAAAAGAATTGAAAGTTGATATTTTAGTTATCATTACTTTGTGCTAACTTCTGATCAAAAGTTGTAAATCTTTTTAGCAGTTCCTGACATGCATAACTTTCTCCTGTAAAACTGCAATAAATGCTGTTAGAATTGATTGTTTTGTCTGTTTATTCATTGTGTTTGTTTTGTCATTTGTAAATGTTATACATTGAATGGTTCATAGAAACATCATCATTGTACTTTGGTGAACAACCATGTGTGCCCTGATTACTACTTTCTTACATAGGAATATCTTAATGGCAGTGCATGAACTTCAGCACACCTGTGAGGGTCCCTGATGTAAGTTTGAAGATGGTGAACATTTTTGGTAGAAATTTGTAATGCATTTTGCCACGGCAATGACTTTGCAGTCTACTCATATCGATTTCCAACTGCCAAGGGTTCTTTTACATGCTCAACTTGAACATGGAGCCTATGTTTTATATTCCGTCTCTGATAGGACTAGAAACTCGACCCCACCTACAGTGAGATGTATCTTTGAAGCAAGAGGAGAGCACCTTACCTCCCCTCCACTGAGACCCTTCCCTGTTGCACAAAAGGTGTTATATTACATGAAAACAATAGCAGAAAATTCAAGACATCTTACAAAAGTTAATTCAAGTAATAGTGTTGAATCTACAACACCAACCAGACTGCTAGAGTTCCAAGTCAAATGTGGTGTAGCCAGACAAGAAGAATATACTGGTAGCCAAAGAAGAATAGTAAACCAACAAAGAACCGGTGTCGTTAGTCACCACACGCTGAGAGACATATGAAGAAAGAGATTGGAGCACTTATGGACTAATTGATTCGACATGCGGTGATGATGATCTGACGTATAAACTAAAACTAAACTTACAAAAGTTAAGGATGAAAATAAATATGGAAATACAATTTTCTAGATTGGTAAAATAAAGTAAAGAACATGTTATGCGATCGACGTCATGGCATATTGGGTATTCCCATGCGTGCTTTGTCCTCCGCTGAAGCAGCCATTCAAAAGTCCACTTGCTCACCATACCCATGAGAAGATAAGTATATCTCCTCTCTCTACCACTAAGATGACACTGCCTGTGATATCAAAACTTAACTCCTAATTCTCGCAATTAGTCCAGTATCTCTCGCGATCACCGCCAGACCGATGTACCAGACTTCCCCATAAATTCTATTCATGTGGAAATCTGATTCAGTTTTAGTTTGGAATATCTTCATTGCACTCCGGACATGTCCATAGGTGCTCCGATCTCCTTCGCAATATCTCCAACAGCGTCCAGTGACTGACCGTACCAGTTCTATTTTGATTGATGAGCCGACTCGTATATCTGTTGTACCGTTCTTTTCTTGCCACACCAATCTTTAAACCCAGTTCTCGCAATCTAGTAGTTGATGTGGATTGGTTTAGATGAAGGTCTTCTCTGCGGCCACGCTCTATGATTCTAGCAGCCTTAGCATTGGTGTGTTTTACGTCACATCTTCAGCACTATTTGGAGCTCTGGTGTTTATCCTTCGGCGATGTGTCTGGTTTCAGCCAGCGTTTACTCGGTTCGCTCTCCGTTCTGTAGCCATCTAGTGTTTTTACGGTGTGGGTAGCCAGCCCCACTACCAACCTCCGTAGTCGCCTCTTACGACATGCGTGGCAGGTAATATTGGTTCTATTCTTTACATCCCAATTTGGGCCCCGGTAACCACTAGGGCGGTCCAGTATCTAAGACTCACCCATATCATATAAATGAGTGTGCACTGCATTGATGACATCGGCTCTGTCCATACTTCTTCCAGCTTGAATCCGGGCATTGTTTGCAGGAAAGCAAGCAAGTCCTTTGCCCTGTACTCCAGCACATCCCGGTGTGTACAGCCAAGCCATCGTCTTGAGATGTGACCTCCAAATGCTGTCCACCGATTCCACACACAGACTTCCAGTTTTAATCCCTTGAAGCATATTCATTGAGTCTGATATGATGATCGTATGGGTTGCTTGTTGCTCATTCCATGTTCAACCTGTGCTCATTCCATGAGGTATATTGGAGAATATATCATTAGGCCTGTTTTTCTTTTTTGACTAGCCACACATGATAGCTCATTTGGTCAATAACACACCGGCCACCTTTAGTTTCCAATATTTCTCTGGTGCACAATTGGGGCTGGGTCAGTTGAGACCTGTGGATAAGAACAGGACAGGAACCAATGATGACCTAGGTTAAGAGGAGAAAATGATGATGGGTTGGGTATACCCTGCAAAAACATAGTTGAGTGTCACTAGACAAGCACTTGAATGAAACAGACCTGGAGACTGTCTTCTTGAGTAACCGAAGGATGCTGTACTATCCTGGGAAGCCATAAAGAAAACGGCCAGAGATTGGGAAAAAAGGACAAGCAACTGTTGATGCCTACTCTCCATGAGGGGTGATTTTCTTCAACATTAAATTATTATTATTTCGAATGTTCAGGTAATTTAAGACGGGCAGAGGCAATCTCAAGTTCTACCATATTTATCTTCTAGGATTTCAGTAACTCCAGGGCACAAGCCCAGACGAGAAGTATTTTTATTATGTTTGTTTACCTCTGAAGTCCAACTAAGGCTCGCTTTATTCCAGATTCGAACCCACGACCTTCAGAATGCAAGGCAAAGGCCACAGATACCCTCTCCTCTAACTACATGTAGTAAGATATATCATATTTCTGGTGGTATCGGTACTCCTTTTCATACTTGTTGCTTCAATATATATCTCATCCTGTTTCTCTTAAATCCTAGTGAATAGAGTGTTTTAAGAACCTCAGGGGGAGGATCGAAGCCAAAGAATATGGTAAATAAATAGACAGTAAACAAGTATTAAAGGGCTCGGGAAAACCATTTTACCAAACGCAGGATTCGAACCACAAACTTTTATTTCTTACTGCACCCATTGAATAGTCCTGCAAATGTGCATCTGTCAGAGAACAAAAAACTAACTATCTCTAGCGGTGTCACGGTGAAGTACAGAGTGCGGGAGAAAGCCAACTTATTCGTTTCGTATATAAAGGTGTTCTAGCAATATGCTAGTCCGTCATTACAGCGCAATCCTCTCCACCTGTTTTAATTTACTATATGTGTCATTGCTCTCTCAGAAGTGATGAAATCAGAGAAATGTCTCGTCAACCACTAGTAACAACTGTTATAAGATGGAGATATGTTGGACACACCTTGAGAGGAAATGATCAAAGCAGGCATTGAAGTGGGATGCAGAGGGTTCAAGAAATAGAGGACGACCAAAGGAGACCCTGAAACAAACTTTGCTGAGAGGCAAGAAGTCTCAGTTCCATGGAGGAGATTGAGTGAGTTGCCCAGGATAGAACGGTATGGAAAAATTGCTTGCAGGCCCTATGTAACGTATAACGGTACGAGAGGAATTATTATTATTAATGAAATCATTGTCTTGCTGTGGTATACTATATGCAGGCATTCATATTATTTGGCCGAATATTTTACCTGTTTTATTATGAATGAATTCTGTTTCCGCTTTCGCACCCACCCGCTTAGACCTAATTGTACTAGTGAACGTAAAAAGGTGTTAAACTCTGAGCGTCCTCATTCTTTCGAATGAGAGCACTCGGAGTATGATTAAGTGGGGTTAATGAAGGTTCCCATCTTTTGACCGCGATCAAGCGGACACTACATTTTTTTTTTTGGACCCGCCATACCAGGTGGACCCGTACAACGGAACGTGAAAACGTTTATAAACTATCAAGCCCCTTCAATCGATGGCACTCCTAGTTTTGTACAAGGGTAGCCATGTGGCATTTAATGAAGTCTCCCGTCCTTCGGCTTCGATCAAGTGGGCACTAGTTCCGTGACACAAGCTGATAACTTTGTGAACCCATATAATGGGCCACATGACAGATATCAAGCGATACAGATACTACACTTTGACCTTAGCCAAAAGGCCGAGAAGCGACATGCCCTAGCCATCTAGAATATCATTTCTGTCGTAATTTTTCTGTCTTTTACTTTGATCGCCCATATCTGACGTTGGTAGGGAGGGTTTGATAATAATAATATTAATACATGCCAACACCAAAAATAAGAAACGTTATGTTCGATCGCCTCTACAAGCGCATGACATGGAGATTTGAATCTCTGTACAAGTATCTGACATGAAGAAAAACAATCTTAGAAATGCTATGATCCATGTCTGGCATTAGATACACCATCTTGATTGGCATCTGCCATGGGCGTTAATTAAACAAGAACAAACAGCCGCTTTGGAGTGCTTTCCTTGCTGATCCCGATCTCTTTATGTAAACTAACTGGCAAATATTTTATTGTTGAGATCAGTCAAGAAATCAATGCATTGCCTTTTATTCTCTAGCCTAAGGGTCTGTTTGAAGGTTAAGATGGCCTGGAAAATGACAGGGATAGATGGAGTTGCATGTTTTATGTCTCTTTTGTGTATTAATGAAACATTTGGGGCCTTTATTGAGCATGTCAAGAGTTTGAAGATGAACATAAAAACTGTAATTGTGCATGTCGATTTTTTTCTCAATTTTTCCCAACAAGAAGAAAATGAGAAATTTGCTCTGGGTATTAAACATCTTAGAAATAAATAACATTTTAAATTAGCATCATTTTATCTATCTATCTATCTATCTATCTATCTATCTATCTATCTATCTATCTATCTATCTATCTATCTATCTATCTATCTATCTATCTATCTATCTATCTATCTATCTATCTATCTATCTATCTATCTATCTATCTATCTATCTATCTATCTATCATTATCTATCTATCTATCTCTATCTATCTATCTATCTATCTATCTATCTATCTATCTATCTATCTATCTATCTATCTATCTATCTATCTATCTATCTATCTATCTATCTATCTATCTATCTATCTATCTATCTATCTATCTATCTATCTATCTATCTATCTATCTATCTATCTATCTATCTATCTATCTATCTATCTATCTATCATTATCTATCTATCTATCTATCTATCTATCTATCTATCTATCATCTATCTATCTATCTATCTATCTATCTATCTATCTATCTATCTATCTATCTATCTATCTATCTATCTATCTATCTATCTATCTATCTATCTATCTATCTATCTATCTATCTATCTATCTATCTATCTATCTATCTATCATTATCTATCTATCTATCTATCTATCTATCTATCTATCTATCTATCTATCTATCTATCATCTATCTATCTATCTATCTATCTATCTATCTATCTATCTATCTATCTATCTATCTATCTATCTATCTATCTATCTATCTATCTATCTATCTATCTATCTATCTATCTATCTATCTATCTATCTATCTATCTATCTATCTATCTATCTATCTATCTATCTATCTATCTATCTATCTATCTATCTATCTATCTATCTATCTATCTATCTATCTATCTATCTATCTATCTATCTATCTATCTATCTATCTATCTATCTATCTATCTATCTATCTATCTATCTATCTATCTATCTATCTATCTATCTATCTATCTATCTATCTATCTATCTATCTATCTATCTATCTATCTATCTATCTATCTATCTATCTATCTATCTATCTATCTATCTATCTATCTATCTATCATCTATCTATCTATCTATCTATCTATCTATCTATCTATCTATCTATCTATCTATCTATCTATCTATCTATCTATCTATCTATCTATCTATCTATCTATCTATCTATCTATCTATCCTATCTATCTATCTATCTATCTATCTATCTATCTATCATCTATCTATCTATCATCTATCTATCTATCTATCTATCTATCTATCTATCTATCTATCTATCTATCTATCTATCTATCTATCATCTATCTATCTATCTATCTATCTATCTATCTATCTATCTATCTATCTATCTATCTATCTATCTATCTATCTATCTATCTATCTATCTATCTATCTATCTATCTATCTATCTATCTATCTATCTATCTATCTATCTATCTATCTATCTATCTATCTATCTATCTATCTATCTATCTATCTATCTATCTATCTATCTATCTATCTATCTATCTATCTATCTATCTATCTATCTATCTATCTATCTATCTATCTATCTATCTATCTATCTATCTATCTATCTATCTATCTATCTATCTATCTATCTATCTATCTATCTATCTATCTATCTATCTATCTATCTATCTATCTATCTATCTATCTATCTATCTATCTATCTATCTATCTATCTATCTATCTATCTATCTATCTATCTATCTATCTATCTATCTATCTATCTATCTATCTATCTATCTATCTATCTATCTATCTATCTATCTATCTATCTATCTATCTATCTATCTATCTATCTATCTATCTATCTATCTATCTATCTATCTATCTATCTATCTATCTATCTATCTATCTATCTATCTATCTATCTATCTATCTATCTATCTATCTATCTATCTATCTATCTATCTATCTATCTATCTATCTATCTATCTATCTATCTATCTATCTATCTATCTATCTATCTATCTATCTATCTATCTATCTATCTATCTATCTATCTATCTATCTATCTATCTATCTATCTATCTATCTATCTATCTATCTATCTATCTATCTATCTATCTATCTATCTATCTATCTATCTATCTATCTATCTATCTATCTATCTATCTATCTATCTATCTATCTATCTATCTATCTATCTATCTATCTATCTATCTATCTATCTATCTATCTATCTATCTATCTATCTATCTATCTATCTATCTATCTATCTATCTATCTATCTATCTATCTATCTATCTATCTATCTATCTATCTATCTATCTATCTATCTATCTATCTATCTATCTATCTATCTATCTATCTATCTATCTATCTATCTATCTATCTATCTATCTATCTATCTATCTATCTATCTATCTATCTATCTATTCTATCTATCTATCTATCTATCTATCTATCTATCTATTCTATCTATCTATCTATCTATCTATCTATCTATCTATCTATCTATCTATCTATCTATTCTATCTATCTATCTATCTATCTATCTATCTATTCTATCTATCTATCTATCTAAGTGGTTTGCCATCTGTCTAGTCATTCACCTTACAATCATTTTCTTTCTCTCTTCTTCTTCTCTCTCTCTCTTTCACTCTATCTTTGTCTCTCTCTCTATATATATATATATAATAATAATATAATAATTCCTCTCTACCGTTATACGTTACATAGGGCCTGCAAGTAATACCACTCTATCCTGGGCAACTCGCTCAATCTCCTCCATGGAACTGAGACCGATATTTCCTGCCTCTCTCAGCAAAGTTCGTTTCAGGGTCTCCTTAGGTTGACCTCTCTTTCTTGAACCCTTTGCATCCCACTTCAATGCCTGCTTTGATATTCGTTGATCATTTCTCCTCAAGGTGTGTCCAACATATATATATATATATATATATATCTTTTCTCTCTTTTCGCTGTTGGTAAGATTTTATAATGCAAACAAATGTGAGCGGCTTGTTTTTATATTTTGTTTTCATTGAAGTATATGTCTCTTTACCTCCTTCATGCCGGACGTCTATCTGCTTCACAGTTTCACCCACATCTACCGAAGATGTGAAGACACTTATGTTCAATCATGATACGGTTGGTCTCAGTAGGGCCGTGCGGTATATTTTTTCAGTGTGATGCAAGTTTTCGAAATGCCGCCCCTTAAATGTGTTTTTCTTAAAAATAACCTTCAATTGTCATTTTAATTTCGCTGCTTATGCCGCCTCCCTTACGGTTCCGCCTGATGCAGCCGCCTCTCTGAATCATAGCACGGCCCTGGGTCTCAGTGGCAAAGTAGTTATAAAGTAAATGTTCTTCTTTGAACGCTCCATATCAACCACTTGTTAAACCACTCTTTGTGATTTGTATATGATCCGAGCCTAACAGCGATTGTACGTTGTGCCAGTTATGTGCCTACAAGTAGGCCAACACATCCGGTTTCTGCTGTGCTTTTTGTTTACTCGGTATCTTCCTAGGTCCCTACCTTAGTCGCCTCTTACGACATGCCATATAGGTTGCAGTGTTACTATTCTTTGTTACCCTTGTGGGTCCCGGCAATGTACGGGCGATAAAGTAAATTAAAATAGTAAAGGTACCCTTTTTTATACCTCGAGGTATAGTGTCCCCGTATTTTTCATTGATCGTCGGTACACGATGGGTAATGTGGTCAACATCACGCCGGGAAGCTTTTACTTGCTAGTGCTTTCCCTGGTACACATTTGAGACTGTGTCGACTTGAGAGACGTTGCGGTGGGAAAATATTCCACTCCCATTGTGGAGTTGAACCCGAACCACTAATTTACTGACTCATTCAATATACATCTGTTTAAAAAAGGGTTTTAAAGCCGAAACCTTCATTGCACCGGGTTTTATCCCATATGACTCGATCCCTCTCCACAGAAATGGCACGCCACCTGTCGAGAGAATTGCACGAACTCCGTAGCTCCAGCAACAATCCTAGATGTCTCTGGAAAAAACTGCACTTGTGAACAGAACGGTGCGGTCCGGATTCGAACCCACGACCTTCCCCTCGCAAGGCAAAGAGCGTAACCACTTAGCCACAGAGACCTCCTACATAAATATAAATGTGTCCGGGAGTAAACAAATAAAATTAGGAATTAAACTGTTAGCATCCTAGAATTAAAGAAAGTTAAAAAAAAAATAACTAAACTAATATACATAATTTTTGACATAACTTGATGGAAATTTATCATCAGTGACATCTGGTCACATAGCTCACGAATAGAATATTAATATTTTATCAGCAAAAAAGTTTTTTCTTGAAAATTAAATTAACTATTCATTTGCCCTGTAGCTTCAATTAACTCCGAGTCTAACTCATATTGAATTCAAAGTTGGTCGCATACTTTTAAAACATTTTTTGCATAACTGTAAACTTTTTTTTTTTTTCGTTTTTAATCTCAAGTGTATACGTTTTTGTCTTTTTCTTGTAGAATATTTAAAATTTCATTCTGCTGAAAGTTAGATATATTATAGCGTTAAAGTACATAAAATATGTGGAAATATATAACATATGTGGAAATATGTGGAAATATATAAAATATGTGGAAATATATAAAATATGTGGAAATATGTGGAAATATATAAAATATGTGGAAATATATAAAATATGTGGAAATACATAAAATATGTGGAAATATATAAAATATGTGGAAATACATAAAATATGTGGAAACATATAAAATGTGTGGAAATACATAAAATATGTGGAAACATAAAATGTGTGGAAACATATAAAATGTGTGAAATATATAAATGTGTGGAAACATATAAAATGTGTGGAAATATATAAAATGTGTGGAAATACATAAAATGTGTGGAAACATAAAATGTGTGGAAACATATAAAATATGTGGAAATACATAAAATGTGTGGAAATACATAAAATGTGTGGAAATACATAAAATGTGGAAACATAAATGTGTGAAACATATAAAATGTGTGGAAATATATAAAATGTGTGGAAATACATAAAATATGTGGAAATACATAAAATGTGTGGAAATATATAAAATGTGTGGAAATATATAAAATGTGTGGAAACATATAAAATGTGTGGAAATATATAAAATGATTTGTTTACTGTCATGATTTAACATATCCTTTGCAGAATGTCGTTGTCGTCACAACACGTATTAAAAACCTCTTGATTTCCAGCATGATCTCCCGTCTCCTCCAACGTCAGGTTCATCGTCATCAGTATTCGTTGCTCCCAAGGGCACACAAAGCAGAGACACAACATTTCTACTCAGTTCGATCTCACAGAGGGCTCTCTGTGGCGTAGAGGTTAGGTGCTTGTCTCTCGTGCCAAAACGTACCAGGTTCGCTCCCTCGTGTAGCCATCTGCATAATTTTCCAGAGATTCCCGATCTCGGTGTAGGTGAGATCAAGTTCCTAATCCTATCGGTATGAACGATAAAACGAAGGTCCCGTGTTCAATTTGAACACGTAAAAGAACCCTTGGCAGTTCAAACTCGAGAAGAGCAGGCTGGAAAGACCCTGCCCAGACAAAATTCATTAGAAAGATTACGAATAAAATTCCTACAAAAATATCTACACCATCTTCAAAATTAATCGGGGACTCTCGCCGGTGCTACGGAGTTCCTGCACTGGAACTGAGATCTTCCTGTGTAAGAAATAAATAGGAGCATATATGGTTACTCACCGAAATGCAATGATGATGGTCATATCAATGATTCTTATGCTTTTTATATTTGACCTCAACCCTTATTCTATACATGTCTTTGTTATCTTCTTCAAACGTTCTTCTCTATGTGCCATTAGTGTCTAATTTTATTACGGTGTCCACTGTATTTCATATCTTGTCTGTCATTCTTTTGTTCATCCCAAGAACTTGTTCAATCCATCATCATGTCGTTTTTCTGTTTCTATAGCTTTTTGATATTTTTTAACAGGGAAAAGGGGAAATCACCGGCCCCACACAACGACGTATTCAAGATTTATTTCAAGTCCTGTTGCCACCGTCTTCTGGATTATCCACAGCCTCGTCTTCCAGGAATCATACTATCCATGAGCGTTCTCTTTTTGGTCGTCCTCAGTCACGTATTCCTTGAATCATACCTGCGATAAATGTTCTCCCCAAACCACTAGAAAGTTGAATGTTACTAAAATATTTCCGTTTCTGTGTTGTAATGAGCTTTTGAGCCCATTTCCTCAATGTTCGCGGCAACGAGAGAGCGAGCAGGCTTGCATAGAAAGCATTGATTGTTGGGGAGTTTAGGATGGACAAATGAGACGTTCTTCGGTCTTTTGGCGACGTACTGTTAATGAGGACACTAAAATTGACTTTGAACCGATATAGCAAATTAAGGAGTTTGGAATTACACGTTGTGCAAGTAGAGTTATATGCTCGATGGGCAAAAGGAGAAGTGTGTTTAACTAGTGAGTTACAAGAACCATCAATATTCATACCCTTCGGCATCTGTTGGGGAAGACTGAGCAACTATAAGTCTGCCTGCAATGCTGTGACATCAGTTCAGTAACCTTCTTATTCGAACGCTTCATATCGACCACTTGTTAACCAGTCTTTGTGATTTGTATGTGATCTGAGCCTAAGATCGATTGTTTGTTGTGCCAGTTATGCGTCTACAAGTAGCCAAGCACATCCGATTTCTGCGACGCTTTTTATTTACTGGGGTAGCTTCCTAGGCTCCTACCTCAGTCGTCTCTTACGACATACCTTGCAGGTCTCAGTGTTACTATTCTTTGCCCCTTTTGTGAGTCCCGGGAATACACGGACGAATTCAGTACCCAATAACTAATTACCATATGACGTACTACACTTATGTCTATTGATCAAGCGACGGGTTGAAAAGTTGACTATCAGAACTGAATGGTAGCCATTACTGTGAATTGAATAAGGGCGTATCAAGAAATAAAGGCTGAGCTATTGAACGAATCGCTGCCATTGTTAGAGTGCCATCTTCAGGAAATGGCTGGTTTGGTATGTCCACAATGTTCCATTGTTTCCGTTACTTTAATGTTCCTTCTTTGTCTTGTCTTCAAGTGTAATAGGGTCACGAAACATGTCTTTGAAGACACATTTACATTTATTAATAAGTGTCTTTATTTTCTATAGTGCACTCTTTCTCTCTTACTCTCTCTCTCTCTCTCTCTTTCAGACAGACACGGACACACGCTATCACTCTCTCTCTCTCTCTCACACCTAATCACTGTCCCCTCTCGCACACACACACGTCATCATTCTTTCTCTCTCACAAGTTATCAATCTTTATCTCTGTTTTGCACACACACGTCATCTCTCTTGCTCTCTCTCACACACACACACACACGTTACAAATCTTTATCTCTGTTTTACACACACACACATAAAATCACTCTTGCTCTCAAATGCTTAATCATTCTCTCTCTCTCTCACACACACAAGTTATCAATCTTTAGCTCTGTTTTGCACATACACACACATAAAATCACTCTTTCTCTCTGTCTCACACACTTAAACACTTTATCACTCTCTCACGCTCTAATGTATTTTTTTTATAGATTGATCGCACACATTCTACATCTCCTCTCTCTCTCACTCTCTTTATATATATATATATGTTTTTCCCAAAGACTCATTAGCTTTCATTATAGTCGCTTGTCTACATACACCTTTGTTTTCATCTTTCTGGTTTGTTGGATGCGAACTCAGACCTTTAATAACAATAGTCCTTATGGCATCCTGTGTTATATTGGTCAGTAGTATCGATGAAAGAAAGAGAAAATTGAGATATTTTGGACATGAATGGCTGGAGAAGACCATCATGGAAGGAGGCACACAAAGAGAAGAAGAGGAAGACCACGGAGAAGATGGATACAGGATGTAACTGATGGTTTGAACATGACGGCTGCAGAGACAGGACATCTGGTCTATGATAGAGAGAAATTCCGGAGGACCCAACAAGGTGGCAAAGTTCTGCTCAGGACAAGCTATTTGATGATGAGTGTTAATAAGGTATGTAGCGGGGTACATGGGCGTATGTAGCTTAAGCGGTAGTGAGCTCGATCACAACCCAAGAATATCTGATTCAAACACCGCTTCGGGCAGTTTGGAAGCAAATTCGTTCCTGTGGGAGGGGGACTGCCTAGAGTAGTTGATAGTAGCTCGGCCTGCTAGCTGTGAGACGCCTCATAGCTCGGGTTCGAACCTACTGTCCGGCATTTGTTCGAGTCCCCTGGTCTTACTGAGGACGATAACGTGAGTACCTCTGAAGTCGGAGAAAATCTGCCTGTATGGCGAGGGAATACTAATTACGAGTACATTGAGCACACGGCTGCCAGTGTAAAGTAATTTACAATGTGCACGCTGCTGCCATTGTAAGAAATTGGAAAAACGGATTTTCACGCAAAAATCAGTTTCAGAGATGGAACTTCGTCTGAGTTGAAAGCGGACGAAAGAAGAGAGAGAGAGAGTTCCTGCGGGAAAAATGGTAAAATAGACCTCACTATTCAGAAAGCAATGACAAACTACTGAACGTATAAGTGGTGCCTAGAAAATCAACGACTCGGATACTGTGGTTGATGGCGACGTCCCGTATTTTCCATTTTTCGTAAACCTCTACCAAAGCAGATGTAAAGAAGTGTCTTCTTCCCTCCGCTAGTCTATGGAACACTCTTTGGGTAATGGGGAGTACACGTTTGGTCCGTCCAGCAGGGTAACATGAAACCATGGGACCATGTGGCTAATGAGTGCGGGAGCAACGGTCAGAGTGTCAATAGTTATGGTCTCAAAACTCACGACGGTAGGCAGAGGATAATAGAGAAAATACCTACGGTTATTTGACCACTATGGTCATCGCCATGAAGGAAAGCATTGGCAGACTAACTTAACAGTAATATGGAAATAAGAAAGTTGAAGTATTTTGAACATATATAAAGACAAAACATGTAGAGTCAGACAGTGTTATAAATTTATTATCTAACTGTACATGTTATGTCTACCGTATAGGAAGTCTGAATTTATTCACTTCATTTGTATCATTTCCTTGATAACGGTCTTTTGGTCGAAACGTCGCTGTATACTTTTTGTACTTTGTAAAACTACAGTACTTTGTTTCTGTGTACAATATGTATTTCATCATTGTTACATAATTTTATTGTAGTTTTTCCTTATATGATATGGTCACAAATGGGTTGCTTATGGAGAGAACAAGACAGGTCACAGGGAACAAAGAAGCGAAGACAAGATTATGGGACTTAATAGAACATAACTCTCTGTCTAACTGTATGACGCACTCACCAACTCTCTGTCTAAATGTATGCTGACCTCACTAACTCTCTGTCTAACTGTATGATGCACTAACTAACTCTCTGTCTAACTGTATGACGCACTAACCAACTCTCTGTCTAAATGTATGCTGACCTCACTAACTCTCTGTCTAACTGTATGACGCACTAACCAACTCTCTGTCTAACTGTATGATGCACTAACTAACTCTCTGTCTAACTGTATGACGCACTAACCAACTCTCTGTCTAACTGTATGATGCACTAACTAACTCTCTGTCTAACTGTATGACGCACTAACCAACTCTCTGTCTAACTGTATGACGCACTAACTAACACTCTGTCTAACTGTATGACGCACTCACCAACTCTCTGTCTAACTGTATGACTCAATCACTAACTCTGTCTAACTGTATGCTGCCCTCACTAATTCTCTGTCTAACTGTATGACGCACTAACTCTCTGTCTAACTGTATGACGCACTCACTCTCTGTCTAACTGTATGACGCACTGACTACCTCTCAGTCTAAACCTCTGAACTCACCTTCATTTACACAAATTAGCTTCATGAAGAAAAAAAAATGGAAAAAAAAATGAAAGAAATACGGCTTTGATAAACACTTCACAAGCTTTTGTAACCCCCATAGGAGCCGCTTTTGGGATATACAACGACAAAACTTGTAAATGTCAATTCGGTTAGGATCGTCCGGCTATTGGTCTCCTGGGCAACCGTAACAAGGAGTATCTTAAGTGGGGTTAATGTCACTGCTTGGGGTTCCTAAATACTTTAATGGTTTTGGTATCTCGTGTAGTCTGAACTACTTAATCTGTTCTAATCTTGTCTTTGTAAAGAAATTAGTAGTTACACGTTTAAAGTGTTTGTTCTCTGTCCCCATAAGCTATGGACTTTACGCTACTATAATCACACTACTAAAGAGAAAGTGGGAGAGGGTGGCTATGTGGAACAGTGGTTAAGACATTTGCCTTGCGTTATGAAAGTTGTGAGTTCCAATCCGGATCGCGTCGTTCAGTTCAGATATTACAGTTTTTTTTCCCGGGAAATTACTAGTATTATTGTTGCAGCTACGGAGTTCGTGCTTTAGACAAGTGCAACACTCTCGGCAGGTTGCTTGCAATTTCTACGGAGAGGGATAAAGCCATATTTGGAAACCAGTTGCAATGAAAGTGGCGTAGAAGTTAGATGCTCGTCTCTCGTGCCAAAGGTACCAGGGTCGCTCCCTCGTGGAGCCATCTGGATATTTTTCCAAAGATCCCTGATCTCAGTGTAGGTGAGATCGAGTTCCTAGTCCTATCGGAGACGGATGATAAAACGTAGGTTCCGTGTTTAATATCTGCACGTAAAAGAACCCCTTGGCAGTTCAAAAACAAAAAGAGCAGGCTGGAAAGCCATTTCCAGGGCAAAATTAACAAGAAAAAATTTAAATTAAATTCTTACAAAAATATCTTTACTATCTTTAAAATTGCATCGGGGACATTCGCAGGTGCTACGGAGTTCTTGCACTGCAGCTGAAATCTTCCTGTGTAAAAGAGATCGTATCACACATGGTTACTTACCGAAGTGCAATGTTGATGATTATATCATTAATCAATCAATGAATCATTCCTTCGCATGTAGATCCTCATTAGACTAAGGAGAAAGACGTAGACTAGAAGAGAGAAATAATATGTTGAAGGTAAAAGATGACAAAGATGATTTAACAGATCAGCACAAAGTTCTTCTCAGGGCTGCACAAAGATCAACATCTTCTTCTGCGATCACCTTCTGCTATGCGACTACTCCGGTATGTGTCACAAACAGGGCGGTGTGCTGGAATATTTACCGGTCCCCAATAGTTTGTTTTGAAGAGTTGTTTCTGTTTTCCAGATTTCTATTCTCACACTGCTCAAGCCTGGTTCAGTTTTGCAGGATGTGCTCTGTGGACTGCTTTGGTGCTCTACGGGTGTAGGCAGCCGAGTCCCTGAGACCCATTTTTGGAGGTGTGCTCTGAGACTGCAGTATCTCGATCTGAATCTGAAGACTGTGATCTGCCCTTTTCTGTTAGTGTATTTATACTGTCGCGATCTGTCCTTCTGTTAGTGTATTTATATTGTCGTGATCTGTCCTTTTCTGTTAGTGTATTTATACTGTCGTGATCTGTCCTTTTCTGTTTAGTGTATTTATACTGTCGTGATCTGGGTTGTATCCTTCATTTCTTTTTCTCTACATCATTTTTCTCAGATCAACACCAAAATTCCTTCTCAGGGCTACACCAGCTACGCCCAGATCAACACCAAAATTCCTTCTCAGGGCTACACCAGCTACGCCCAGATCAACACCAAAATTCCTTCTCAGGGCTACACCAGCTACGCCCAGATCAACACCAAAATTCCTTCTCAGGGCTACACCAGCTACACCCAGATCAACACCAAAATTCCTTCTCAGGGCTACACCAGCTACGCCCGGATCAACACCAAAATTCCTTCTCAGGGCTACACCAGCTACACCCAGATCAACACCAAAATTCCTTCTCAGGGCTACACCAGCTACGCCCGGATCAACACCAAAATTCCTTCTCAGGGCTACACCAGCTACGCCCGGATCAACACCAAAAGTCCTTCGAGGCGACTGAGGTAGGGGTCTAGGGAAGCTACCCTAGTAAATAAAAAGCGACGCAGAAATTGGATGTGCTGGCCTACTTGTAGGCGCATAACTGAAACAACGTACAATCGCTTTTAGGCTCAGATCATATACAAATCACAATTAGTGGTTTAACAAGTGATCAATATGGAATATTCGAAGAAGAAGAAAATTTAGTTTACAAAGAACAACTCGTCGAGTATAAAAAAAAAACATCAAATGGATTTTGTGAAGAATAATTTTTTGTTATTAAAACGCTTTGGGACGTAAGATGACTGGTCATAACATTGGTACTGTCCAAATGGTTTATCAAGTCGCTATGGCTTGGATCAATCCACGTGTTCAATCCACGGTAAGGCCAAGGATTTTTTCAAGTGTGGGCATAAATGAATATTCCTAACCTGAACAGCATCGCGGCGACTGCATTAGCTATGCGGCCACTAAATTCCTCAGGCTCTCGTCTTAGCTACCCTACACCGCTGTGCAAAGTGGTACTTAAGGCAGTAACGACAGATTTTTAAAAAAATATGAATTTTAACAATACAACCAACCACCACTAACAGCATACAATAAAAAGAGATCGCGTACTAGAGCGAAGGGAAGACCAAGAAAAAGATGGATAGACAATTTTTTTTCCGATCCAGAAGCACTTGAGCTTTCAGCTCTTCAACTCGGTGCTATGGACATTGTAACCCTTCGGTTCGGTGCCACGAACACCGTAATTCTGGAGAATCTGTGGCTTTTTCTGCCAGCCCGCGGAATTGAACCCGCACTCACAGAGGGCTTGTCACCCGCAGTCCAACGCGCTACAAACACGCTGGGTAGGCGGGTGATAGACAATATCAAGACCACACTACATAAACACTGATATAACACAACAAGGGCGACTCATCTGGCTCTAGAACGCAAATTAAAGCTCCCACCCCTATGTTTAACGGCAAGAACGAACAACCAATTCCATCTTCCACTTGGGGATAGACAATAAACGAATGTTTAAAGATAAACAACGAACAACGAATGTGGAGGTTGAACATGAAGAATGACAAGGATAGGTTTAGAGTTTTTGTCTGCCAGACACTGGTCCGTACCTGAACACAACAAAGTCCTGTCTTATCTTGGATATGTTACCGACTTTGTTCTTGTCATGCTCTAGTCACCTGTGACAGGTGAATAAGAATATAATAGATATAATGAAGACAGAAGATCCAACTAGCAGAGGATCTGTCGGTTTATGAGTGACATTGGAAGATCAGTTTTGAGATATATAACCAAGTCAATGTTGGTGTGATTCACAAGCAGACGTGATTGGGGGAATTACGTCATTTATTGTTGTGCTCTTAAGTTTATAGTTGGCTGTGCTTAAGCCGACACATCCATCACAAGTCGGGAGCGATCAATTTCGTTTTCGCTGGCAATTTTACACCGGATGTTACATTGTAAACATAAACAGAATCACGTGATTGACAATGAGACGTTTATTTGCCAGTGCCCAGCGTATTCGTAGCGCGTTGAACAACGGGTGACAAACCCTCTGTGAGTGCGGGTTCAATTCCGCGGGCTGGCAGAAAAGCCACAGATTCCCCAGATTTACAGTGTTCATGACACCGAACTGAAGGGTTACGATGTCCACGACACCGAGCCGAAGTGCTTCGGGATCGGGTAACAAATAATTTGCTAGATATTAAATGGTTCTCGTTCTAAAGGTACTTGGTTCGCTCCCTTGTGGAACCACCATGCTATTTTTCAAGTATTCCATATTTCAGTGTAGGTGAGATCGAGTTCATAGTCCTATCGGAGACTGAAGATAAAACGTTGGTCCCGTGTTCAAGATGAGCACATAAAAGAACCCTCGGCAGTTATAAATCGAAAAGATGAGGATGGAAAGCCTCTGACCCTGTAAAAGTAAATTAAAAAACTTCCTTCAAAATATTTTCCACGTCTTATAAATTACATCGGGGACCCTCGCCGGTGCTACTGAGTTTGTATAAAGAATGAGATCAGAGCATTTTTAGTCTCTACTATGTTTAATATGACGAGGATTAAATGCATTGAATACTGATGACACCTCATAGTGTTGGCCGCACACCTCCCGCGGACCGCGAGTCGTACTTGCCTGATTAAAGATAATGTGTAATGATTGCAAAACTTCATTTATAATATAGTTATCATGAGAACATTATTGCTGGTGCTTGTTCGGTGTCTGGTGTTGTTAACGCCCGGATCAGCATATCTCACGGCTAGACGTCAGAGAGACCAAGTCACTGTATTCATTTGGGTGTGATGAAAATGAATTATCTGTCCCTGGGTGTCTGTGGATTTTCAGACAGCGCTGTTGTGTTTTCCACGTTGTGACAACTCAGGGCCGGCAAACTTCATCATCTAATGGTGATGATGACCTCGCAATGGAAGTGTCAAACGATAGATGCACATTGTTCCTGGTGACTTTTCTTCAAGGTCATCTCACGCTGTATCTCAGTAGCGATATTCCCCTGGATTGGCGTCTGCACATTTTGACAGGCATACGCGTGGAGATTCACTTTTTTTTAAGGTCATCATTTTTAGTTATCAGTGATAAAAACTGTCATCCGGCGGGAGAAGGAGAATGGAGGGGAAAGGAGTGGGAAGGGGGGTTCCAAATGGAAAAATAGTAAAATAGTTAAGACGGTTAAGAATGGTTTGTTCTCTAGATTAAAATGCTTAAAGCGTGTGTCTGTTCTGTAGTTTGGGAGTTAGAATCCAGACCGAGTCACGTGCAATTACTTCATGAAATTCGTAAGATTGTTGCTGGAGCTACGGAGTTCGTGCTTTGTCACACCATTCTCGGCAGATTCCGTGTCATCGACAGGAACGGTGCCATATGGGATACAGCCTGGTGCAATGAAGTTAATCCTTCAGCTTTAAACTCTTTTTTTTTTAAACACTCACAAATACTGATGAAAGGACTAATGATATTAGAATGAAGTCAGTGTTGCTTGACAAAACACGGAACAATCGAGACAAGCAACATATCAACTATTATGTCTTCGTCGGGGACAATGCGTTACACTTTTCCGGGAACATCATTATATTTGTTAATGTACAAATCACACTCCTTCTTGTTCAATATTACATTTCTCTGCGTACATCGTCTCATTCTTCTGTGTACATCGTCACATTCTTCTGTGTACAACGTTACATTTTTCGCTATAGCACAAGAGGCATATGAGTGGGCTCATCAATCAAAATCGAACTGGTACGGTCAGTCGCTGGACGCTGTAGGAGATATTGCGAAGGAGATCGGAGCACCTATGGACATGTCCGGAGCGTAATGAAGATATTCCAAACTGAAACTGAAACTGTATTGTTTGTGTTTGCTAAGTGGTGGATTAATCCTCTTTGTGGCAGAGGCACGCACTTTCAACCTAAGACGGATGTAATTTTTGGTTATATCATGTAGTATTGACCTTTTTCTTGGTGCGACCATGTGACCTGGGACCAGCCATAAACAGGACTGTTTGTTGAGTATTGTGTTCTGGTATTTGTGGGAAGTTCTGAGAAGGACTTTCTGTGTTGATCTTGATGTAGCCCTGAGAAGAACTTTTCGTGATCTGGATGTAGCCCTGAGAAGGACTTTGTGTTGATCTTGATGTAGCCCTGAGAAGGACTTTTAGTGTTGATGTAGCCCTGAGAAGGACTTTTAGTGTTGATGTAGCCCTGAAAAGGACTTTTAGTGTTGATTTAGCGCTGAGAAGGACTTTTAGTGTTGATGTAGCCCTGAGAAGGACTTTAAGTGTTGATCTTGATGTAGCCCCGAGGATTTTATGTTTATCTGGCTGTAGCCCTGAGGACGTTTAGTGTTGATCTTGATGTAGCCCCGAGGATTTTATGTTTATCTGGCTGTAGCCCTGAGGACGTTTAGTGTTGATCTTGATGTAGCCCTGAGGACTTTCTGCTGATCTGGATGTAGCCATGAGAAGGACTTTCTGCTGATCTGAATGTAGCCATGAGAAGGACTTTCTGCTGATCTGAATGTAGCCATGAGAAGGACTTTCTGCTCATCTGAATGTAGCCATGAGAAGGACTTTCTGCTGATCTGGATGTAGCCATGAGAAGGACTTTCTGCTGATCTGGATGTAGCCATGAGAAGGACTTTCTGCTGATCTGGATGTAGCCATGAGAAGGTCTGTCTGCTGATCTGGATGTAGCCATGAGAAGGACTTTCTGCTGATATGGATGTAGCCATGAGAAGGTCTGTCTGCTGATCTGGATGTAGCCATGAGAAGGACTGTGTACTGATCTGGATGTAGCCATGAGAAGGACTTTCTACTGATCTGAATGTAGCCATGAGAAGGACTGTCTGCTGATCTGGATGTAGCCCTGAAAAGGACTGTGTACTGATCTGGTATGTTTGTGATTATATGTTGTCGCTGTTTTGTATATAAACTTATTTGTTAATTTTAGAAAGAAAAAAACGGAGAGCAAATAGCCTGAAAGTATGTCGGCTGCGTAGCTTCATCACATTAAAATCTATATACTATAATTCAATGATCCATTCTCACAAAGTAGCCAGCAGAACTCGTAAGAACCACTACAACATAATGGCCAGGACAGCCACATAGAGCCAAATTCTGAAACAGAAAGGTCGACAATCGAACATGTCCATAAATCAGTTATACAGTATTCTCCCTTGGGTAATAATAGTAGTAATAATAATAATAATGACAATTAGTGCCGTCTCTGATCTAACCACCTTGGCATCTAACAAATGTTAGCAAGTTGCAAAGAGCAGTGTGCAGTTGTGGTTGGGAAACTGATGTGCCCGTTTTATAACCCTTGGGAATGGCTCCTGCCAAATAACATGGACTAGTAGTTCTCAATCTGGAGTTCAAGATAGTCCCCAACACTGACTTTTCCTACTTGAGTTTTCTATGAACAGTCATCAGTTAGCTATAACAAAGTAGTGCTAACTTGAGACTGTGTCCCTGGCGTTTGTAATATGCGGTGCTGCACTGCATCTATTGGGTCCCTACTTGAGAGTGTGTCCCTGGCGTTTGTAATATGCGGTGTTGCATCTATGGGGTCCCTACTTGAAAGTGTGTCCCTGGCGTTTGTAATATGCGGTGCTGCACTGCATCTATTGGGTCCCTACTTGAGAGTGTGTCCCTGGCGTTTGTAATATGCGGTGCTGGATCTATTGGATTTCCTACTTGAAAGTGTGTCCCTGGCGTTTGTAAGATGCGGTGCTGCACTGCATCTATTGGGTTCCTACTTGAGAGTGTGTCCCTGGCGTTTAAAACATGAGGTGTTGCATCTATTGAGTCCCTACTTGAGAGTGTGTCCGTGACGTTTACAACATGAGGTGCTGCATCTATTGGGTCCCTACTTGAGAGTGTCTCCCTGACGTTTACAACATGAGGTACTGCATCTATTGGGTCCCTACTTGAGAGTGTGTCCGTGACGTTTACAACATGAGGTGCTGCATCTATTGGGTCCCTACTTGAGAATGTGTCCCTGACGCTTACAACATGCGCTACTGCATCTATTGGAATCCTACACGATTAGAGTCAAGTTGTCAAGTCAATAAAACAAAAAGTAGAGCTACGTAGAGATTGGATAGGCTGCTACATCCATATTGCCAGCTAATAACATCAACAAAATGTGGCCAGGAGCTGTGCCGGAACGTTCGTGTTCCAGGTACATTGTAATTAAATTTTGACATAATTTTAAGAAAAAAATTGATAGCGGCCAGGGATTGGAAGCCTTCTTAGAGCCACTAGACAACTTAATTCATTAAAACATATTCCGAGCAGCTCTCATTCGAAAGAATAAAGCCGCTCGAAGATTTTACATGTTCAGCCACAACTGGGTTCACCCTCTACGTAAGGACCTAGTCAAAATGTAAAAAAAATCGCGTCTAATGAATGTATTCATTTAGAAATATTGAACGATCTTGCAGAGACACTGATATCTTGATCGGAGGATATAAATACCGTTGAGGTCACCGTTTATGTCCCTTTAAAACAACAATTCTTTAAGTTGACGTGAATTCTTACACTTCTCTCGTTTACATTGCTTAGATTATACTTTTATCCATGCATATTTTCTCAGTGATTCAATGAGTATGCTCAGGAAGATTGAAACATGAGGGGTTTGGAGTCGCTGGGGAGGTCTAAGCTGACAAAAATCAGTTTTATTTTTGAGCCATGGCATACAGGTGTAAGGGGGAATGAACACGCCGATAGGCTTGCGTGTATGGCTGTTGTACAAAGCGGACAAGCAATGGACCAGGCTGATATTATAAATTCCTTAAGGGAGAGAGGATGTGTACATGATTTAATTAATAGTGGTGAATCTACAACACTAACCAGACTTCAAGAATTCCAAGTCAAGTGTGATGTAGCTAGACAAGAACACTATGCTGGTAGCCAAAGAAAAATAGTAAATCAACAAAGAACTGGGGTCGTTAGTCGCCACACGCTGTGCATGTGGGACATTCTGAGGTAGAGATCGGAGCAGTTATGGACTAATTGGTTCGATGTTCAGTGATGATGATCCGACAACTAAATTAACAACTAAAAAAAAATATCTGACTCGCTTTTTGATGTGCAATATGTTGGTCAGAAAGTGGTTCACAAATATAGGTTCATTGTTCAATTTGAGGATCATCTTCATCACATATCGGACATGTCTGTAATTGCTCCAATCTCATCCCAAGCATGTATTTCAGTGTGTTTAGACTAACAACTCCTGTTCTGTGTTGATTGATGTATCTATTTGGGGTTTCTCTTATGGTTTTCCCTTCTTGTCGCCTATTGTCTATTGTCTATTTCCAGGTGGAAGATGTAGTTGGCTGTCCACTCTTGCCATTAAGTGTAGGGATGGGAGCTTTAATTTGCGTTCTAGTGTCACATGAGTCGCCCTTGTTGTGCTTTATCCGTGTTTATGTAGTGTAGTCTTGATATTGTCTATCCATCTTTTTCTTAGTCTTCCCTTAGTTCTAGTACCCGATCTCTTTTATTGTATGCTGTTATTGGTGGTTGGTTGTATTTCATTCTCATTAAATATTCAAACCACTGCATTTGTTGTCTTGCGATGTATTCGGTGCATGAAGTTATGCCCAATCTGCTTCTGATGTCCTCATTTCGTAGTCTATCTTTCCTGGTGACCCACACTGCCTTCCTCAATCATTTCATTTCACACGTGGTGAGCTTTCTGTGGTGTGTTGCTGTAAGAGACCACGTTTGGCACTGGTAACAGAGTGTTGACAAAGCTTCTTGTCGCACCTACCGGTATGCATAACTTGTGCAACCAGGTTAAAGAATACCCTTTATCTTCTTTGAAAATTTTCAGAGCGTATGTTTTCTCATAGAGCAATGACGATGTCGCTTTTGTGCTTAGAAAACCCATTCTATATCGCAGCATTGCTCGCCAGTGTATTCTCTCTCTCACTGCCCTTCATCCCAGAATGACCTGGGACAAAGCTGAAGGTAAGTGTCTGGATTGTTGCATTTTGTATTAATTGCATCCACTGCCTTCGTACATAACCAGTCTTGATTTTCTGTATCATGCTCATCGAGTCGTAAAGGGACATGCACTCCGACTGTGCCGAATCACGGACAAATCATGCAGACAACAGCATCTTCCTTTGATGTGTAGTCATTATTTGTAGCAAATATAGGTAATATGTTTGTATGGGGACAGCCAACGAACGGGAGGCCGAGAAATACACAGAGACGATATTTGGAGGTAGAATTCAACAAAATAAAGAAGAACTGGCGGAACCTTTAGAACGTTCTGTATATCCTTGTGTAACTGTATGTTTCATTAATGTCTCTAATGTTTTCGATATTGTGTTTTTGTTTACTAAGCAGATAACATGTTATTTATTTATGTAGATGGAAACGCAACATGTTTGTTTTCCTATGCTGGTCTAGATGTCACATGTATGTGTATGTATATATGTGAGGAAATGAGGCAGTAATAAAGATAAAGACAGACAGAGAGAGAGAGAGAGAGAGAGAGAGAGAGAGATAAATATTTGCGATAATCTCATTTTCTGAAAGCCTGAAGAATCACTTGATGAAAACTACTTCCACTGTTCACACGTTTCCGCAATTACTCGCGTCACACTCGGCACTTTTCGGGAAAGTGAGATTATGAATACAAGTCTTGAATCTATCAAAAACCGAGCTCTGTCGTGTTGTAGCAACCGATTCTCATCTCATGTGAAAAGCTATCAATGTTGAATATTTGAAGTTTCAGATTTTAAGTAACTGCCATGTTGTTAATAACGGTATTTTTCGCGTTGCATTGTTCCGTGTCGTGTTTTTAAGTGTTAGTTTAAAATTTAAAAGCTACTCATGCGTAAATTTATTTGTCCATTGTTCATTAGAGGATCATCTTCATCGCATATCGAACATGTCCATAATTGCTCCGATCTCCTCCCAAGCATGTATTTCAATGTGTTTAGACTAGCAACTCCCGTTCTGTGTTGATTAATGTATCTACTGGGGTTTCTCTCGCTGTTCTCCCGTCTGCCGCACCTATCGGTATGCACAACTTGCGCAACCGAGATAGAGAATACCCTTTATCTTCTTCGTTGAATCTTCAGAGCGTATGTTTTATCTTAGAGCGTTGATGATGTGGCTTTTGTCCATAGAAGACCCATTCTCGATCGTAGCATTGGCTGCAAGTGCAACCGCTCTCTCATTGCCCTTGACCCCAGCATGACCCGGGACAAAGATGAAGGTAAGTGTTTGGATTGTCACATTTTGAATTAATTGCATCCACTGCCTTCGTACATAACCGGTCTTGATCTTCTGTATCATGCTCATAGATTCACTGAGCATGCATGCATGGATGAATGTTTGCGTCTGTAGCCACTCCAGTAATTTTGTCACCGTCAAGACCTCCATAGTCATGCTGCTGGTAGTTGTCACATATGCGCCACTTGCCTCTTTGCTGACCTTTCTTTTAGTTCTAGCGGTTATAATAGCCGTCCATCGCAAGCGATGATGACAACAATCTCAGACGTGTATTGTTGCACCTCTCTGGTGTGTGCGGAGGTGACTGTAGAGTCCAATCCTAGAACAGAATCCCCGACCACAGGTGGGGCATACATGATCAAGGTTAGACATGTGCGTGTTGTGTGCTCTGTCTTTTCGCGCTGCTCGTTTTCTCTGTGACTCAACAATACGATGATTCTCAGCTATTCGGGTTCCTCTTTGTTGTTACAGCGCCACATTTGGCGATCTTGCGCAAGGATTCCCAGCACGTATTGTCTATATCGAAGCATTTCAGAGACACTTTAAGAGTGTCTTTAAAGCGTTTTTCTGTCCACCAGCTAAACGTCTGCCCCTTCAAGCTCGCCATACATCAACTGTTTTGGGATGCGTTTATCAGGCATTCGAGCAACGTGACCGACCCATCTCAGTTGGGCCTTCTGCAACAGGGTGTTGACGCTTGGGATCTTTGCTCTTGTGAGGACTTCGCTGTCTGGAATTTTGTCCTGCCAGTGTATTTTTAGTATTCTGCGTAGACAGCTTGTGTGGAAATGGTTTAATTTTCTTGCGTGTCTGCTATACACTGTCCATGTCTCGCTTGCGTACAGCAGCGTTGTTAGCACTATGGCCTGGTAAACTTTCAGCTTTGTGACTAGTGAGAGCTTTAAGCGTGTTCTTCATGTTGTGTGATTTGTGTTGTATGTAGTTGTCTGAAACTGTAGCTTGCGCTGTATTTGGATTATAGTGAGGAAAAGTTGCGCTATTCGTCAACCTCACTCTCTCGTCCAGGACTATCTGTATCCAGGGCAAGACAAGTCAAGACGACTGGAGATAGTGCCAGATGCAGTGGATGACCAGGGCTTTCTGAAGCGGTAAAGGTCCATGCACTGCAACTATGCCGAATCACAGACCCATCAATGTAGACAACATCATGTTCCTCCGATATGTAGACAACATCATGTTCCTCCGATATGTAGACAACATCATGTTCCTCCGATATGTAGACAACATCATGTTCCTCCGATATGTAGACAACATCATGTTCCTCCGATATGTAGACATCATGTTCCTCCGATATGTAGACAACATCATGTTCCTCCGATATGTAGACAACATCATGTTCCTCCGATATGTAGACAACATCATTTTCCTCCGATATGTAGACAACATCATGTTCCTCCGATATGTAGACAACATCATGTTCCTCCGATATGTAGACAACATCATGTTCCTCCGATATGTAGACAACATCATGCTCCTCCGATATGTAGACAACATCATGTTCCTCCGATATGTAGACAACATCATGTTCCTCCGATATGTAGACAACATCATGCTCCTCCGATATGTAGACAACATCATGTTCCTCCGATATGTATACAACATCATGTTCCTCCGATATGTAGACAACATCATGTTCCTCCGATATGTAGACAACATCATGTTCCTCCGATATGTAGACAACATCATGTTCCTCCGATATGTAGACAACATCATGTTCCTCCGATATGTAGACAACATCATGTTCCTCCGATATGTAGACAACATCATGTTCCTCCGATATGTAGACAACATCATGTTCCTCCGATATGTAGACAACATCATGTTCCTCCGATATGTAGACAACATCATGTTCCTCCGATATGTAGACAACATCATGTTCCTCCGATATGTAGACAACATCATGTTCCTCCGATATGTAGACAACATCATGTTCCTCCGATATGTAGACAACATCATGCTCCTCCGATATGTAGACAACATCATGCTCCTCCGATATGTAGACAACATCATGTTCCTCCGATATGTAGACAACATCATGTTCCTCCGATATGTAGACAACATCATGTTCCTCCGATATGTAGACAACATCATGTTCCTCCGATATGTAGACAACATCATGTTCCTCCGATATGTAGACAACATCATGTTCCTCCGATATGTAGACAACATCATGTTCCTCCGATATGTAGACAACATCATGTTCCTCCGATATGTAGACAACATCATGTTCCTCCGATATGTAGACAACATCATGTTCCTCCGATATGTAGACAACATCATGTTCCTCCGATATGTAGACAACATCATGTTCCTCCGATATGTAGACAACATCATGTTCCTCCGATATGTAGTCATATATTAATGTTTCAACTATTAAAGTTATTTCAAAACAATGTCTTGGACATGATGTGCTTGTTTGGTGTATTATTTTGAATTCGGCAGGTTTGTTGTCAATGTTATTTTTCTTCTTCTTCAAACCCTCCATATTGACAACTTATTAAACCACTCTTTATGAATTGTATGTGATCTGAGCCTAATATCGATTGTACGTTGCGCCAGTTATGCACCTACATGTAGGTCAGCATATCCGATTTCTACGACGCCTTTTATTTACTATGGTAGTTTTCCTAGGTACTGAACTCAGTCGCCTCTTACGATATGCCTTGTAGGTTGCAGTGTTACTGTTCTTTGCTCCCCTTGTAAGTCTCGGTAACACATGGGTGGTGTCATTTTTTTATGTTTAATCACTTATTTTTCCTTGCTTCTGTAATACTGTATTACACCTGTCCTTGGCTGTTTGTTTATTTGTTTGTTAGGTGGTGGGTTAGGCCTCTATGGGGCTGAGGCGCGCACTTTTAACCTAAGTCGGGTGTCTTTTGTGGTTATATCAGTTCGTATGGGCCTTCTTTCTTTGTGTGACCTGGAACTAGTCCTAAAAAGTGTTGTTTGTTGAATATTAAAGTGTTTAATCATGAGAAGAACTATTAGTGTTGATCTGACTGTATTCCTATATCTGTCTTATACAGGAAGATCTCAGTGGAATGTGTTTAATCATGAGAAGAACTATTAGTGTTGATCTGGCTGTATTCCTATATCTGTCTTATACAAGAAGATCTCAGTGGAATGCCCGAACTCCGTAGCACCAGCGAGGGTGCCTGAACTCCGTAGCACCACGAGGGTCCTCGATATCATTTTAAAGATGGTCATAATATTTTGTTTTTTATTTTTAATCTTTGTAATTCATTTTGCCCAGACAGCGGCTTTCCAGCTTGTTCTTATCGATTTTAAACTGCCACTGGTTCTTTTACTTACTCAACTTGAACATGGGACCTACGTTTTTTCGTCCGTCACCGATAGGACTAGGAACTCGATCTCACCTACACTGATATCAGATATCTCTTGAAAAATATCTCGATTGATTCACGAGAGAGCGAACATGGTAACTATGGAACGCGAGGTGAGCAGCTAACCTATACGCCATTATCTTTGATTTACAATTGACATAAACTTCTTCTTACGAAATATTGTTAAGATGAGCAGACAACATGACCGCCAACATGGTATGTTATTGCTCAAACATATCTCGCCTGTACAGGCTGACCTGGGTCAAGCATGTTATGGATGTCACTGTCAGTGCTGCAAAATGTCAAGAAGAAGCTCATCATTTGGGATTTGCTGCGCTAAAGAGACAAGAGATGTTCCTCAAATGCAACATGAGGAAAAACCCAAATCTGTATTTGATTTCTTCTATGAACAGTTGTATTCAGATAAACATCAAACTTCTATAACACGTACTCAATCTAGACCTATTGGTTGCTCATGTAGCGCAACGATTAAACCCCTACTTCTTGGAAATATAGACACTAGTACTACTTTACCTCGACCATCTTCATGGAATTCTAGAAATGAGAAACAGAAACTAAGCTCAGCGTTGCGGTCGTCTTCAGATACACAAGGTTCCAGAACAAAAATAGATGATTCTGATTTCAAATTTGAAACATCATTTCTGAATGTAAATGTCAGCAAGATTGGTGAAACAAAACATGAGGAAAATATTCTATCAAGTTTCGGTACTTCGCTTGGTTGCTTTGAGATTTACTTGTAAGTATTTGTAGCTATTTTGTTGTTTGCGGTTGTTTGAAATATTGTATTTAGTGAATATTGTTTGCATGTTTTTAGGAGATTAGAAGTGAATGTTGCCCAGGCAACGGCTTTCCAGCCTGCTCTTCTCGATTTTGAACTGCTAAATGTTCTTTTACGTGCTCAAGTTTTACACGGGTCCTAAGTTTTATCGCCCGTCTCCGATATGACTAGGAACACGATCTCACCTACACTGAGATCAAGGATCTCTGTAAAAATACGATTGCTCCACAAGGAAGCGAACCAAGCATCTTTGAAACGAGATGCAAGCACAAAACCTCTATGCCACAGAGAACCACAGAGCGTATCTGGCAACAGATATTCAAAATAAGTATCAAGGGTGGGGGAGGGGGTTCTCTATGACTACGTGGTTAAACCTCGCCTTGCGTTCCGAATATCGTGAGTATGAATCTGGACCGCGCCGTTCTGTTCACGAGTGCATTTTTTCCAGAGACCTCTATGACTGTTGCCGGAGCTACGGAGTTTTTGCTTTTGCAATACTCTTGACAGGTAGCGTACCATTTCTGCTGAGGACTGAGCCATATTTGGTCAAATCCAATGCAATGAAGTCAATCCTTCGGTTTCATACCTTCTTCAGACTAGGGTCGTCAAAATGGGATACAAGGAGGAGGTTATTGCCCGTGTCCTCACATTCTTCGCCTCTTAACTCCCTTTGAAACATACAACTTCAGGAAATTTCATCCAACCAGATCTGTCTTGAGCAAGTCAGCCTAGTTCATTCCAGGTCTTTCTCGTCCTGGGGATACGAGTGTTTGTTGCAATGAGAAAGCGGACAGGCTTGTATCAACATCATTGATTGTCGCCGAGTTGAGGATGGATAATGTTGATTTTCTTCGGTCTCTTGACGACAGCCTGTTGGGTGAAGACACTAAAATAGATGTTGAATCGATCCAGCTATTTAAGTAATTTAGAGTTACCCGTTGTACAAGTAGATATGCATGCCTTAGTGGCAGAATGAGGTGTACGTTTAACCAGAGATTCACAGGAACCACCAGTATGCAAACCCCACGACTTCTGTTGGGGGAAACCGAGTCCCCATGGATGTGCTCGGAGTGCTATGATGTCAGCTCAGTAACCAATAACTAATAGGAAATTAAAGTCTCTTTAAGCCGATACACGATCCCTTTAACCAAAGACCATAGTCTTTTATTTGTTATATCGAAGCATATTTGCCAACAGATATACAAAATAAGTATTTACTTAGTGAATATCGTAAACAATTAAAAATAGTATGGAATAGAACTAATAAGATAACAAAGATCAGAATACCAAGAGAGTGTATATTTCCATTGTCAATGTATATATGTGTGAAGCATGAACACTTAATAAAGCAGTGGGAAAACGCGTATGTGCTTTTGAATATAAGTGTTACATAAGAGTTCTCCATATATCATGGACAGAGAAGATAACAAATAGATATATCCAGAAAGAACGCAACATCAAAGAAAACTGACTGATGCTACAAATAAGAAAGAGAAAATAGAAGTACTTTGGACATATAAAGAGACAAGTAGGACTGTAAAAGACCATCATGAAAGGAGGCATTCCGTCAAAGAGGAGAAGAGGAAGACCACGGGGAAAATGGATTCAGGATGTAACTGATTTTTTTAGCATGACGGCTGCAGAGGTGGGACATCTAGCCTAGGAGAGAGAGAAATTCTGAAGGACTGTTAGGGTGGCAAAGGTCTTCAGGTCACGGCACAAATAAAAAAATACTGATCATCTATTTCCGGGAGATCGTCCCAGAGAAGAAACACATTCTTCAGAATATTCTGGAACACCGATCTAGCTTGTCTCCCCAAGAAACTATGAATCTGCCGCGTTTCCCTGTTGGGGAAAGCAACGCGGTTAAGCCTGCTAAGAACCTACGCCTGTTTTCATTGATTATAAGTAGTCATTCAAATCGCTATCAATCAGTTATTTTTTTCCATTCTGTGTTCTCACTTTTGTGGTGTCTTCTTTTTAATAGGGCCAAGAACCTCACGACATAACAGAAGATAATCAGAAGACACGTAGAAATCTCAAGGCAGCATTTGGACTAGAAGGCAGCGGAGACGACAATGTCATTGACATCGTGAAGAATAAACAAACCAAGAATACAGAACATTTGGTGCAGAAAAAAAACAAGTAGGATATATTATCATAAAAGATTTATTGACCCTTGAACTCTATAGGTTAAGGGTCAAAAATAGTTTTTATTTTCATTGGTTTCTTTGCCTGAGAAGACAATAAGTTTTGCGTCTCGTAGTTTATTCTGTTCTGTATCACAACGTCTGTTGTGGCTGTAGTGACCTATTCTTCTTCTTCTTCTTCTTCGTTCTCACTAGATTGAGATTTCGGATTCTCTAATAAAGGCAGCCGTCTGCCTCAGATTATCAGCCACGCCATACAGTTTGACTTGGACGCTAGTGTAAGTGGACCATCTATTTCTTCTCAAGTCTGCATACTGGGGCAGTTCTGTGGGATATAATTCCTATGATTTCTGCTTCCCGTTTTGGCCACCCTCGTGATGGTAGGTCTGACATTCTTACTGCGTGGCTAAACCTCCGAGGCAGATTGGCGACCGTAGAATCCGTTATCCCATTCCTCATTGTGAGGGGTCGTTGCACCACGTTATGCGCCTTAGGGCCTGGTGCATCCGTTTTCTGCAAGCATTTGTTTTGGGTTAGCATTCCTTAGCGGACACGTGCATCCGATTTCAGCCAAACCTCCTTAATCGCCTCTTACGACATGCGTGGCAGGTAACAGTGGTTCTATTCTTTACACTCCCAAATTTTGGCCCCGGTAACCACTCGGGCGTAGACCTATTCTGAAGTGGCAATCCTTGCTGCAGGTGATACTGGAGACTGGAGATGATACATAGGATGTTCTCTCTGCTCTATGTGCTCTATTTTGCCTCCATATGTGAAGGTGGTTTTCTTTAGTTTTTATTTTATAGTTTTTATTTTATAGTTTTTATTTTATAGTTTTTATTTTATAGTTTTTATTTTATAGTTTTTATTTTAGTCTTTTTAATTTTATAGTTTGTATTCCATAGTTTTTATTCCATAGTTTTTATTTTATAGTTTTTATTCCATAGTTTTTATTTTATAGTTTTTATTTTATAGTTTTTATTTTATAGTTTTTATTTTATAGTTTTTATTTTATAGTTTTTATTTTATAGTTTTTATTTTATAGTTTTTAGTTATAACCATCGTAACTGTGTACAGCTCAAGAAATGTAAGACTACTTGTGATGGAAGAGGGAATGGGCTTGTTTTGGTTGTCTAGTAATTAAGAAGTTTGTCTTACGTTCTGAATGTTGTGGGTTAGCATTCGATTGCATTTTGTCCGTAGATCCCTTGAATCGTTGCTGGAGCTACGGATTTTGTGCAATATTTTCAGCTGTTAGCATGCAATTTCTAAAAAAAAAGTGTCTAAAGCGAAGGATTGACTTTATTGCACTGGGTTTTACCCCATATGGCTCGGTTCCTCTCCGCAGAAAGGGCACGCCATCTGCGGAAAGTATTGCACACAGCTCGAACTCCGTAGCTCTGGCAACGATTCTATGGGTCTCTGAAAAAATCACTCGTGAACAGAACGTCGTGGTTCGGGTTCGAACACTCGACTTTTGAATGCTTGGCGAGGGAATATATGATTGATTGATTGATTGATTGGACCATCATCATTTCACTATTGTGAGTAACCATATGTGCTCCGATCGCTTTCTTACTCAGGAAGATCTCAGCGGCAGTACACGAACGTTCAAGCACCGGCGAGGGTACCCGATGTAATTTTGAAGATGATGAAAATATTTGTAGGAATTTATTTCTACTCTTTCTAATGAATTTTGCCCGGGCAGCGGCATTTCAGCCTGCTCTTCTCGAGTTTTAACTGCCAACCATTCTTTTACGTGATCAACTTGAACCTGTGTTTATTTTTCGTCTCCGATAGGACTAGGAACTCGATCTCAACTACACTTAGATCAGGGATTTCTGGAAAAATATCCAGATGGCTGAACGAAAGAGCGAACCGAGGCAAGCACCTAAACTCTACACCACAGAGATTCCCATATGTATATAATGTTCAAGAAAACTCTTGGTGCACATATGTAGAACATCTAACAGACTTATGTAGGACATCTTCACCACAGAGATTCCCATATGTATATAATGTTCAAGAAAACTCTTGATGCAAATATGGAGAACATCTAACAGACTTATGTAGGACATCTTCACCACAGAGATTCCCATATGTATATAATGTTCAAGAAAACTCTTGGTGCAAATATGGAAAACATCTAACAGACTTACGTAGGACAAATTCGAGATAATTTTTTAAGAGTGTCAAGGCAATGAGAGAGAGAGAGAGAGAGAGAGACGATAGCTACAACCCTACCACTATCATAAATAGTAAAGAAGGAATACTATTACTCAACAGACAAGATAGAACGACCAGATGGAAGGAATATTTTCAAGAACTTTACAACCCTACTAAATTAACTGAACATATATACACAACAAAGGAAAGTGAAGAAACAGAACCATATATATTGATCCAAGAAATTGAAACAGTAATAAAGAACAGCCCGAGCAACAAATCACCAGGTGCAGATGGCATACCCAACGAAGCAATTAAAGCATGCAAAGAAATAGGTGTAACATGTTTAAACAGCATATTCGCCTGTCTGCCCAGTGTGTTCGTAGCGTGTTGGACTACGGGTGACTATCCATCTGTGTGTGCGGGTTCAATTCCGCGGGATGGCAGAAAAAGCCACAGATTCCCAGATTTACGGTGTTCGTGGCACCGAACCGAAGGGTTACGATGTCCATGGCACCGAGCCGAAGAGCTGAAAAGCTCAATTGCTTCTGGATCGGGAAAAACCACAAAAAACCCAGAATATTCACAGCCGCAAGGACAGAAAGAAAAGTTCATGATGACTGGCAAAAATCAGTAATAGTCCCATTATGGAAAAATAAAGGCAATAAAAGAAAATGCGAAACATACAGAGGCATTACACTATTAAGCCACACTGGTAAAATATAAGCAAAAATATTAGAACAGCGCATAAGACCCACAAATAAGCCCATCACAATTGGATTTAGAAGAGGAGTGGGATGCACAGACGCTCTATTCACTCTGAGACAACTGAGTGAAAAAGCAATAGAATATAACAAAGAGTTACACTTATTATTCATCGATCAAGAAAAGACATTTGACAGAATAGATAGAAGTATTCTATGAGGAAACACTAGAAAATTATGGGATCAAGGGACAACTACTAGATAATATCAGAGCAATATACCAAAATAGAGAACAATGTGTTAAGAAAAACAGACGGAATGACAGACTCATTCGAAACAAAATGAGGAGTAAGACAGGGTTGTGTGCTTTCACCTCTTCTCTTCAACATATATATATATAGACAGAATGGTGAAAGAGGCACAGTGCGGAAAAGATATTATTGACATAGACAACGATCACTACAACCAATTAAATAACCAAATCAATGAATTACTTTTTGCAGACGACCAAAGTCTAATCTATGAAGATCAGCTACAACATCACATGAATTTAATAGCATGTAGGAAGTACAAAAGGAAAATCAACAAACAAAAGACAGAGACCATGAAAATCAGTAGAACACGAAGCCAAGCAAACATACAAATAGATAACACCAGAGTAAAGCAAGTTTCTGAATTCAAATATTTAGGCAGCATTTTCACAGAGGACGGAAAACTAGATAGAGAAATAGAGACAATGTGTCAAAAGCAAATGCAGTGACCTACCAGCTGGCACCATTACTACAACACCCATATATCAAGATGGAAGTGAAAAGATAGTTGATAAAAAGGTTTTTTCTACAAACACTTTGTTACCAGTGCCAAACTTTGTCTCTTACAGCAACACACCACAGAAAGCTCACCACGTGTGAAATGAAATGCTTGAGGAATGCAGTGGTGGGTCACCAGGAAAGATAGACTACGAAATGAGGACATCCGAAGCAGATTGGGCATAATTTCATTCACCGAATACATCGAAAGACAACAAATGCAGTGGTTTGGACATTTAATGAGAATGAAATACAACCAACCACCAATAACAGCATACAATAAAAAGAGATCGGGTACTAGAACTAAGGAAGACTAAGAAAAGATGGACAGACAATATCAAGACCACATTACATAAACACGGATATAACACAACAAGGGCGACTCATCTGGCCCTAGAACGCAAATTAAAACTCCCAACCCTACGCTTAACGGCAAGAGTGGACAGCTAACTACATCTTCCACTTGGGAATATACAATACATAGAAGACTCAGTACAGACTGTTGCCAATGACAAATAACATATACATTGATATTGGTGAAATCAATTAACATGCACGTTATAGCAACTAATGACCTAAACATAATATCAAGTAGCATCAATAAGAGTACACATCTACTAATGACGTACTTTGAGAAACAAACCTACTGTTGTTGTGTAAAGAAATGTTACAGATCTTGACCTGATTATCTACGCACTTAATTTTTGTGTGTGTGACGTAGTGCACTTTACCTGTCAACCTACGGTCATTATTGACAGAAAATATCGATTTATGTCAGGGATGCGTTGTCTCATTGTGGTTAGTTAAAAAAAAATATATTTGCTTATTTATGTAACCGTTCGCATATTGACTAGGACTAATGAGGTTTGCTGGTTCAATTTCAAACTCGACGTTCCACACGGGAGGAAAGGAATTAGACCTCCTACCTCCCACACACTCATCATCAAATAGCTTGTCCTGAGCAGAACTTTGTCACCCCAACAGTCCTTCGGAATCTCTCTGTCTCGTAGGCCAGATGTCCCACCACTGCAGCTGTCACGTTCACCTCAATCCATCTTCTCCCTGGACTTCCTCTCCTCCTCTTTGTCAGTATGCCTCCTTCCATGATGGTCTTCTCCAGCCCTTCGTGTCTTTTTATATGTCAATTTTGCTGTTAGGATTTTCTAGACATTTTCTTGGAAGGTAGTTTGCACACTAGTGAATAGAAATAGGAAGTGACAAGTATTGCATACCATAAAGTCTGGAAATGATACGGGAAATTAAGTTTTCTTTAAATCCGGATCGCCACGTGAACTGTTGTTGGCTGTAATAGATCACCAATATGATGTCTCTTCTTACGATGGTGCAATGCGACAAATCTATCCACTTTTTCATAATTTCCTCAAACTAATAGAGTTGGTTCCACCTTCATACCGTCAACATTTCTTACGTCTATATTTTTTTTTCCTTCATCGTTAGGGTGGGATAACATTGGACTTGAATGTATCAGTGTTAATTGTTATCTCTTTATTGCACTGTTTCTGTGCCAGCTAACACCACTCAAAATGCTCGTCATTATCTCATGTCAACTAGTCAGGAGGAAACAGATATTCCTACAAAAACCGGCAGTTTACACACCCATTAAATACATAATGAAGCCGCCAGAGTGCCAACACAAACCGTACGTCAGTTGAATTTACAATTCAGAAAACAATTAGTTACGAAACCCCCAGCATTTTGCACAAGCATTACTGCATGTACAGCATTTAGAGCACCGGCGACTAACTATAAATAATTTTCCTTTTTTAAATGTTCTCATAGCGACTTTGATTACGTAAGCTGACGCAATTGTATGTTTGTTTTTTAACATGTAAAACCTTTGTTTTCTTTTAATAAACCTCCCCAAAACCTTGTTGTTTTCTATGTAATTTCTTGTTGTCTAGATGATATATAGACAGTGAACATTTCTATGTAATTTTTTGCTGTCTAGAGAATATATAGACAGTGAACATTTCTATGTAATTTCTTGTTGTCTAGATGATATATAGACAGTGAACATTTCTATGTAATTTCTTGCTGTCTAGAGAATATATAGACAGTGAACATTTCTATGTAATTTCTTGCTGTCTAGAGGATATATAGACAGTGAACATTTCTATGTAATTTCTTGTTGTCTAGAGGATATATAGACAGTGAACATTTCTATGTAATTTCTTGCTGTCTAGAGAATATATAGACAGTGAACATTTCTATGTAATTTCTTGCTGTCTAGAGAATATATAGACAGTGAACATTTCTATGTAATTTCTTGCTGTCTAGAGGATATATAGACAGTGAACAAGTATTAGATGCTGGTTGTATGTTCTAATAACCTTCGTCTGTAGGGCTAGGCAATGAGTGCCGTACAAAATAAAGGTTAGTGGTTCGAATCCTGCGTTTGGTAACTTGTGTTTTTTTTTTTTTTTTTGCGGAAGCCCATAATACTTGACTTACTTAACTTGACTTATTATGCTCCTCGTAGCATAGGGCCTCAACAGTTGTTCGTCACTTTTCCCGGTGTCTGGCTATTTTCTTTATGATCTCTCGGGATAGTCGAGCACCCTTCAGTTCCTCAAGAAGACTTCGTCTCCAGATCTGTTTAGGACGTCCTCTTTTCCATTCTCCTTGCGGGTTCCACTCAAGTGCTTGTCTAGTAGCATTTGACTGTTTTATGTAGGGTATGCAGAACTCATCGCCATTTTCTCGTCTTAACCTGGGTCATCATGGATTCCTATCCTGTTCCATAATACTTGTTCACTTTATTTATTGATCATATTCATTGGCTTCGGTGCTTCCCTGGGTTAATTAAACTTCTTATTCTCTTCTACTAAAGAATGTATTAACTTTTTTTGGGTTATATTCTGTTACCTTCTCAGATACGACAGTACGTCATCAGATTCCAGTAGCGGATTGTGGAGACGAAGACGCAAACCCAACAAGCAGTATCGGTATCGTAAATATTTCTAAATAGCAAACATTTTAAGTATTGTATTTGTTTTAAACTGAACAATAATATGATACACAATTTGAATACATTCCGAAATAAATGTTTGAGAAGAATCTTGCAAAATTCAGATTAAACTCGATAGGAAATGAAGATCTCACGCAGAAAAAAATAAATTCTCTGGAAGGTAGTTGTCTCATTTTCCTGTTTGAGGTTGTAGACTTTTCTGCCAAATTATCTTTCAATTAATAATGTTAAGACAACCAACAATTTCAGTGACAGCTAAGCAACAGATGATCAACAGCATTTTCATACCTACTTTGTGTTACCAGAGCCAAACATGGACAATGAGCAAAGAGCAGTCACAAAAAAATTAACTACAATTGAAATGCGGTGACTACGAAAAGTTACCAACATCAGCAGACGAGTCACCAACATCAGCAGACGAGTCACCAACATCAGCAGACGAGTCACCAACATCAGCAGACGAGTCACCAACATCAGCAGACGAGTCACCAACATCACCAGACGAGTCACCAACATCAGCAGACGAGTCACCAACATCAGCAGACGAGTCACCAACATCAGCAGACGAGTCACCAACATCAGCAGACGAGTCACCAACATCAGCAGACGAGTCACCAACATCACCAGATGAGTCACCAACATCAGCAGACGAGTCACCAACATCAGCAGACGAGTCACCAACATCAGCAGACGAGTCACCAACATCAGCAGACGAGTCACCAACATCAGCAGACGAGTCACCAACATCAGCAGACGAGTCACCAACATCAGCAGACGAGTCACCAACATCAGCAGACGAGTCACCAACATCACCAGACGAGTCACCAACATCAGCAGACGAGTCACCAACATCAGCAGACGAGTCACCAACATCAGCAGACGAGTCACCAACATCAGCAGACGAGTCACCAACATCAGCAGACGAGCCACCAACATCAGCAGACGAGTCACCAACATCAGCAGACGAGTCACCAACATCAGCAGACGAGTCACCAACATCAGCAGACGAGTCACCAACATCAGCAGACGAGTCACGAACATCACCAGACGAGTCACCAACATCAGCAGACAAGTCACCAACATCACCAGACGAGTCACCAACATCAGCAGACGAGTCACCAACATCACCAGACGAGTCACCAACATCAGCAGACGAGTCACCAACATCACCAGACGAGTCACCAACATCAGCAGACGAGTCACCAACATCAGCAGACGAGTCACCAACATCAGCAGACGAGTCACCAACATCAGCAAACGAGTCACCAACATCAGCAGACGAGTCACCAACATCAGCAGACGAGTCACCAACATCAGCAGACGAGTCACCAACATCAGCAGACGAGTCACCAACATCAGCAGACGAGTCACCAACATCAGCAGACGAGTCACCAACATCAGCAGACGAGTCACCAACATCAGCAGACGAGTCACCAACATCAGCAGACGAGTCACCAACATCACCAGACGAGTCACCAACATCAGCAGACGAGTCACCAACATCAACAGACGAGTCACCAACATCAACATAAGAAAGATAGTTGGTACATAACCTTGCTTGAATTACATTGTGAAACAAAGTCACCAACATCAACATAAGAAAGATAGTTGGCACAGAACCTTGCTTGAATTACATTGGGAAACAAAGTCACCAACATCAGCATAAGAAAGATAGTTGGCACAGAACCTTGCTTGAATTACATTGAGAAACAAAGTCACCAACATCATCATAAGAAAGATAGTTGGTACAGAACCTTGCTTGAATTACATTGAGAAACAAAGTCACCAACATCATCATAAGAAAGAAAGTTGGTACAGAACCTTGCTTGAATTACATTGTGAAACAAAGTCACCAACATCAGCATAAGAAAGATAGTTGGTACATAACCTTGCTTGAATTACATTGAGAAACAAAGAATGAAGTGGTTTGACCACTTAATAAGAATGCATCCAAACTCCACAGTATACAAAGTCTTCTACAACAGAACATCAAGAAATAAGGCGAGAGGTAGACCCCGAAAAAGATGGTTAGATGACATATCAGAATCCTGTCCAAGAGTAAAAATAATAATCACACAAGCCACCAGAATAGCGCAAGACAAAAACAGAAAACCACGACACTGGGTAACAACCCGGTAGCAGTGTGACGACAAAAGAAGAAGAATGTTTTCTCCTCCCCTCCCCTTCCCCGCCAATATTAACGATGTCTTACTCTTGCCCACATCAAGACATGAGGATAGTTTAAATCCGCATCTTCTTCTTCTTCACTTTTCATCCCTAGGGAGGCATTAGTCAGCAACCAAAGTTTTCCAAGCTCTCCTGTCCAATGTCATCCTTACCAGAACTCTCCATTCTCTCCCCATTTTCTTGCATTCCGTCTCCAATTCCCGCCTCCAGGTGTTCCTATATCTTATCTTACCTCTATAACACCGGTGGTATCTTGTGACTTCTCGTGTTTTTATACTCAGTGACGCCATGAGTATCATTTGTAAAGACAAAACAGAAATGGTAAGACGAAACTGGGTGGATGTACTGGTACAGACAGGGGTAACAGAAAGCACCTTCATTTTGTCCCTGGGCACGTAGGAGTCAGGGATAATGAACGAGCTGATAGATTGGGGAGCTTCAATGGACCGAAATGACATTTTTAACGCACTAAACATCTTTCCGAACGGAAGTGTTTCACGGTTGCGAGTCCCACTCGTTGACCAGACTGAGAGAGATGGGTGTCATTATTGGTACAGCCCGAAAAGAACGACATACAAAATATACAAAGAGATTGATTAATGAACATAGAACTGACATGTTGGACACTGGACGCTGTTGGATTTGTTGAGGCGGAGATCAGAGTACCTATGGACATGTCCGGTGTGTCATGATTATAGTCCTCTGATAATTCATCCTTCTATTATTTCAGTATTTGTGTATATATCTTTGTTAATTAACTATTACAGCAAATTTGATGCAGTTTTATACATATATCATTTTGCCAATTTAAATTGTGATTCATATTTCTTCCAGAATCTCGTTTCATCGTCTTCATTTTCAACAGAAGTCTCCCCCCAAAAAAAATCGTATTTGTTTCGTCCTACGCTGCTCACTTTTTAAAATTCCACTGAGATTTCCAAGCAATGTCCATTATTAGTGCAAATGTCGAGCCTCGAGGTTTTAAATATGAAAGTTAATTTCTTTCGCTTTTAGGGAGGATCGAGCGAGGGCTGAAACAGGCAGGTAGAAAATGAGATCAAGAGAGAGTTAATTAGAAGAAAAGAATGTTAAGGAGAAACCATACAAAAATACTGTGTTTATTACAGGTCAAAAAGGAAGGTGAAACTTGGCAGCATCTCCAGTTACAAGTCTGAAAAAAGGTTTGTGTTATTCTGTTACTAACGTCATCAATATCATCATTATCATGTGTCATACCGAGTGGCCTTGAAATAATTTCATCATCATCAAGTAACTTGTCCTTTCAAGAACGTGGTCCCAATGACAGCAGCCCTGAAAAACTTTCTATTCTGTGCAAGATGACCGGCGTCAGCAGCAGTCATTTTCAGATCACCAATGACATCCAGCACTCATCGTCTTCTAGGTCTTCCTTGCATTCTTCTTCCAGGCATCATTCCTTCCAAAATTATCTTCTCTATGCACTTATGTCGTTTGATGTGACCTATATATTCAATTTTCCTTGATTTTATGTTCTTCATTAGCCAACTCTCTTTAATATCAAGTTGTTGCAGGACAGAAGCATTTGTTCTGTTCTCTGTCCATGATATTCAAAGTACTCTTCTGTAGCATTTGCATTCAAAGACATTAATGATCTTTGATATTGAATGATCCGCCGCTTTATCATTTAATATGTCAAAATAATTTAGTTCTGGTCAAATATGTTTTTGGAATATTATCATCATCAGGTGCCGTACCGGTTGGCGTAGGTAATCATGTATCTCCACAAATCTCTGTCTCTTGTATTTGCTATCATCTCAGATGTTGACTCCCTTCCGTGCGATGACGTCAGGCTATCCAAAATTGTCTCTCTATCTTGTCTTCATATGTTTCGTCTTCCCTCGATTTTGCCGGTTGTTACAATGTGTTATATACCGCACCTCCCCATCACATGCCCGAAAAGTGATGACTACCTCTTTCTTATATTGATGATAAGCTTTCTCTGTGTCTTGGCCTCATTCAACACCTCCACATTAGTCATTTTAGCAGTCAATGGGATTCTCAAAATTCTTCTGTAAAACCATACCTTTGTGGTCCTTGGAGATTTTCTTCGGAGACTTTGGAATATAGTACTTCATTTTGAGTAGAGTTTTTGAAATTATGGATGTTCTCGTCCTTCTTTTAGATGTTCATATCTATCATCATACTAGAACTGCATTCCCGTATCATGTGAAGTCTGTCGTACTTTTTTTCGGTTAAAAATGGTGGCATAATAGCTTCTGTACCATCTAGACAGATGTATCCTCTTCTGTACATTTCTCCCATCGTAAGCCACTGTACTCTGAGCAGTGTAGAAGTGTCTTTTTAGATGTATGGTGGAATCATTGTTTCATGATGGCGGCTAGCGGATGTGCTTAGACTGTTGTGGCGGTGAACGTGGACTATCCCGTCCTATTCCTGTCTTTGTACAAGTTCATGTTTTTAAATTATGCACGCCGGATATGTATGTTCATCGTGAGAATTATGTTTTCGATAGATGAACATGCTGGAGAGGGATGTCGTCCGATGTTTTGCCGCTTATCGCTGCCGACATGCCGTGTTCGCTCTAACTTAAATGAGAATGTTAGGGATAAGCCCTCTCTCTTTCTCTCTCTGAAAAGTTGTTCAAGACAGCGATATTAGGCCAGAAAGCGCACCATAGCATCAAGCAGCTAACACTTATATGTAATGGTTGTACTGTCAGATAAAGCTTTTGCCGTTGATCGACCTCCCAAAGTTAAATTACTACATTCAAAACTACACGGCATCGAAAATGAGCTCCAGACAACAGTTGACATTATCATAAGAACACATCTGACGGTATAATCACCCACATAGTGCTCACAAGAAGAGGTATGGTTTTCTGGTCTACATGGACATTCGTGTGTGTCGCTTACCCTGAGTCAGTAGAGATAACACAGAAGTATTAAATAAGGAGGCTAGTGCTACGTTTCTAGTGTGCCTTCTGACCTAGTATCTCCGATTTCAGCATCTTTATCAGAGAGAGACAGGACATTACTAACCTCTTTATTTAAGCTAGAGAGGGTCTATAAGGAGTAGAGATTAGCTGTTAGATTCTAGCATCAAAGGTACGGTGCTCGATTCCCTCCCTCGTGCGGCCATCGAGATTTTTTTCCAGAGATCCCTGTTTATATGAGATCGAGTTCCTAGTCCTATCGGAGACGGAAGATAAAAAGTAGGTCGCGTGTACAAGTTACGCACGTAAAAGAACCCTTGGCAGTTCAAAATCGTAAATAACAGACTGGAAAGCCACTGAAAGGGCAAAATTCATTACAAAATGTTTTGTAATAACATTTCTACAAAATATCCTCACCATCTTCTAAATTACATCGGGTACACTCGCCAGTGCTACGGAGTTCGTGCAGTGCTGCTGTGATCTTCCTATGTAAGAAAGAGAGCAGGGAGTATGTATTGAGCGTTAATTTGTAAAAGAGTCGATAGGTGTATCAATATCAGATTTAGGGGTTAATAGCCTTTCATCGCTAGCAATGATAACAACAGCATCAGACGTGTGCTGCTGCATCTCTCTGGTGTGTGCGGAGGTGACTGTAGATTCTAATCTTAAAACATTATCCCATACCACAGGTGGGGCATACATGACCAAGGTTAGACATGTGGGTGTTGCGTGTTCTGTTTTTCGCTCAGCTCGTTTTCTCTGTGCCTCAACGGCCTGACAATTCACAGCTATGCTAGCTCCTCTTGTGTTGTTACAGCGCCACATTTGGAGATCTTGCGTCAAGGATCCCCAGCATGTGGTGTCTATATCGAAGCATTTCAGAGACACTTTAAGAGTGTCTTTAAAGCGTTTTCTGTCCACCAGCTGAAAGTCTGCCACCTTCAAAGAAGAGTATGTAAGATAGAGAGAGTGTACAATACCCTGTTACCCTCTGTCGTCAATGGACTGTTTGATGATGTTCTTCCATCACACTCTGGGTCTTCCTGGAAATCTAAACTCAAGACTTCATATGCTCGACCACTGCAAACTCTAAAGAACTAGGCCTGACAACTGACGGAGAAACCCCTGATCTAAATTCAGTTGGGGGCTGGAATTTATATATGCTTGATAGAACACTGCAAGCTTTTTGGCAATTTTACTCTATTCTGTGAGGCTATAGTTATTTATTGGTGATAAATATTCATAATATTGATATTCCTTATTGTTAAACTTAACTTGTTGCGTAATACAACTTTGATTTAACATTTTGTGTTGATTTTAAAATGAATTCATCAATATACAATAAAACTGGAATGAGAGGTCACGTGACCGGTTGTGGTCTTAATTCCCATAATTGTTACCTGAGTCAGCAGGCCCATAAGTTTATAGTTGGCTGTGGCTCGACGCTGTCATCGATCCTCGTCCACTTTTTTTCAATTACAACCTTTAAGTAAACGATCCTTTCTTATTTTATGTTGTTGCTTTCTCAAATTTCTGTGTTATTTTTTTTGTTTTAATTTTGTTGACACTTTTCGTAAATGATTTATCCCTCTCTGTGACGTCTTTCTTATTTTATCTAATTTCTGTGTCACATAATTATAATTTTTTTGGGGGGTTATTTTCTGGCACTACTGTGTTAATTTTTTTTTTTTTTTTAAATAATATCACTTTTTGTAATTTATTTGTAATTTTCTGTAAATTCTTCGTCATTTCCTCTAATTTTCTTGCTGTTTTATTTTTTACTTTCATTACATCTGTTTGTACACAAGTAGAATATCCTTGATTTGTTTTTCTCTAGTTTATTTCGTGTTTTTTTTGGTTCTGAAAAAAAATCGTTTTCTGCTAGTCTGTTTTAAGTATGTCTGTTCTCTAACAGAGCAACTCTAGGGAGAAGAGATTCTACTCGTCCTGGGCTTTCTCCTCTTCGTCGGTGTAGTACAGTCCCAGATGTACAATTAGCCCGAAAGTCTTGTGGTTTGTCAGCATACAGTGATAGCAATGAAGAGCGTGATTCCATGAAGACCGTGTTGTCAGTGGTTGGACGGAAACGGATACCACGATCTAGATCAAGGTCTGAAACTATATCATCTTCTCATTACTCACATCGTCATCATCATCAAGTAGCTTGTCCTTTCCGGAACTTGACTCCCATGACAGCAGTCCTGAAAAACTATTCTGTGCGAGGTGACCGGCGTCAGCAGCAGTCATTCTCAGATCGTCAATGATATCTTGCATCCATCGTCTTTTAGGTCTTTCTCTCATTCTTCCTCCAGGCACTATTCCCTTCAAAATTATCTTCTCTAGGCATTACTTATATGCACGGTCTGAAATCTTCTGAATTCTTGTAAACAATGCTAGCTTCGTCTTTTTATTTAGTTGTTTTGTACACATTAACTATATGGGTGTGAATCGTGGACAATAACATAAACACTAAAATTGAACCCCGGAAAACAGTGTGTTACAGAAGATTCTTAGATCAACCTGGATAGAGAAGATAAGGGGGAAAAAGTCATCATACAAGATCTACATATCAAGGAGCATTGGCTCATAAATAACATCGTGTCCAGGAAAATAAGATATGTTGGCCACGTTAAAAGTCACAGTGGTTTGGAGAGAGCAGTAATGAAATGTATATTTCCTGAAGTACGAGGCAGGGGACAACTAAGATGAATGTGGAAGCAGGACATAAAAAGAAACATTGAACATGACGCTGGAGGAGGCAGAAGAACTTGCTAGAGGCAGAGAGTGTTTCAGGAGGGCTGTGATGAAAGCGATGTTCCGCAAGGGACATGCTGCTACTTGACACATTAACTACCAAGTGACACAGCCGGTGTCCGTGTGTCTGCCCTGTTTGACCATGTGCCGCAGACTGTGCCATGATTTGTATCATTGTCAAATTAACTCAAAATTCATTGTAATGCATTCTAATTGTTACTGGTCCATAATGTATCTTTCACATTATGTTAGCATGTAATAAAAGAGCATTCATTTACCAACACAGTTACATATTATTCATTAAATTCTTCTTCACCCTTCGCTTCTAGGGAAGCATAGGTCCGCAACCAAGGCCTTCCAAGCCCCCGCCTATCCAATTCCTTTTTTTCCAGATCTCTCCACATTTTCTTGCATTCTTTTTCCAACCTCCGTCTCCCTGGGTCTCCCCTAATCTCTATTGCCCTGGGGGTTCCATCGGAGAGCCTGTTTCGTGATGCTGTCAGGGTTTCCTCGGTGTGTATCCATCGCCACCTTCTGGTTCTTATTTCTTTTTCCACCTGCCGTTGTCCTGCTCTATCCCACAGCTCCCTGCTTGTGGTCCTGTCATACCATCACAGATGGAGTATCCTGCACAGGCATGTATTGATGAATGTCTGCAACTTTTTGGTGTTCCCCTTAGTTGTTTTCCATATATCCGTTCCATATAGAAGGATAGCCTTTACATTTGAGTTAAATATCATTATCTTAATTTGATTTCTGATCATTCTTGAACTCCACATGTTCTTCAGAATGGCAAATGCTGACCTTACCTTTATACATTAAAAAAATTATTGATTTGACCATCATCATTGCACTTCGGTGAGTAACCATGCGTGCTTCGATCTCTTTCATCCAAGAAAAATCTCAGCGGCAGTGCACAAACTCCGTTATACAGGCGAGGGTCCCCTTTGTAATTTAGAATGTGACAAATATTTTGTAGGAATTTTATTTTAATCTTCCTAATGAATTTTGCATCTTTCCAACCTGCTCTTCTCGATTTTGAACTGCCAAAGATTTTTTTACGCGCTCAAATTGAACACAGGACCTACATTTTATCGTCCATCTCCGATAGAACTAGAAATTTAATCTCACCTACACTGAGATCAGAGATCTCTATAGAAAAATATCCAGATGGTTCCACAAGGGAGCGAACCGAGTACCTTTGGAACCAGAGGCGGGGCATCTGAGAGAGAAATTGCGAAGGGTTGTTGGGGTGCAAAGTTCTGCTTAGGACAAGCTATTTGATGATGACGTGTCTAATATGGTAGATCACTTGTGTGTTGCCAGGGCTCGCAAAGGGAGCAAAGAATAGTGCCACTGCGACCTACAATGCATGTCGTAAGAGGCGACTGATGTAGGAACTAGGAAGCTACCCTAGTAAATAAAAAGTGTCGCAAAAATTGGATGTGCTGGAATACTTGTAGCCTACAAGCTGTAGGCTCATAACTGGCACAACGTACAATCGCTCTTAGGCCCGGATCACATAAAAATCATGAGTGGTGTAACAAGTGGTCGATATGAAGCATTCGAAGAAGATATGGTAGATAAGTTCTCATCCTCCATATCTTCTATCAACCAGATCAAGCCATAAGTCATCTACAACAAGTCAAAGCTCTAACGACAGTAGATCTAGTTACTCGAGTCATCAGTCATCCTACAGTCACAGTACCAGTCAGACTCAAAGCAGAAGTCGGAGCAGAAGTAGTCGTTCTAAATCTCATCATCAAAGTCAAGACAGACGGCGGGTAAGATCACCCTCAATCAGACGTCAGGGTGGTTCCCCTTGCTATTTGGATAAGCGAAGGATTACAAGGTAAATTTCTTCTTCTGCGTTCTCACTAGATTGAGATTTCGAATTCTCTAATAATGGCAGCCGTCTGCCTCAGATTATCAGCCACGCCATACAGTTTGTCTTGGACGGTAGTGTAAGTGGGCCACCTCTTTCTTCTCAAGTCTGCATACTGGGGGGCCACCCTCATGATTTTAGGTCTGACATTCTTACTACGTTGCTAAATCTCTGAGGCAGATTGGCGACCGTAGAATCCGTTATCCCATTCCTCGTGTGAGGGGCCGTTGCACCATGTTATGCGCCTTACGGCCTGGTGCATCCGTTTTCTGCAAGCATTTGTTTCGGGTTAGCACTCCCTAGCGGACACGTGCATCCGATTTCAGCCAAACCTCCTTAGTCGCCTCTTACGACATGCATGGTAGGTAACAGTAGTTCTATTCTTTACACCCCAAATTTGGGCTCCGGTAACCACTCGGGTACAAGGTAAATGAGACAGAATGGCAGTTGATTATGAAGGTTCTTGAATGATAATGTAGGCAGTGTGTTCCCGGTGCTCGCAAGAAGAGCAAAGAATACTAACACACCTACAAGACATTTCGTAAGAGTCGGCTCAGGTAGGGCCTAGGAAGCTACCTAGTAAAGTGTCACAGAAATCTGATGTGCTGGCCCACCTACTTGTAGGTGCATAACTGGCACAACGAAAGATCGCTCGTATGCTCAGATCACATACAAATCACAAAGAGTGGTTAACAAGTGGTCAATATGGAGCGTTTGAAGAAGAAGAAGTATGACATAGTAGGCAGAATGAGAAACTGATGGCAGTTTTTGGTGAAGTTTCTGCCAGACTTATCTGTGCATATGTAACTAAAATATTCCATTTCATCTACTGGCATCTCCTGCTTGATTTCAAGTGTATTCTTCTTCAAACGCTAAATATCGACCACTTGTTAACCAGCTCCCCTAGGCTCCTACCTCAATCGCCTCTTACGACATACCTTGTAGGTCACAGTGTTACTATTCTTTGCTCTCCTTGTGAGCCGCGGCAACACACAGCACATTCCAAGCGAATGGACTTTTGTCTTTCCTTTGGATGAAACAATAGGGTGGACAAAATGGACAAGGCGCATTCCCTATATCAGTTGCCCAGGTTTATGTGTACAGAACAACTAAAGTAACACAACTTTATGTGTACATGTCACCTAAAGTTATGTGCACACGACAATTAAAGTTTATTTGTGCAGAGCAACTAAAGTAACACATTGAAACTTATATAAGAAAATGTCAGATTTATCTAACTAATTAATTTCACTGAATATTATTCTACAGTGCTAGGAAGCGACCAGTACCATACACCAGACCTGTCCCATCATCATCATCAGACACTGACTCATCCTCCACATTGTGGTCAAGATCCTCATCGTCTTCAACATCTTGTGTCCATAGTGTGCCTCGCTCTACCAGCCCAGACCACAATTACAAGCAACAAAAACATATACAACGCAACTACCAACAACAGCAGCAACATCAGAAAGTGCTTGCATACATATCAAAATCTGACTCTAACAAGGACTCTTCAAATTGTTCAGTATATCATTCATAATCTTAGACTATAGGATATGTATCATGGGCGTCTGTGGCTTAGCAGTAGTGAGCTCAATCCCAACCCAAGAGTACCTGGTTCAAACTCCACTACAGGGGCTTAGCGGTAGTGAGCTCAATCACAACCCAAGAGTACATGGTTCAAACTCCGCTACAGGGGCTTAGCGGTAGTGAGATCAATCACAACCCAAGAGTACATGGTTCAAACTCCGCTACAGGGGTTTAGCGGTAGTGAGCTCAATCCCAACCCAAGAGTACCTGGTTCAAACTACACTACAGGGGCTTAGCAGTAGTGAGCTCAATCACAACCCAAGAGTACATGGTTCAAAGTCCGCTACAGGGGCTTAGCAGTAGTGAGCTCAATCACAACCCAAGAGTACCTGGTTCAAACTACACTACAGGGGCTTAGTGGTAGTGAGCTTAATCACAACCCAAGAGTACCTGGTTCAAACTCCACTACAGGGGCTTAGTGGTAGTGAACTCAATCACAACCCAAGAGTACCTGGCTCAAACTCAACAAAGGACAATTTAGAAGAAAATTTGTTCCTGTGCATTTTTACGCACAGTAAAAAATAACCTCATAATTCAGAAAGCAATGGCAAACTACTGAATGTATAAGTAGTGCCTAGAAAATCAGCTACTTGTTTACTGTGATTGATGGCAACATCCTGTAAAGGATATGCCACGATTTTCTCATCATGGAAAAAACATGTAGCGCAAATAGGGAGCTAGAAGACAGGATTGAAGTCCATGAGGTGTCAACGGTAGAGAAACATGGACAATGAGTAAGCAGTTAGAAGACATGGGTTACGTTAGCAGAACTACACCAACCTAACAGTCCTTCAGGATTTCTCTCTTTCATAGACTAAATGTCTTGTCTCTGCAGCCGTCATGCTCAAATCATCAGTCACATCATGCCGGGGTCTGCAAGGGCCGTAAAGAATAGTAACACTGCAACCTACAAGGCATGTTGTAAGAGGCGACTGAGGTAGGGATGCTGCCCTAGTAAATAAAAAGTGTCGCGGAAATCAGATGTGCTGGCTTACATGTAGGTGTATAACGACACAACGTACAATCGCTCTTAGGCTTGGATCACATACAAATCAAAAAGAGTGGTTAACAAGTGGTCTATATGGAGCGTTTCGAAGAAAAATCTTCTCGGAATTCCTTTGTCGGAATGCCTTCTTTCATAGAATTCTTCTCCAACCCGTTGCTTTTTTTTATATGCCCAAAATACTTCAGTTTTTCTCATTCTTATTTGTCTGGTTGTTTAAAGAAGAAAAAAAACGAACAAAATTTCAAATCAGACCAAACCCTAAATCAAGTGTACAACTCCAAGTACATTTTTTTTTTACTATCGTTACTGCTTGTAATGCTGCTGTTTAGGTGGTGTAGGACATGTACTTGCGGAATTTAATGGCTACTGCAGTCACCGCAAAACTGTTCAGGTTACGATTTTTTCTTTATGCCCGACAGAAAAACCTTCTTGGCCTTACCGTGGATTGAACCCAGGTTTCCCGCATGGGAGCAGTGGTCTAATCCATTCTGCCAGACGCTCCTCCAAGTGTATAAAATGTATATTATCATCAGATGACAAATAGAAAACAAATTTAACAACTGATAAATTCATCATCAAGTAGCTTGTCCTTACTGGAACTTTACTTCTATGACAGAAGTACTGAAAAACTCTCTTCTGTGCAAGTTGATCGGCATCAGCAGCAGTCATTCAGCAGACATCTTGCACCCATCGTCTTCTAGGGCTTCCTCTCACTCTTCTTCCAGGCACCATTCCCTCCAAAATGATCTTTTCTAGGCACTCACGTATTGATAAATTATTGATATAAAATAAAGAATCAACCAGGAAACAAATAAAATACATATGATTTATTTTCTCAATCACAATTATCAATCAAGAAAGAAGGTAAAATTTAACAGAACTTCCCCAAAAGAGCATTGTATAGCACAATCTTTCCCCCAACCTTACACAATCAGTGCCAAACCTCTGCGCTTACATCAAATGATAGAAGAAAACTAGTCATGACAGAGATAAAATGTCTCCACAAAATCCTGGGAGTATCAAGAAGAGACCGGTTTAGTATTAAGACATTAGGGAAAAAAGTGGGTATAACATCAGTACTAACTTCATCAAGAAACAACAAATTAAACAGTTCGTACCCATAAGTATATTACCAACAGAAAGTGTGCCTTAAAGAGCAATGCTACTCCCATACAATGGATACAAAGCAAAAGGCAGGCCTCAGAAATAAGAGAGGCATTGAAAAACACTATTTATGAAATGCACACAAAAGCATGTTCTAGAAATTGAGAACTTGAAACCCCAAAATTTTTTGAGCCTTTTCCATTTAAGGTTCTAACAAGTTAATCTTAACAGTTGCAGCAACTAGAACATTTGTTTCAGAAGGAGTTTATGACTGCATCTAAATGTCCAACAGCCATCATCATCATTTACAATGCCGGCTGACATATACGATTGTAGATCTCTACAAATGTTTGTCCTTGGTACTGACTATCAGTTTGGATGTTGACACTCTTCTGTGTCATGAAGTCAGACTGTCCAGAAGTGTCTCTTTCTCTCTGTCTTCATCTTCCATTGATTTTACTGGCTGTCACAATGTGCTCTAAACTTTCCTTTCCCACCACATGCCCCAACCCAAAATCTATGATGATGATGATGGGGGGTCCTGTGGTTTTTTTAGCATTCTCCTGTGAAAACCAACGTCTGTGGGGTCCTTAGCATTCTCCTATAAAACCTAACCTCTGTGGCGTCCTTAGATTCTGCTATATATTTACTGCCAATGACTTCCTTTTTCCAGAGATTGTCTGAGATATGGAGTTCATGCCAATTCTGCTGCGAGGGGCTGAGCCATATTGGCTAAAAACCTGGTGCGATGAAGTTAATTCTTCGACTTTAGACTTACTAAATACTTCTATACATCTCAATTCATTCATTATTCATCATAATTTATTTTACTTCTCAGTTTACTAGCAATTTTCGTGGAACCTATTTTCAATTAAAAAAACAATTTTTGCAATTTCGTTGCATCTCATTTGTAGAACAAAGTTTGCTTGTGTTAATTGTATATTGTTGTATTTCTAAACAAAATGTTGCACTATTTATGAACATGTCAACAAGTTACATGAAACAAAGAAAAAACGAATATTTTATAATAATTTTAAGTGTCCTGTTATCTGGTCAATCAAACTAGCTGGCCCTGAAACATAAGAGAAAAAAGAGTTGTTACTTTTGTACGGTTATTCCTTGCATACATGAAAATAGTGAGAAGCAAGAGGTATTCATGGCTATCAACATGTACAAAGAAGGTCTCTGAGGCTAAGCCCTTGCATTCAGAAGGTTGTGGGTTTCGAATCCGGACCATGCTGTTCTATTCACAAGTGCATTTTTCTTTCCAGTGATTTTGCTGTTTATAATCATATGCCATTTCGGTATGTAATAGCTTCAACAAGCTTTATCATTTGCCCTGATGGTACATTTTGTCTGTCCACCTCCTGATGTTGCCCTTCCAGTTGTATCTCTGTCTTCCCCTTGCTTTTCCGTCTGCGGCTTAGAGGATAGTGAATCGATCTATAAACCCCAAGTTCTGAGTTTGAATCACGCTGCGGACAGTTTGGGTTGCAAATTGTTTGCGTGGATTTTTACAAAGGACGATGGCACCACCCGTTCAGAAAGCAATGGCAAACTATTGAACGTAATAATGCCTAGAAAAATCACAAACTGCGTTAAAAGCTGGGGTTGATTCGCAAAGTCTTGTAAAGTCCATGCAATTCACTTTTTAACATTTCCTTCCAAGATGGCTATCAATGGTTATCGGTGCCATTACTGACAAAACTCTGATGTGCTGAGCCAAAAAACGCAAATATTGCGGTTGTTTGTAAAACGTTGTAAACTAGCAGTAAAACATAACCACATTCTTCTGCCAAAAACCACATAAAAGGAACCCATTTGCATAGTTAGTTAGTTAGTTTGTTCCTTTCGTGCCAATGGCGGCACATAGGGCAGAGGTTTTAGATCTCCATGTGATGCGGTTCGTTGCTAGCAGTTGGAGATCTTGTATGGTTTTACATCCCAATAGTTTACTTTCTTGTTGGATGGTTCTTCGAAGAGTGGTCTTTAGTCTTCCACGTATTTGCCATTTGCATACCATGAGGTATATTGGGGAATGTGGTATTAGGTCCGAATTTTCATTGACCGTCGGCACACGATAAGTGATGTCAACATCGTACCGGCCATCTTTACTTCACAGTACTTTTCCTGGTACCAATTTGAGGCTGTGTTGACCTAAGAACCGTAACGAGTGGAAAGATATTCCACTCCCACTGTAGAATTGAACCTAGATCATGTGCCTAAGAAGCGAGTTCACTAACAACTATGCTACTGCAGCTCTCCAAAAACCACATATAGGTCACAAAGAGGGAGCAAAAAGTGATGATAAGAACGAAAGCAGAAGAAGAACAGTGTCAAGTCTCTTATTATGAACCAAATATCTCAGTTGTTTATTTACCAAGGACTACAAATATTTTAACAAAACCTTACCCGGTCCGACAGCAAGCACAGTCTTTGACCCTGCAGCGATCTGTGTCCTTCCTGCATCGCTAATAAGGCAGGTGGTAATTTTTTTTGTCTTTGCTACCTTGACTAGATTCAATCTGTAAAGTCATCAGAAAAATAAATAGGCACAAAATTCAACGGAGTGCAGTAATCATTTCTTCTTCTTCAAAGATCCACAGACGCTTGGGTTTTTGCACTGCAATCCAATATCATGTAGTGGTATCCACAACTATCAAAAATCATGCACCCCTTATAACAAAAATGGAAAATTCGAATCAATCTCAAAAAACAAATGAAGCACTGGGTGGAACATTATCTAGAGCTATATTCCACCCAAAATATAGTAACTCACAGCGCACCCAATGCAATTGAAGCTCTTCCAGTATTGAGCAATTTAGACCAGATGCCATCAGAGGCAGAAATTAGTAATGCAATCGACACCCTGGTAAACGGGAAGGCAACTGGAAAGGATGGCATCCCCTCATGAAGTAATCAAACGTGCTAAGCTATCTCTACTGATCAGTCTGCATGAGTTATTGTGCTTGTGCTGGGAAGAGGGAGAAGTGCCTAAGAGCATGAGGGATGCAAACATCACCTTATACAATAATAAAGGTGATCGTGGCGACTGTAACAACTACCATGTTATCTCGCTGCTCAGCACCGTGGGGAAGGTCTTCGCACGCATTGTACTGAATGGCTACAAAAGCTAGCAAATCGAGTATACCCCAAGTCACAATGTAGATTTAGATCCAACACTTGCCATGTTATTCTTTTTGAGACAACTACAGGAGAAAAGTCGCAAACAGAGAATGTCACTATACACTGCTTTCATAGATCATAGACCTAACAAATCAGAGATCACTGGAAAAGTCTGATCCTCCCATGTGCATACAAACCAAGTGTTTCAGTTTGGAATATCTTCATTCCACTCTAGACATGCCCATAGGTGCTTCAATCTCCTTCACAATATCTCCAACAGCAGCCAGGGACTAACTGCACCAGTTCGATGTTGAATGGTGAGCCTACTCATATACCTGCTGTGCTGTTCTTTACTGGCCACTCCTTCGAATGCTATATATGACCACTTGTTAAACCATGTTTTGTGATTTGTATGTGATCCGAGCCTAAGAGAGATTTACGTTGTGTCATTTATGTGCCTACAAGTAGGCCAGCGCATCAAATTTCTATGACCCTTTTTATTTACTAGGGTAGCTTCCTAGGCCCCTACCTCAGTCGCCTCTTATGACATGCCTTGTAGGTCGCAGTGTTACTATTCTTTGCTTCCTTCGGGCCCCAGCAACACAGTGATCTGGCCACTCCAATCTACAATCTAAGCTCTTGCAATCCAGCAGTTGACATGGATTGGTTTAGAGGAAAATCCTCTTTGCAGCCACACTCTATTACGGCATTCAAAATGTCAGCTCAATCTACCTGGGAACGAAGATGGATGTAATTCTGCAAATTGTTGACACATGTAGTGGTTCAGTCTATTGCCTGTGCACTGAACCAGCCTTCATCTTTTGGATCGTACTCAATAAATCACTCAGAATGCATGCATATGTGTAGTTTTGTGACTCCATCCAGAATAGTGCTTTAGTCACTGCCAGTACTTCTACTGTCATGTTACTTGTCATACTAAACGCACCACTGGTTTCTTTGATATTTCTGATGTATGAGCTTGTAGAGAAGGCCCATGCAGACTTCACAGCAAACCAAGTACTTTAGTACATGAAGCGAGCACCATATCTCAACATTACAGAGACCTCAATTATTCTGTTGATAAATTGAAGATGAGTAATAGAAGAACCGCTGGCAATGGATAGGACACACATTGAGAAAGAAGGCCAACCAGAAGCATTGCAAAACAGGCATTGTTTTTGAGCCCGCAGGGAAAGAGAAGTAGGGGAAGGCCTAGAAATACTGAAAGAAGAGAGCTGGAGACTGATATTAAAAAGATAGGCAAGACATAGAAATAATTGGAAGGGATGGCAAGAGAGAGGAAGGGTTGAAAGAAGTTTTTCTTCTTCTTCTTTGCGTTTGTTCTTTACGACCAATTTTAATCACTCTTTGTGATCTTTGATCTGTGCCAAGAACGTGTATACGTTGCACATTGGTTTGTAGGCCCTGTACTCATTGACTTTTACACGTTTAGGACACATGCATTCTATTTCAGCCAAACCTCCTTAGTTGCCTCTTATGACATGCGTGGCAGGTAACAGTGGTTATATTCTTTACACCCCAAATTTGGGCCCCGATAACCACTCGGGTGAAAGAAGTTTTTGAAGATGTGCTCCAATGGGAGTTGAAAGGTGAAGAAGTAGAATAAAAGAACACATATTTTATGCATGTCCACCCTACAGACATGACAAGGAATAAATATGATCAAACAGGATGGCACTACTTCCCAACATGAGGGGCTCTATGGACAACCTGATACAAAACATACAGTTCATTGAAGCTATTCTTCTCCTTCTGCATTCAACCGGTATGAATTCAGGCGTAGTCCTGATATGGAGCTTCTGACTGATTTTTGTGTGAAGGCGTGTTTTCCTTATTAATCGTTCCCCAACATACAAGCATGCCTTCTCCGACTTTAGAGGTGCATTGAACCTATTCATGCGGTGATTTGATGACTGACTGACGAAAAGCGAAGACAAACTTTTCACACAAGTGTACACAGAAAACTTACAAAGATTCCTCATCATTGACTTTGAGTACAACTTTTGGCTGTGCATGTCTCTGCCATTGTTTCAGTGCAGTCATGTTTTCATAAGATGATTTTTCTACTGCTCCTACTGCCGCATGAGCACACTAGAAAACAATGAATGCATATTATAGAAACTAAATCAGAGTGTATACAAGTGTATTCCCCCTATCATCCATATATGGCTTCATTTGGAGCATGAAACTTCACCACAGCAGTTAGCATCCTTGGTGAAAGTTTGTTAGTTTTATATGAGATTAGAGTATTTATATGTGAGGGATCGGCACTTCTTCTTCAAACCTCCAGGAGTTATGAGTTTTTACCCTATGTCATATATTTAAGCTGGGGTGAGTACGTTGCAGACCCAAAATAATCCAACACCTCTAGGTGTGTAGTGCTATGCTCAGTGTTGCAGAAACCCCTACTCAGGTAGAGTCTATTGATAACCACTGCAGTTCCCCATCATTTCTAGTGTGGTAGACGCTCTAGAAACACCACTCATTGACTACACTGGACAATCTCCATGTGATTATAGTCCAAAGAGCGACTCCCAAGATTGCTCTAACAACCACTCATTGACCACTCTATATGACATTTGTGTGATTTATGCCACAGAGAGTAATGAGCGACCATCTGCACGGACAAACAGTGGGTTTGTGTTCCCTGAAGCGATCTATTTTCTGCTGTTTATTGTGGCCTTAATTGATCTAAGCCAGGTAGCATTTGCATGCTGTGGATTTCCAGACCATCTGAAGGGTCGTGAATGCTTTTCGTACCTTACTCAGTCTGCTTACAATATCATATGTGCTTTCATTATAGGTATAATCAATACTCATGTTTAGTTAAACCAATCATTTCCCTTTCTTTTATTTCTCTCCGTTCGAAACGAAACGTACGGCTGCAACTTATCACTAACATTTTATTAATTTGTTAATTCAGCATATTTTATGGAACATAACATTATGTCTGTGTTTCATTGTAGGTCCTCTTACAAAGACATTTTATCAATTTGTGTTGTTAGTATCAGGAAAGAAGGTGGGAGGAAGACCATGAAAAAGATGGTTAGATGGCATAGCAGAATCCAGTCAAAGAACAAAAATAACAATCACCCAAGCCACTAGAACAGCGGAAGACAAAAACAGAAAACTATGACACTGGGCAACAACCTGGTAGCAGTGTGATGACAAAAGAAGGAGATGTATCTGATAGAATAGACCAAATCTGAATGCTGACATCAAAAGATAGAAGAAAACTAGTCACAACAAAAATGAAGTTTCTACGCAGAATTTTGGGAGCAACAGGAAGAGAACGGTTTAGAAATGAAGACATCAGGAAAAAGTGGGTACAATATCAGTACTGAACTTCATCAAGAAACAACAAATTAAATGGCTCTGCTAAATAAGCAGATTACCAACAGACTGCGCCTCAAAGAGAAATGTTACTCCGATACAGTGTATACAAAGCAAAAGGCTGTCCATGCAAAAGGTAGACCTTCGAGATAACAAAAGCTACGAAAAACATTATTTATAAAGCGCACACAAAAGCCTGTTCTATAAATCTCTTCTTATCCTGAAGCTGTGAGGCAAAATTAGAGAAGATTAGAGAAAATGAAGTATCTGATAGAAAAGTTCAACTTCCAACCTTCATCTGGTGGACAGATTTGTAACTTACAGGAGAATATGTGAAACGTTTGTCTCTGGCATCCTTCAGTATCAAGCAAAGTATAGAGTATATGTTGTTGTTCTACAAGATGTGATGGTTACGTAGTGATTTAAGCGTTACAGAACAGTCCTCCATAAACCATGGAAAGAGAACAGAACAAATATATTTAACCAGATGGAACTGAAAAACAAAGAAAACTGGTTAACGCTACAAATAAGAATATGAAAATTGAGGTATTTTCAAAATATAAAAAGACATGAAGGGTTGGAGAAGATCGTTATGGAAGGAGGCATCCCAGCAAAGAGAAGTAGAGGAAGACCACAGAGAAGATGGTTTCAGGGTGTGACTGATTATTTGAGAATGATGGCTGCAGAGGTGGGATACCACCGCGGAAAATCCACGAGAACAAATTTACTTCCATTCTGCATGTTGCAGCGTTTGAACCAGGTACTATTGGGTTGTGATCGAGCTCACTACTGCTAAGCTACAGACAGCCACATATTTTAAAATCCACAATTTCACTCAAAGAACAAAATATTGACAAAAGGTTACCTGAGCTGCCACTTTTCCTTTGCCCATTTTTAAGTCCATACGAACAACAAGCACCATTTTGTATTCTTCAGATACAGTCATAGCTTCATTTTCAAAATCTCCCTGAAGATTTCAGGAAACAAAATACAGTATTAGTTTTTAAATACCCTTACTACTTCACAATTTATTTAACTCTTTCCACCGCACACTGCACCACAGTAGAAGTCTGTTGAACGTCTTTAGCCGTACACTACGCCATAGAGTTGCTTCCCTTATAAGAAGTCTTTCTAGTTTTACTTCTACTACTTTTTAACCTTGTTATTCTATTAGGTTGTTCAGTTTTCTTCAATTTAGTATATAATATATATATATATGTTAATTTATTGAAAAGTAGTTGAAATAAAAAAAAAAAAATTGTTTACCTCCCTTGAATAACTTGTTTCAAAATTGAGGAAATAACTGCGTGGAAAGAGTTAATTAACACAAATCTTGAAATATATTTGTAAGAAAAAATGTTTCCTTAAAATACTGAGAAAAAATACAGTCATCTCACCTATACAAATAGGGGTCTCTATGGCGAAGTAATTAAGATGTTTGCCTGTCGGTCTGAAGGTTGTGGGTTCGACCGAGTCACAAGTGCAATTTTTTTCATGACATTCCTATGATTGTTTTTTCATGACATCCCAGAGAGTCATTGGAGGTGTTTCTAAGCAAAGGCTTTAAACAATGAAGCAATAGAAGAAACTAATTAATCTTTACAGCTCTAGTTTTGAAAAGTAAAGCAAGCTTTTGTCAGTCTTAAACATATGGAGATAAAAAAAAGGACTTGGTTTGAAGACAAAACACAGAATATACTAAAATAATTATAATAAGTAGAATTCATTCTTGGTCTCAGAGAATGCCTCCATAGCATGGGTTTCAGCTGCCTGCACCAAAGCAGTCCACAGAGCACATCTTGCAAGATTGCCCCGCCTGAGCAGCGTGAGAATAGAAATCTGGGCAACAGAAACAACCCTTCAGAACAAACTATGGAGGACAGGTGAAGACCTCAAGCGCTGCCCTGTTTAAGACACATACAGGAGTAGTTGCACAGCAGAAGTTGATCGCAGCAGAAGCTATGCAAGTGAACAGTATCGAATGATGACAATACAAATTTGAAATTACATCAGTTTTAGACTTTTCAAAATAAATGGACACCTGAAACTAAAATTAGTCAAACATATTTAATTGGTAACTGATTTAACTGGGTTAGGGCACAGCCAGGCTATAGCCCAGGCCGTACAACTTGCCAGGTATTCCCTGACCTAGATAAGAAAAGGGGGCTGACTATATTCTTAAGATCTCTTTACGAAATCCATTACTGTACAGACATACATTTAATGACAAACATCGTAAATGGATTATAGATAATAATAAACTTGAGATATGGTCATAAATGAATTTTATTTTAATCAAATGATCATGGTTTTATTCATATTTGGTTTTATTCATATTTAACACAGCTTTAAGGAAATTCAATGTAGAAGCTCAAAATGATTAACAAAGTATTGCAGAACAACAGTTGCATTATAATGTAATACATAGCTGTATAATAAGGTACAATATACATTTCTAACAGACACAGAAGTTGCTTTAACTGTAGCACACTTTGTTGTTCTTTTATATATGTCCATCTTACTTAGATCATTGATATGTAATGATAAATATTGTAAACAATTGACTATAAACAATTACTTGCTAGTGAAGTTTGAAGTACCCTTCCAAGTTTATACATTTTATAGACATTTGAAGCACATACAGCAAATTATATCAGATGAACTGAAAACAAAAACGCCCGTCATGCAAACATTGCAAATTAGCTTATACATATTGTTTCTTATCGTTTGCCTTGAGATTTTGATGTGTAAACTGAAGGTTGTTGCAAAGTGTTAATTGATGAAACTTAATGTGAAAATTTGGCCAATTTTCTCTTGTTAGAAGAACTGACTGTTTTATCATTATGCATTTTCTGTAATTGTTTAATAATACATTAGACAGTGGGGATAATGCTTTTGAAATAATGCTTGCCTTTGGACATCCATTAGCACACATACCACTAAATTCATCAACACAATGTTTCACAATACTACATGTAACAATATGGATAAGGAGCTTCTTATGCTGTTTACAAGCCATAAATTTTGCTTCTAATTCTGGTGATATGAGCCTCTGCATAGCAGCATATGACACAAATGTCAACAGTGTAATCAGTTTAGATGGGTATTTTAGCCCTCCTCTATCCAGTAATTGAATGTAGTCAGTTGCAATCTCTGGCTGAACATCAACTGTCAGTGTTTTCTCCATTTGTAGCAAGGCCTTACATGAAATGCACTGAGTTTTCCTACTGATCTTACTGGAGACATATCCAGCAATATATACTAATGATTCCTCTGTACCTTCTACACAAAGCAACTCACAATCATTAGGATCAATGTGGAAAAACACTTTGTCTACATCAGACTGGATACCATCTTCAAAAACACTATCACATTCATCACCCTCATGACTCATAGCTTCAGCAAAGTTACGAATTGAAAAATGACCATAGACAGATGATGTGAGACACAATAGGGAGTAAATCTTCAATTTCTTTTCTGTTTCCAATATTTGTTTCACTGATACTAGATAATTAGAACCAGACAATTGACGATATTCACCAAAGCGGGCTTCTAAGTTGTCAGTTTGTAATTTTCCCAAAAGTATGAATTCTACATTGAAAGTAGAAAAGGAATACTCAGCCAGTTCAATCATAACAGTTACAGAATGCAGTAAAGCAGAATATGTCTCTCTGGTTAGTTTCCCAATGGAAGTAGGCAACTTGCCCCATTCAGTCAACCACACAACAAAATTTTTCAAATAAAGAAACAATTTGCTGTTAATTGAAGTTAGTGGATTAGCAAAATTATTACGGCTATTCCTTCCTGCGAATTTACTCTTAACATTCATAATGTGCCACCATCTCCAAATGACCTCAATGAAATCTGCTGTTTCTTGACTTCCTAGGAACCTCAAAGCTGCAATATTGTACTCACTGAAAATTGCAAGAGCTAGTGAAACTTTCTGCCTCTCTATACTTGAGGGGCAAAGGGCTTTACTAGTTAAAGTTGGTGCCAACTTCACAATACTCAGACGCTCATTTTGATACAGTTTTTTCAAATGTGAAAAAGAAGCACTTGCTACTTGGCTAGAATTAGTACAATTTGGGATTGATGTTTTATTCAGAAGTAACTCGGTTGTGGCGGGATATGATAATGTCTGCTCTGCATCTTTCTGGTTCAGCCAATTTCTCCACAGACATTTCAACAGATGCACTGAGTCATACAATAAAAATATTTTTTTTACCAGCAATTCCAGGATTTTCTATATATGTACTGTTGTTTTTAGAAGGTTATTATAAACTTTACGGTTAACTGAGTTGTTGTCTGCAAGTACTGCCAGAACTGTGAAACCGCACTTTTGTACACTGTTGATGATCTGAAGCAATTTTGTGCCAAGATCCTCTGATGTCATCCTGTACATAGGCGACAGCTCGACAACTTCTCGATAACTTCCAAACACTGAGGAAATCAGAAAAGCCTGTACTGTTGTTGCTGATTGCATAGAGTTTTCAGCCCTACCAAGTAACCTACCACCTGAGTATGTTACAGCTGATTTGATATGAATTTCATCCATTTGTACTGCCACAATCTTTTCCAACTCAGAAATTCTGCACTCTTTAAATTTCATGTATGTAGAAATGCTGCCATCATCATTAGACAATGAATAAGGAGAAGTTAAATTTTTAAATGTAGATGGATGTGGGAGACATAATAAGAGAGATTTTCTGATAAATCTATAGCATGCAGGAGATTTCAAGAAAACCATATAGGAAAAGCATAATGTACAACTACTGTAGCGTCTTCTGTATTTGTCCTTATTGACAAGTTGTACCTGCTCTAAGATAAATGTTAGTTGTTTTTCATGTATGTGTGTATTAGTATCTTCAGATGATAATATTAATTCTCTAACAATTTCTAAATTACTATATGCTTCTTCTAATAAATCACTAATACTCTTTATGGTTGGAGAAGTAGCAGGATCAGTATCTTTGTAGTGGATCAGTAAATTTTCCAGCTGTGACCACCTCTCAAGTTTACTGTTAATTAAAATCCAATCAAGATATTTACCAGACACTTGTTTATTTTCTACATAAACTTGTACACTCATGTCTGGTAAAACATTTACACTTACAGAAATGGATGGTGCACTGTTTGCTTTCACATTCATAGTATACAAAACAAGACAAGTAAATATATCCTCTGTGACTGTATGCATTCTCCAGTTTTTATCTAACAAGTCTTTTAACTTTGCTGTTATCTCACACTGTAAAGTTGGAAAATCTTGTATAATATCTGCAGACAACCACTCAGCTGTTCTATTGTCATGTTTGCTGACGATTTCTGCTACTCTTATTTCTGGATCTTTACGAGATTGTGGTTGTTGACTCGATAAATAAGATGGCAATTCAGGAAAAGAGATGGATAAGCAGTTTTTTTAAACCAGGATGCTTCCGAGGAAGTTCATGTTTAATTCCACATTTATCTATAAATGTATCAGACAATATAATGTCACATGGATGAAAATGTTTACGACACATAACGCTTGATTTAGCTGGTGACCAGTCTTTTCGTGGAATGCATTTCTTCCATCTGTCTCTCCTATCAGAATTTGATGGGAATTTAAAAACACTCACATATTCTTTAGTCGAGTCGTAGTTCGATTTACATCCAGGAACACAGCACTTTTTGCCCATTTTAAGATGAAAACAATATGCACAAATTTAATTTAACACTCTGCAATATCAGTAATCCAAATATTTGTTGTAGATAAATATCCAAGGACTCAAAATCGAATAAAATAACAAGACACGCTGACGTTCTATCGTTTACCGACACACACAAAATGTCAGACCACTTTACAGAAGAGAGAAAACCTGGTGTCCGGCCCAGTAGTTTATAGTTGGCTCTGGTTAGGGATAGTAAAGTGTAATGCCTACAAAAAGTTACCAAGAATACCAGAAGAGACAGTCACCAACATCAGCATGCCATTTAAAAAAAGTTGGGACAGAACCGTGCTTGAATTACATTGGAATCATTGTGAGAAACAAAGATTAAAGTGGTTAGTTTAAGCCACTTCATAAGAATAATATGCAATCAAACGAGTCCTCTGTTATATACAGTCGTCTACAACAGAACATCAGGAAAGACGGCGATACGAAGACCACGAAAAAGGTGGTAAGATGGCAAAGCAGAATCCTGTCAAAAAGCTAAAATAACTATCACCCAAGCTACTAGACTTTAACTTTATGGACGCCACCCACTGTGACTAGATTAGACTAGAGGCAACAACCCGGTAAAAAAAAGTGTCAGTGTGGCGACAACGGAAGAAGGGATAGTATGTTAAAAGTATGTATAATAATGCAAACATTACCTTCATATATATATCATATATATATATACTACTTTGCATGACTTACTCGATTGTCTGCGGAGTTTGATCTGGAGGCACCTTGAAGCAGCATACCAGCCCTAGACCGTAATCTGTATCTGAACAGAAGGGTAGCAACAGCAAAGCCAGCTCCAAACAACGCTGCAGACATCAATTTCGGTTGCGATAAGTAAATCTTTAAAACTCATTGCGTAACTTCTGCATGGGTTAACTAAATAATAACCAACAATTCAGCTATTAACTTATTAGCAGTAATATTGACAAATGATGTGATGGTTAGATTGGAAACGGTTAAATTCAACATGCCCCCGTGTACCTTGTATTAAAAGTTGTTGGTGTACACTGTACGTGTAGATAGTCAACACAACGTAGAGATTTTAAAAAAACTGTTTCCGCCACTTTCCCGTCAAATTTAAATATTTTAAAATTATATTTCAAAATCTAAAAATATAAATAAATTATATGTTTACTTGCATGTGAATATATTTATTAAATTTGATTGTCCAGATTAATAATTATCTTTATGTATTGTGTTCTGAAATATTTTGGCTCGTTTCTTGTGATAGCAAATTTGCAAAGGGAGGTAATGCTGGTCTATAGTTTCACTATTTACCAAGTTTTACTGCAGTCTTCCCCCTATTTCGATAATGCTGGTCTAATGATGGCGGCGGTTGTACACGAAGATCGTTACAAACATAAAGGAAAGACTATTTCTGAAATAAAATTCACAACGAAAGCTTCAGTTAAAAGTAGGTAATTTATTATTTTAAATAACATACACTACTGTAATGTTGCAGCATATGAACTAGATGTTTTGTTTATTGGGTCAGCACATATCCGTGTGTATCGCCACCAACGCTTAAATTAAATATAAATAATAAATAATAATAAATAATGTTGGTTATGATAAGAGTAATGTTAATTTTTTAGAGGCTAGGCAGTCGTCGGAGTCACGGGAGTCATTACAACTGACACTCACACTCTCAGCTCTGTCAATGACACTGTCAGTGTCATGATAGATCATACAGTCGACTGACAGTCACAGTACTCAGTACTGACATCAACACACACAGGCCGGACGGTTGGAAGTTGGCAATAAAACTTAGGTCCCGTGTTAAAGTTAAAGTTGGCAACGTAAAAGAACTTTTAGCAGTTTAAAATTATTTAGAGTAGGCTGCAAAGCTACTGCCCAAACAAAATTCATACCTAAAAGTATTTCAATAAAAATTCTCACAAAAAAATGTTTTCCATCTTCAAAATTACATTAGCGACCCTCACTCTTATATGATATTTTTGTGTACACTTTCGCTGAGATCTTCCTATATCAGAAAGAGAACAGAGCACACATGGTATGCAATGATGATAGTCCAATCAATCATTTGGTTTCCTAAATGAAACTGATAGTAAATACTTATAAATATATTTGACAACATTAGTAGCAACATGTATCATTTTTATTGCATGGTCAGTTATGTGTAACTATTTTACCCTGTTTTTCAAACACTCTGCAGTTGATCAGTCTCGTCACAGAGACCGAATTATCTTAAACAAGCGGCTCAAAATTGAAAGTTTAGAGGAAGCAGAGACAGTACTATCTGCCGAGGAAGAACTGGAAAAGGTAATTTAGTGATATGACAGTATGACTGACATCTGTCATGTATTGAGAAGAAAATATAATTTAGCCACCGATTTTCTATACTATTTTAAGATTTAATCTGAAAAAAATTCAGAAAATGATCACATCTCCTACTTGAGTAATAGTAGTTTAAGTGCACAGATTATAGGTTGCTGAACTGACGTCACAGCACTACAGGCAGACCCATAGGTGCTCAATCTTCCCCAACAGATATCAAAGGGCATGCATACTGATGGTTCCTGTAGCTTGCTGGTTAAACACACTCCTCTCTCTGCCTCTTACTCATCCAGTTCTACTTGTACAACGTGTAATTCCAAACTCCCTATATCGTTGGATTGATTCAACTTCAATCTTAGTGTCATCATCCAACAGTAGGTCGCCAAGAGACTGAAAAACATCCTCTTATCCATACTAAAATTTCCAAATTTTGATGCAAGTATGTCCGCTCTCTTGTTGCCGCGAACATCGCATCCCGAGGACAGTAGATCTCATATGAGTTTCAAGTGGTTATCCAATGACTAAAGTATCAGGTTTATGTTCACTGGTAACTGAAGTTATGTTATATTTTTTGTTCTTGCTCGCTATAAATTCAGGTGGGGTAATTAAATTCAGGTGGGGTTTTGGTTTCTGTAACTAAGTCCTTTTTTAAATGGTTGGGTTGTTATATTCTCAAACTGAGATGGTATGACAGAGTTGCAAACACAAACCTGTGGATAAGAACAGCACAGGAACCCATAAGGACTTAGGTTAAGAGGAGAAAATGGTGATGGGTCAGCCATACCCTACGGAAAACACAGTCGAGTGTCACTAGACAAGCACCTGAGTAGAACCGGCAAGGATATCGGAAGGTCTTAAACAGAACTGGAGACGTAGTCTCCTTGAGGAACTGAGGGGTGCTGTGCTGTCCTGAGAGACCATAAAGAAAATAACCAGAGACCGAGAAAAGTGGCGAACAGCTGTTGAGGACTAATGCTCCATCCTGAGTGGAGAGGAATAAGTCAAGTCATAGTTTATGTTAATCTTGCTTTTCTTATCACCAGTGTTCATCACGATTCAGACGAACCTTACTCAAATCTCAGAGGTACTTGTAATTTAGATCCTCAAGTAAAGGATCAGGGTTTTCTGTAGTCCAACTCAGTACAGTAGGAGAGCCGCAGTAGCGTAGTTGTTAGTGAACTCGCTCCGCAAGGCTGGTGGTCTGGGTTCAGCTCCAGCAATGCGCATGGAATTTTTCCTGACCGCGACGGCTCTCAGGTCGACCCAGCCTCAACTGGGTACCAGACATGCTCTGGGAAAGTAAAGGCGGCCGGCGTGATGCTGACCACATCACCCATTGTGTGCCGACGGTCAATGAAAAATACAGGCCTAACACTGTATTGACCTATATACCACGAGGTATGAAAGGGTTCCTTCTTCACTCAGTACAGTGTTCATACCGTAAATTATTGGCCCAAGGTGACCTCGATCCCAGAATTTTCACTGTGTAGACCTGATACTTTGGCAAAGACAACTATCCGATGGACCACAGATGAAATGAGGAGATGGGGCAGAACAAAAGAAACCTGAAGAAGGACGGTGGAAAGGAAAAAGAGTGTGGACTGACATGAGATACTATGTGTAGAAAGACAACCGACTGGCAGCAATGGTGACCATTTGTGAATTCTCTATGTGTCAACTACGACACTGACATAAAAAAAAAAAAAACCGTTATGGTTCATAGGTCAATGCAGCCACAATTAGGTACCAGAAACGCACTTGGAAGTAAAGGCAGACGGCATTATGTTGACCACATCACTCGTTTTGTACCGATGGTCAATGAAAAATGTAAGCCTAATGCCGTATTCACTGAGTTCCTTGTATTTTACCTTCTACATGAAAAGAAAACAAATAGCTCAGATGACGTTTGTTAAAGTATTTATATTTTCAACTAGGTGACATATGCTGCAACATTGTTGAAACAAGGAAAGAAAGTTGTAGCATTGACTATACTGAGGAGGTGCTTTGCAAGAGATCCCAACAGTTCCAGGAACTTTCTTAGGTATTTTTGTCCCTTTTTATGTTGCATGTTAGCTTGTATTAGTGAAATATTCAGGAAACTATGTAGAGAAATGTGTCTGCTAATGAAACAAGGTCAGGAAACAGACTGGACAAGACCTTACTTTACCTCCTGAGTATGTAATTGATTGAAGAGAAAATAAGTAGCCTGCTGATGACCCATAGAACATACAAGCCAACCCCACTACCAGGGGTGTTGACCAGAAAACGTTGACCACAAGGTCCAAAGGTAACAGGGCTCTGGCTTGCCTGGGGATGGACTTCCTAGGTTAAGTATTTTTTGTCCCACGTAAGGAAACAAACATGAATTTTAAAAAAGCATGCAGAATTCAGATGTGGGGGTCTGTAGGCACTTAACTGGCACAATTAACTCACACACGACCACAAAGAGTGGTTTAACAAGGGATTACTGTAGAGCGAAGGACGTAGTTAATTTTTGTATCTTAATTTTAGGGCCATTAGGGATTTATTTTCCAATCGCAAATACATATTGTATATATTATGTCTGCCATATTAGAAGTCGAAACGTTGCTTTATATTGTTTTCATACTTTGTAAAACTACATTACTTTGTTTTTATATGCTTGGGAATTGCCACATAGCTTTACTGCAGTCTTCCCTTAAATCAATAATACTTTCTTAATTTACAGAAATGATGGCTTGCAAACTTTACAAAGCTGCTTGTTGTCTACGGATTCTGAAGTACTGCATGCTGCTGCTTGGTGTATTATTAATCTGGCAGCTGGAACCTCCCTTAGTCTCAAGAACATGTCGCATCTATCCCCTCTGATTCTTCAGTTTTTGCAAGGTTCGGATCCAATGATGCAGGTACACAGTGCATGTTTTTACTAATTAATATGTTTGTGTTCGTTCTTATCAACTAGTTTAATCACTCTTTGTGATATGTTTGGTTTAGACCAAGAACAACTAGATGCTGCGCCTCGATTCGTAGGCCCCTACACTTGTAGGACACAGGTGGATCAAAAAATGTTGGTCTCACTTCTTCTTCGAACGCTCCACATCGACCACTTGTTAACCACTCTGTGTGATCTGAGCCTAATTGTACATTGTGCCAGTTATGCGCCTACAAGTAGACCAGTACATCCGATTTCTGTGACGCTTTTTATTTACTAGAATAGCTTCCTTAGGCCCCTACCTCAGTCGCCTCTTACGTCTTGTAGGTCAGTCGCAATGTTACTATTCTTTGCTTCATTTTCGAGCCCAGCACCACACAGGCGGATTGTACTTTGTAAAACGACAGTATTTTGTTTTTATGTGTTTTGACATTGCTATATTTTGCTACGTACATTTTAAAATAATTTTCTGTGTTTGTTTATTTACCAGGAACTTTGTGCTTGGATTGTTGGAAATTTGGCTGGAGATTCAGAAAAACATCGGAATATTCTTCTACAACAAGGATGTGTAGCTCCACTGATTGCCTTAGTCTCATCAGTAAGTGTTTGTAGTCAGTACTAGTGGTGTTTCTTCAGATGGGAACATTATGGTTGATATTAAACAAAGAATTGGAAGGACAAATATCGCAGGCTTTTCAACATCTGGAGATTTAACATTGATGGCATTAAGAAAGCTCAGGATATACAAAACATCTGTTTGGACAGTTGTCCTCTATGGATCTGAGACTTGGAAAACTACCTCTGAAGTCGGAGAAAGCACATCTGTATGGTGGGGGAACATGGATAAAAAGGAAAGTATGCTTCACACAAAAATCAGTCAGAAGCCCTGACTACACCTAAATTCATATCGGGTGAATGCAAGGAGACTTGGAAAACAGATATGAAAATAGAAAATATGTTCAGAGAATTCAAAGGAAGAAGACTTCTTAGAAGAATATGTGGGTATACCTGGGAGAATAAGATTAGCAATATCATACTTCAAGAACTAACCGATCTGGAAGATATAAATTAAGAGATACAATTGAGATGTGTCAATGCTGAATGATAAGAGTATCAAGAAAAGACCTGTTTAGAAATAAGACATCAGGAAAAAAGTGGGTACAACGTTAGTACTGAACTTCATCAAGAAACAAAAAATTTAATGGTTCAGACACATAAGCAGATTACCAACAGACATTGCCTCAAAGAACAATGCTACTTTGATACAGTGGATACTCTCGCGATCGTTGATACAGTGGATACTCTCGCGATCGTTGATACAGTGGATACTCTCGCGATCGTTGATACAGTGGATACAAAGCACTGTAAAAGGTCTATTGTCTTTCCCCAGGTGGATGATGGAATTGGTTGTCCACTCTTGTTGTTAAGCATAGGAGTGGGAGCTTTAATTTGCGTTTCAGGGCCAGATGAGTCGCCCTTGTTGTGTTATATCCGTGTTTATTTAGTGTGGTCTTGATATTGACTATCCATCTTTTTCTTGGTCTTCCCTTGGTTCTAGTACCTGATCTATTTTTATTGTATGCTGTCATTGGTGGTTGGTTGTATTCCATTCTCATTAAATGTCCAAACCACTGCATTTGGTTGTCTTTCAATGTATTTGGTGCATGAAGTTATGCCCACTCTGCTTCTGATATCCTCTTTTCATGGTCTGTCTTTCCTGGTGACCCCCACTGCCTTCCCCAAGCATTTCATTTCACACTTGGTGAGTTTTCTGTGGTGTGTTGTTGTCAGAGACCAAGTTTAACACTGGTAACAAAGTGTTAGTAGAAAATGCTTTTTTTATCATATCTTTTCATTTCCATCTTGATCTTTGGGTGGTGTAGTAATGGTAGCAAAAGGTCATCCATGCAAAAGGTGGACCACAGAAATAACAGGCATTGAAAAACCCTTTTTATGAAGTGCACACAAAAACCTGTTCTAGAAATCTCTTTATCCTGACACTGTGAGACATAACAGGATTTTAAAAAAAGAGAAGAAATAAAAAATTATAATCATCTTGTGATTTTTAAAATAAATTCTTGTTTCTCAACAGCAATATCATCTGAGCCTAGAAGCAAGGTCTCAGAGTGTGCTGTTTGCCCTCGTAAACCTAGCTAGAGACAAGAATTATGCCTGTGTTAGGTCAGTGTTATACATATCATCATCATGTGTCTTGCTTGCTGACATTGACAAACATTATATTTTGTGTTTACAAAATATTTCTTTTATTTGTCTTTAATTTATTTCACTGTAGCGGTCAGATTAATTTGCTTTTTTTTAAAAGTCATATTGTATTTCAAATTAACTTCTCGCAATGTTTCCATTAATATTTTTTGTTTTCTTCTTCACCCATAGGTCTGCAACCAAGGTTTTCCAAGCCATCTTTTCCAGATCTCTCTACTCTCTCCCATTTTCTTGCATTCTTTTTCCAACTCCCAACTCAATGTGTTTCTGGGTCTCCCCTTACCTCTATTATCCTGGGATTCCATCTGAGAACCTGTCTCGTGATGCTTTCTGAGATCTCCGCAGTGCATGTCCTATCCATCGCCACCTTCTGCCCCTTGTCACGCTCTATCCCGCAGTTCTTTGTTTGTGATCTTGTCATGTGATCCTTTCAGCCCCAGTACACTTTTTATCTTTAATCTCCACCTGTATTGTTTATCTTGTTCTCTTGTTTGTTTGTTGTGTAGGGATTTAAGCTGGCACACTCTTTCAACCTAAAGTCTTTCAACCTAAAGACAAGTCTTTTATTGGTTATATCAGAGTGTGTAGGCCAACAAATATGAAAAATAAGAATTAACTCCTTTCGGAGAAAGTCTGTAATTATTATTCCTTCTGTTGATTTGCAAATAAATTGTGTTGTTTCAGATGTATGCTGGACAGTTCATTGTTTAATCACTTGGAGATGATGCTGACAACAACATCTGCGTCATGTGACTTATGCTTTGAGATAGGCTGGCTGACTAACTACATTTATAGCAGGTAAATAAGTTGTGGAACGGATTAGCATATTGCATAGAGCACTCACCTATCAATTCGGACTCAAGAGTATTATGGATTCAGTCCCACAGATGATGAAAGGAATTGGCCCTCCTACCTTCTGCACAATAGGGCCTATAAATGTAAAGTGACAGGCATTTCATACACTAAGGTCTGAAAAGGTTACAGGAAATTTGATTTTTTTTGGCTCTATCATAATGTCGCTCAATCAGAAGTGGTATATTTGTGGTGGGGAAGTAAGATGCTTGCCTCTTTCTCCAAAGGTACTCAGTTCATTCCTTCACATAGAGCGATACTTGATTTTAATGTAGGTGAAATCGAGTTCCTTGTTCTACCGGAGACTGATGATAAAACGTAGATCCTATGTTCAAGTTAATATTGCAGATATCATCGATGCCATAAGAGAAGCAGGTCGTATAGATAAGTTTTATTAGAGATATTCACCGATGCTCTGTTGGTCATCACCGAATTAAAAACCGCAGCCAAAACAGAACACAAGGAGTTGAAAGCGATCCTCGATGTACTAGTAAACTCACTTAAACTCATGGTCATTCAATGAATACCATCACATTGCAACATAAGCGGTAACAATGAAGCCAACAGACTAGCAAAAGCAGGAGGGCGACTACCGTAGACTGATCACGAGATCAGGTATGAGGAGGCCAGAACAACCATCTGCTGGCAATACAATAAAAAATGGTTGAAAGACCACCCACAACACAACAGCAATGATGGGTACTATGGTCTGTCCCGTAGTGAACAAGTTGCGATATTCCACCTCCGTACCGGCATAACAGACTCCGTTCTCACATGTTTAACAAATTTAAAATTAGCACAACTAGCCTGTGCCACTGTGAAAAGGCGGACATGGCGGCAGAGCACATACTGCAAGACTGTTAGCAGCCCAGAGAAAAGAAACTTGGCCCGATAACACAGAGCTTCGTGAGAAGCTGTACGGAGGGACGGCGTCTCAAAAAGCAACAGTTAAATTCATGATAAAGTTTGGTTCATTAGTCTAGGTGGGGATCGCGAGAGAGAGAGATAAGTTTGAAAACATTATAATTTTTGCATCCTTATCCAAGGGGAATGATTTTGAAGTAAAAATGAGAACTACCAGACACAAACACTTTGTTAGAGGCACAATGTGATTAACCAACACAGAACGGTTGTGATTAGTCGTTAATATACTGGTAAAGATATTGGGGGGAGATCGAAGCACTTATGGACCTCTCCAAAGTGATGTGATGATGATCCTCACTAATGCTCAAATTATACTTCTTTGTTTGCTCTACACCAGTTTCAGTTTAGAATATCTTCATTGCACTCAGGACATGTCCATAGGTGCTCCTTCGCAATATCTCCAACAGCGTCCATCCACTAACCATACAAGTTCGATGTTGATTGATGAACCTACTCATATACATGTTGTACTGTTCTTATCTGGCTACTTCAATCCAAACTCTTGCAATCTAGCAGTTGATGTGGTGCTCATCACCAACCATTTGTTAAACAAACCTTTGTGGTCGGTGTGTGATTTGCATCTTAGAGCATGAGTTTGTTATGCCAGCTAGGTGTCTACGGACCTATAAGCCAGCACATCCAGTTTCTGCATGCTTTTTTTATTCTGGTTCATCTGCCTACGTAGAAACACAAAAAAAGCTGACTTTGGAGTCAGAACCTTGTTAACCTTTGACTTTGCAGTCAGTTTCCTGGTCTACACCACTGGGAGGTAGGGTTGGCTTGTGTTTTGCAAGTCATCAGCAGGCTACTAATTTTCTCTTTTTACATTTCTTAAGAAATCCTCAAGTAAAGGATCGGGTTTTCCTGTAGCCCAACTGTGTACAGTGTGCACATCTAAAGTTTTTATACCCAAGCTGGTCTCAAACCCCAGAATTTCCATGGCACCTGGTCACTAGCATAATGCGTTACCAACTTCGCCATTGGCAACCCCCAAAATATCTGTTATGCAGGGTATCCAAGATAAAAGCAGCCCCATTGACAAATCAAAAGTTGTCAGGTACACATTGCGTTTTATTTTTTTTTTTTTTTAGATCCAGAAGCACTTGAGCTGAAAGCTCTTCGGCTTGGTGTCATGGACATTGTAACCCTTCGGCTCGGTGCCACGAACACCTTAAATCTGGGGAACCTGTAGCTTTTCTGCCAGTCCGCGGAGTTGAACCCGCACTTACAGAGGACTTGTCACCCGTAGTCCAACGCGCTACGAACGCGCTGGGCACTCGGGCATTGCGTTTTATCTATTTACTATTTAAACCGGTTTTTGACTAGCTTGTCCTTTCATCATATTTGTTCATCGCCCCTTCCCGCACCATACTTACACACCATCACAAAAAGACTCGCTCACTTGACCTATTCTATATCATAATTGAACCTTCTCACTTTCATAAACATATGTCAGACTGACTCCCTTGATGGGGCTGCTTTTATCTTGGAACACCCTGTACCTGTTTAAAATAGTTTAAATTTGATGATACTACTGTTTGCATGTCATGTCTCTTAGATGTGATGATGGCACTTAATCTGATTGGATCAATTTCCAAATAATTCTAACTTTACTAAACATAATTTCTTGTTCCAAAATTCATTACAAACACTATCATCATTCTCATTTACAGACAAGAGACGTATTTAGAACATGGTGACCAGTACAGTCTCATTTTGTATTCTGTTATAGAAAAACTGTCGCAGGTCATCTGTTTAGAGGACAAAGTTCAAAGGGATAAGGTCTGAATGTTTACCTTTGTCAGATTGTATTTTGTTTTATTTTCTCATGGTGTTCAAGATAAAAGCAGCCTCGTCACAGGAACCAATCTGACATATGTTTTTTTTTTTTTCTTCCGTCCGCTTTCAACTCAGACGAGTTTCATCTCTGAAACTGATTTTTGCGTGAAAATCCGTTTTCCAATTTCTTACAATGGCGGCAGCGTGCACATTGTAAATTACTTTACACCGGCAGCCGTGTGCTCAATGTACTCGTAATTAGTATTCCCGCACCATACAGGCAGATTTTCTCCGACTTCAGAGGTACTCACGCTATCGTCCTGAGTAAGACCAGGGGACTCGAACAAATGCCGGATAGTGGGTTCGAACCCAAGCTATGAGGCGTCTCACAGCTAGCAGGCCGAGCTACTATCAACTACTCTAGGCAGTCCCCGTGACATATGTTTATAAAATGAGAAGATTCAATTATGATGTATAATTGAATCTAGTGAGCAAGTCTTTTTGTGATGGTGTGTAATTATGGTGCAATGGGCAATGAACAAATGTGAAGAAAAGGATGAGCTAGTCAGAACCGGTTTAAATAGTAAATAAGACAAAACGCAATGCGTACCTGGCAACTTTTGATTTGTCAATAGGGCTGCTTTTATCTTGAACACCCTGTATGATGCTCGTTCATCACGGGTGATGATGACCGCACAAATTTTCATCCAAGGGAATGTAGTTACGTTATGTTTGTCTGTGTGCGCATAGATGACTAGTGAGCCCGATACGGGCTTGACATGTTCTTGTACACTCTCATATAAGTGTGTATAAGTGTGGGCAAGGTATACTTGCGCTTGTGGGAAGTTTTACTGCCTTGAACACCCTGTATAATTGTACTAGGAAACATGAGTTTATCCTTATAATGACCAGTTTCATTTATAGTCTTTTTCTAAATTCTTCATTTCTAATTTTATTTCTCATTGTTACTCCTGCAGCTCTTCTAAGCTCTTCCATCTCTGTTGTTATGATTTGTCCACTCATCAGCTGCAAGTCAAATGTAATAAGTCCAATTGTTCTATATGGATCCAAAATCTGCAGCAGAACAAAATAAGATCAAATATTACATACCTTCACGCCCGAGTGGTTACCGAGGCCCAAATTTGGGGTGTAAAGAATAGAACCACTGTTACCTGCCATGCATGTCGTAAGAGGCGACTATGGAGGTTTGGCTGAAATCGGATGCATGTGTCCTAAGCGTGTAGAAGTCTATGTGTTTAGGGGCCTACCAAACCAATGTGCAACGTATACACGTTCTTGGCAAAGATCAAACAAATCACAAAGAGTGATTAAAATTGGTCGTAAAGAACGAACGCATAAGAAGAAGAAGACATACCTTAAAAAACCAGAGTTTTGTGATCAATCTTTGGGTCTAAACAATGATGAAAATAATGGGGAATGAGAAACAATAAAAATATTTTAATTCTTTTTAATCACTATTAATTACCACCATAATGAAGGTTCATAGAATATGATGGCTAGTGCATATTGAAAGAATTGTAAAGAAGTCTAAAATTGTGTATAAAAAAAAAAAGAAGAAGAAGATACCATGGGGTAGACCAAGAAAATGATGGAGAGAGAGTATTGTGAAGTAGACCTAGAAATACTAGGAGTTAACAATTATTAAGAGAAGGCTAAGAAAAGAGATGAATGGTGGCAGGTGATATCTGTAGCAGTTATATGAGGACTATCATCATAGCACTCCGGGCATGTCCATAGATGTTCCGATCCCTGCCTCAACAAATCCAGCAGCGGCCCAAATCGATAGTTCAATGTTGATTAATCAATCTTTTACATATTTGGTATGTCGTTCTTTTCAGCACCAATATCGGCAGCCATCTATCTCAATGTGATCAGTGACTGGGATTCATAACACTGAAACTCCTCTGTTTGGAAAGACTCTTTCAATGCGTTAAGAATGTTATTTCAGTCTATTGCAGTTCCTTCTGACATCATAGTGCTACCCAATCTATCAGCTCGTTCATTACCCCTGACTCCTGTGGGACCTGAGACGAAAATGGAGGTAATTTCTCTGATCCCCGCCTATACCAATACCTCCACCTATTTTCATCTCACCATTCCTGCTTCTGACTTTACCAATCATACTCATGGAGTCACAGATGCCAAACATGTCACTGTCTCTGTAACCGCCTGTAGCTCCATTGTCAAACTACTTGTGAGATTACCTCATAGGCCCCACTGGACTCTTATCTGCAGATATAAATATCAAAGACTCGGAAATCTGAAGTAAAGGGAGAAGAAGAAGCTGCAGTCAGTTTGGCATTGATATCATAATATTGGTGAACCAGATGATGGTTATAATTATCAGAAACTATTTTATCACTCGTGAGTTGCCGGGACCCGCAAAGAATAGTAACACTGCGACCAACAGGGCATGTCATAAGAGGCAACTGAGGTAGGGGTCTAGGGAAGCTACCCTAGTAAATAAAATTTATAGCAGAAATTGGATGTGCTGACCTACTTGTAGGCGCATAACTGGCACAACATACAACCGCTCTAAGGATCAGATCACGCCCGCGTGATGCCGGAGCCCGCAAGGGAAGCAAAGAATAGTACCCTGCGACCTACAAGGCATGTCATAATTGGGACTGATGTAGGGGCCTAGGGAAGCTACCCTAGTAAATAAAAAGCATTGCAGAAATCGGATGTGCTGACCTACTTGTAGGCCACAACTGGCACAATGTACAATCGCTCTTAGGCTTGGATCACATACAAATCACGCAGAGTGGTTTAACAAGTGGTCAATATGGAGCGTTCAAAGAAGGAGAAGAAAAAACTATCAAACTTGTATCTTCTTCAGGTTGTTCTTCCTTACCTGCACAGCATAGGTAACATTATCGGATTCAGTCCAGAGATTGCATTGATAGCTTCCAACTTCCAGAACTTTCTACCAACACTTTTCCTGTGTCTTACATGTGATATAGAATTCATCCAGAAGGAATCACTGTGGATATTAGTAAACTTTATGGGTAAGTTATTATCAGTTGATATGGCCATTCCTCCCCGCTAATAATGGCTGACACATTCCGTTTTTGAGGACATTTTTTTTTTAGTTTGTTCTTTAGACAGTTGCAGTCTCCTGCTGACGAGATCTGTCTTCCAGGATTTGTCTGGAGTCGTCCAACTCTAGGTGAGGTCAGTCTTCTGTCACCAGGCTCACCAACCCAGGCTTTTATGCAGGGTATGCTCCCTGGACACTATAGTTTAATCTCATATACTTGGAGGAAAGTGTCGTAGAAGACAAGACTAGAAAAAGGATGTCCTCAAGGGAGAGAGAGGACAACTGCTATTTGTCCCATAGCTGGAGGTTAGTTGCAGCCAGAGCATTTACCACTCGCTGGTGGTTTCTGTGCTGTCACATTATGAGACCCCATCCTGCTTCTCCCTGCACCATTTGGACTGGCCTTTCACCTTCAGTCTGTATGGTTTGGTTAGATCTGCCAGGAGTTAGACTCCCACCGACATAGCCTGAAAGATCCTAAAGGCACACAAACCCCCCAACCACGATTCGGTAGGCTAATGTGGAGGGATCAGTTATGTACAAAGGGGTTTTAAAGCCAAAGAATTGACTTCATTGCACTGGGTTTTACCACATATGGCTCAGTCCCTCCTGCAGAAATGACACGCCACCTGCCAAAAGTATTGCACAAAGCGCAAACTCTGAAGCTCCTGCAACAATCCTAGTGTCTCTGAGAAAAAAATGCATTCGTGAACAGAACAGCGCTGTCTTATTCGAACCTTCAACTCGCAAGGTAAGGGCGTAACCACTTAGCCACAAAGACCCCTATCAGTTATATAAAGACTATCATCATAGCAGTCTGGACATGTTCATAAGTGCTCCTATCCCCACCTCAACAAATCCTACAACAGCCTGACACGCCAGTTTGATGTTGTTTAATCAATCTTTTTTTGCATATTTGATGTCGTTCTTATAGGGCTGTACCAATATTGACAATGAGAACATTAGAAATGTCGTTGGAATCACACTATGCATCCAACATATTAGAAGACAAAAAAAAAAGGATCGGTCACCTAATAAGAACAAATCCAGACATACTACCATCTTGTGTCTATAACAACCGGCAACCCAGACACAGAGCCAGTCCAAGAACCCGATAGATAGATAGTATCACAGATATCCTGCGACATCTAAGACTAACAACTATAGATGCAACACAACTGGCACAGGATATAAAACTGAAACGTCCTGCGGCACTTGTGAATAAGACAAGGCCTATATGAACACCCATCTCTCTCAATCTGGTCAACGACTGAGGTTAACACAGAGTGTCTTTAAAATGTTCCGACATAGACACTACTTGCTGGGGATCCCTTGCGTAAGATCGCCAAATGTGGCACTGTAACAACACAAGAGGAACTTAGGAATCCCTTGCATAAGTTCACCAAATGTGGCACTGTAACAACACAAGAGGGACCCGCATAGCTGAGAATCGTTGAAGCGCAAAGAAAGCAAGCTGCACGAAAAGACACAACACCGACATATCTAACCTCGATCATGTATGCCCCACCTGTGGTAGAAAATTGTGTTCGAGGATTGAATTTACATTCACCCCCCGCACACAGCAGAGAGGTGCAGCAACACGTCTGAGACAGTTGTCATCTTCGCTTGAGATGGGCGGTTTTAATCATTATTATTATAATAAGTGTCCCTCCAGATTAGCCTACCTTATCGTGGTTGGAGGGTTTGCGTGCCTTGGTGATCCTTCAGGCTATGTCGGCGGAGTCTAACTCCTGGCAGGTCTAACCAAGCCGAACAGACTGAAGGTGAAAGGCCAGACCAAAAGGCGGGAGCAGGATGGGGCCTCATAAGGTGACAGCGCAGAACCCACCGGCGAGTGGAAAATGCTCTGGCTGCAACCAACCCATCCCCCCAACCATGGGTTAAATGGCAGCCCTCCTCCCCTTGAGGAGGGCATCTTTTTCTTGTCTTATCTCCTACTTCTTTTACAATTTTTCTATCCCTCGAGCTAGACCACAGTCTTCTCTAGCAGTAAGAGTGCTGAAGTCGGAGGCAACCAGCCAAGAGGCGCACTATAGCAATCAGGTTGCCACGCATAAACGCATATGAATATGTCTATGTATTTAAAAAATATGGTGCTCGCCCTGTGACGGACACTCAGGCAGGTGCAGTGCCGGGCCCTCTACCTCGAAAGGGCCCAACCCCAGCTACTGGATGTCCTTCTCATTTGCCCTGTGGAGCCAGGAGGCATGGGAATAGAGCAACTGGCCAATTTCTTAAAATAATGCACTGGAATGCTGAGGTGTGAACAGCAAAAAAGATGGCTACAGCAAGAAAGTAGAACTTGAAAACATCCTAAATGAAGAACAAGTACATGTATGCTGTTTGCAAGAGACCCACCTGAATGAAGATGTAGCCTTCAAAGTCAGAGGCTTCCAGTGCTACCGATCAGACCGAAAAAATAGAAGAAAGGGTGGAGTACTGACACTTGTGAGAAACAACATCACCACATGTCAGTTTGAGGAGTACATGGAGGGTGCAGAATATCAGATGCTGCATCTTAGGACGGCAAGTACAGAGTTTCACTTAATCAACTACTACTGTCCAAGTGACCGCCCACTGGCACTGGTCACAATTCCAACAAAGGAAAGACTCATAGTGTGCGGGGACTTCAATAGTCACTCACAGAGCTGGGGTATGACCACATGGACAGTAGGGGCGAGGAGCTTGAAAACTGGCAGGATGACAACAAACTAATCCTTGTCAATCAGCCCAAAGATCAGCCAACCTTCTACTCCAGATCATGGCACACCACCTCTACACCAGACTTGGCATTCCACTCCTCAGACCTGGAATGGAACATTACACGTGTTGTTGGGAAACAGCTAGGAGGCAGCGACCATCGGCCAGTATTTCTCACTGTTGAAAATCAACCCATCAGGGAGAGCAGCACTCTATCTAGGTGGAATTACAAGAAGGCAGATTGGACAATGTATAAGCATCGCACCAGTATACTGACACTAGGTCTATCTACTGACAAGGACATCAACAAGGTAGTTGATGAGTTCAGCTGATGCATAAAACAGGCTGCCTGCGAAACAATTCCTAGAGGGCTCGAAAGCACTACACACCTTACTGGAGTAGTGAATTGGAACTACTGCACAATAATGTAGAAATTTCACGAAAGCAGGCAGAGACCACTCCATGCCAAGAACACCACAACAAATATCAGCATGCCAAGGCTATATTTCAAAGGGCCAAGCTGCAGGCCAGGCGGAGGAGCTGGAAGGAAAAACAGAGTCCTTAAACTTTGAAAGAGATACCAGGAAGCTGTGGAAGCTAGTAAAACAACTTAATGATGAAGGTACAGGGAGAAATCCAAAGATTGCATTAAACAAAGATGGAAACATCCTCACAGGAAAACAGGCAGCTGATCATTTTGCAGACTCCTTTGCTAAAGACAGCAATATTGAAATTAGCACAACGAAACAGCGAGAGATTCGTGAGAAAAAGCAAAATGTAGAGCAAGAGAAACCATACCTGAAGTGATGAAGACCCCAATCACATTTAAAGAACTGGAACTAGCAATATCCAAATTAAAATTGAGAAAATCACCAGGAGCTGATGGAGTGTCTAATGAGATGATTAAGAACTTAGGAACTGCAGCAAAAACAAAGTTACTGCAGATTTACAATAATTGTTGGATCTTGGGTCAAGTTCCACAGACCTGGAGAGAAGCAATCATGATACCGCTCTCGAAACCTGGAAAAGATAGTTCTTCTGCCTCCAGCTACCGACCGATCAGTCTTACAAGTTGTCTCTGCAAAACAATGGAGCAGTATAATCAATCTCCGACTGCAGTGGTATCTTGAAAGCGAAAACATTCTTGTGTCACAGCAGGCAGGTTTCAGGCAGTGCTACTCTACTGAAGACCAAGCAACGTACCTTTCTCAGGAGATTGAGGACGCGTTCCAAGATAAGAAACTGGTACTAGCGACATGGATAGACCTAAGGAAAGCCTTTGACAAGGTTTGGAAAGAAGGACTGCTGAAGAAACTGAGAAATAGTAGAATAAAGGGTAGGATGTACAGATGGATAAAGCATACTTACATAACAGAAAAGCCAGAGTGCATCTAGATGGACTCAAGAGTAAAAAAAGTTCTACTGCGTCATGGCGTCCCTCAAGGAGGAGTATTGTCCCCCACACTCTTCTTGATTTTCATCAACGACCTGGTTGCTGAGTTACCACAGGGGGTAAAAGTTGCAATGTACGCTGATGATCTGGTAATATGGTGCACAAATGAGTATGCAACAGTGGCCACCAAATTGATACAAAGAGCTGTAGATGCCTTAACCTCATGGGCAAACAGATGGTGTGTCAGCATCAACACAGATAAGTGCAGCACTACGCTCTTTACTCTCTCTCCCAAACAAAAGCTGGCACCATTAAAATAAATGGAGAACTGCTAAGAGAAGACAAGCAACCCACCTATCTCGGAGTTACATTCGATGATAGACTGACGTGGAAGCAGCACATCAACAAAGCAGCAGCAAAGGCCAGGAGGAAGTTAGCCATCCTGAGAAAATTAAGTGGAACCACATGGGGCGCCAGTCAAAAATACTTAAAAATATTTATCAGCAGGGCATACGACCACACCTGGAATATGGGTCAGCTGCATGGTGTCCAGCATCAAATACCACATTAGGAGAACTGGATAAGGTGCAAAACCAGGCGCTTCGTGTCATCACAGGAGCAATGAAAACAACACCAATAGTGGAGATGGAAAGAGTGGGGGAATACAAGCACTGAGAGAACGCAGAGACACAAAAGTGATGCGCAGGCAGAAAAGTTTCTGAGTATGCCAAGCCACCCAATGGAAAACAGATTCAAAAAACTAGCATTGGGAGGCTGAAAAGAAGCAGCTTTATTCACCAGGCCAAAAGACTGAATAGGCAAACTTCAGACCTACCAAAAGTTGGCATTCCCCTAAAGTCTGTGCCAGAGCAAACCCCTTGGAGAGAGGGGACTGAACCAGAAGTATGTATCCAGACAGAAGTGAAAGGAATATTCGACAAGGATGAGCAGAACAGCATACAACGCAAGACAGTCACTCTCAGTTTACTTGATGAAGAATACCCACATGACCTCTGGGTCAGGGTATACACGGATGGGTCAGCAGAAAATGCAGTGAAGAATGGAGGAGCAGGAGTGTACATAGAATACCCAAACAACGCTAGAGATGCGATTAAAGTGCCAGCAGGAAATTCTGTCACAACTATGATGCAGAAATTCAGGCAATCAAGGTGGCAACTGAAAAACTGTTGAATACCAGACCCGATCCTCAACCTGTTGTATTTTTGACTGATGCAAAATCAGCACTCCAAGCACTTCAGTCCGGAAAATTGCCAGGTCTACAGACCCTACTGTCTAAATTGTCCAAGCATCGCAGGGTTGTCTTGCAGTGGATACCCTCTCACTGTGGAATACCAGGAAATGAAATAGCAGACCGATTGGCCAAGGAAGGTGCTGCAGGAAGAGCACCGGATGTGCCAGTTACCTACCACCAAAAGAAAAGGATGATTAAATCAATGAGAAAGCCACAAATACCAACACAAGCCGATTACTATAATATGAGCAGATTGGAACAAGTTGTGATTCTGCGCCTTAGAACAGGACACAATCGGCTCACGCCACATGTATACAAAATTCAAGATTGGCAATTCAGCCATGTGTACATGTGGACAGGCAAACCAGACTGCAGAGCACATACTTCAAGACTGCCCCAAATATGATACACTGAGGCAAACTCACTGGCCTAACGAAACAACACTCGACATAAAACTACACGGACCTCTGTGTGAGCTACAAAAGACAGTGAAGTTCATACAAGAGACAACATTGAATATATAGACATATTTCAAGCGAACGAAAGGAAGGAAGGATAATAAGTGTGAGAAGAAAACAATAGATTTCTATGTTTGATATATTTGTTATAATTTTATGAAAACACCGTTGTTGTTTCAGCTGAACCAAGTTGTCGTGTCGTTGTCATCCTTCAGCCCAGATTTCTAAATATCATCTATCATCTTTGTGAAAGTACCGATCAAGAAACTACGTTAAATGTGAGTAACTATACAGAATCATCTCAAAATTAAATCTTCTTTCTTCTGCGTTCTCACTAGATTGGGATTTCGGATTCTCTAATAAAGGCCGTTGTCTGCATCTGAGATTGTCAGCCACGCTATACAATTTGCCTGAGATGGGTCGGTCACGTTGCTCGAATGCCTGATAAACGCATCCCAAAACAGTTGATGTATGGCGAGCTTGAAGGGGGCAGCGTTTAGCTGGTGGACAGAAAACGCTTTAAAGACACTCTTAAAGTGTCTCTGAAATGCTCGATATAGACAATACGTGCTGGGAATCCCTTGTGCAAGATCGCCAAATGTGGCGCTGTAACAACAAAAGAGGGAACCCGAATAGCTGAGAATCATCGTATTGTTGAGTCACAGAGAAACGAGCAGCGCGAAAAGACAGCACACAACACGCACATGTCTAACCTTGATCATGTATGCCCCACCTGTGGTCGGGATTCTGTTCTAGGATTGGACTCTACAGTCACCTCAGCACACACCAGAGAGGTGCAATAGTACACGTCTGAGATTGTTGTCATCATTGCTTGCGATGGACGGCTATTATACAATTTGCCTGGACGCTGGTGTAAGTGGACCACCTAGTTAGTTTTGGCCAACCTCGTGATGGTTGATCTGACATTTTTCCCAGCGTGGCTAAATCTCCAAGGCAGAGCGACGACCGTAGAATCCATTATCCCATTCCTCATTGTGAGAGGTCACATAAGCAAAATATGCACATTACGGCCTGGTGCATCTGGTTTCTGCAAGCATTTGTTTGGTTAGCATCCTAACCTTTGATTACTACACAAGCAAAACAGGATTTGAGAAAAGAAAGATGAAAACCATTTTTACAAGATTTTCAGTTTAAACCATCTCTAACATATATTTGGAGAGCCACAGTAGTGTAGTTGTTAGTAAACTCACTTCATAGACTAGGGGTCTGGGTTTAACCCCACAATGGGCGTCAAATTTTTTTTAGACCGTAGCGGCTCAGGCCAACCCAGCCTCAGTTTTATACAAGAAAAAGTAAAGGCCACATCACCCATCATGTACCGACAGTCAATGAAAAATACGGGCCTAACATCATAGTATTACCCTATATACCACATTTCTTTATACATATGTTTACCATTCTTCTATAAGTATTTTTAAATATTCATTTTAGGCTGTGTATCTACTGGAAGATGCATCGAAAGTTTCAAGTTGGGTCTGTCAGTATCTTATTGAGCACAAGATATTGGATGTACTTCTCAGATTACTTACTCACTCGAACCTGCAGATACTAGAAACAGCTCTCGACACCCTGATGGATGTTGTCATAGGAACAGTTCAGGTTTGTTAATTCAAATTACTATGGCTCTCAAATGACTCTTCCTGTGAGCTTCTGGTCGAATGGATTAGAGCGCTGGTTCCCATTCGTGAGACCCAGGTTCAATCCCCGTTAAGGCCAAGTTTTTTTGTCAGGGCCTAAAGAAAAAATCCTAGCCTGAACAGTTTCACGCGACTGTACTAGTTATGCAGCCATTAAATTTCACAGGGTCATATGTGTGCCCCCGTTCCTCCTCATCCCATCCTCATCCTAAAATTGTGGCATATCCTTTACAGGACAGGACATTGCAATCAGCCACATTCAACAAGCTGTTGATTTTCTAGGCGCCACTTAAACGTTCAGTAGTTTGCCATTGCCTTCTGAACTGTGAGGTCTATTTTTGCCGTTCGTAAAAATCCACTGGAACAAATTTGCTTCCAAATTGCCCACCGTGGAATTTGAACCAGGTACTCTTTGGTTGTGATCGAGCTCACTACCGCTAAGCCACAAAAAGTGGCATTACATGCAGTAACAACAGTTTTTATTACGGATCTGAAATATCTCTTTTAGACTATTGACTGTAACACTGAAGAACTCTCTTATTTCCGCACATCCTTCCCCATTAGCCTACCATATCATGGTTGGGGGTTCGAGGAGTCTTGACTCCTGGCAGGTCTAACCAAGCTGAACAGATTAAAGGTGAAAGACCAGACTAAAGAACAGGGAGCAGGATGGAACCCCTTAAGGTGATGGTGAAAAACTGACCGCAAGTGGTAAATGCTCTGGCTGCAACCAACCTACCCCCCAGCTAGGGAACTAATAGCTCTCTTCCTTGAGAAGGACATCCTTTACTTGTCTTCTACTTCTATGACCTTTACCCTAAGTATATGGGGATTAAACTACAGTGTCCAGGGAGCACACCCTGCATAAAAGCCTTAGTTGATGATCCCACTGGCAAATGGCTAGTCATCTAGAATAGGACGACTCCAGACAAGCCTGGGAAGACAGATCTCGTCAGCAGGTGATTTCTACTGTCTAGAGAACAAACTAAATAAAAGATGTACCCAGAAACCGAATGTATCAGTCATTATTGTCGGGGAGAAATCGACACGTACGAATGACTCAATGACTGTGCCACTTCCACGCATGACTTGATACATATAATTTCTCATGATTCTCTAGAATATTCTCTGACATGTTCTGTTCTATATTTCTTAGCTACAATCTACCATCTTGCAACCATCTGAACCAAGGGAAGGTTCCCCAACTGAAAGGCAAATGATGTATCACCGGGAAAGCTGAAAGGATCCTGTGGTGCCAACTAACCTACATTCCTGTCGGAAAACTGCCATAGGAACCCATAGGGAAAAAGGATAGCTGGAGACAGATATTAAAAGGATAGGCAAGACATGGAAAGAACTGTAGGGGGATAGCAATAGAGAAGAAGGGCTAGAAAAAGTTTGCTGAAGACCTGTGCTCCTTTGGGAGTTGAAAAGTGAAGAAGTGAAAGGCATCTACCATCTAATACTAGATCATATTAATTATCTGCTGTTATTTTTTTCGTCTGTAATAAAAAAAATTGAAGAATTATTCAATGCAAATTCAACAAGTACAATAAATTTATATTATTTTCCAGGCAAGAACAGCCTTATTGAATGCAGAAGAATTTGTTCACTTACAGTCTGCAGCTTCAAATGAGAAATATACAACAGTCATGGAAAAGGCTAGATTTATTATAGATTTACTGAAGTGATTTTCTAACAAGGGGAGAAAATATATATATAGTTAGAAGGCTTCTTATCCTAACGCTATGAGGCAAAACAGGATTGGAGAAAAGAAAGTAATATGGCACTCAGATACAACGTCAACAGACCGAGAGGGCAGACCATGTAACGATGGATCGATGGAATATCCACGTCACTAAATTCCACCTTGTACAAAGCGCATATCGCTCGCTCCAGCTGCCTCTTTTTTCAGACTGACGCCGAAAGGCAAAACAGGGATAGAGAATAGATTAGGTACTGTTGCTGACCTAGGGAAATTTGTTCCCCTAAATAAGCCACAGCCCCGTTACCCTTGGACCTTGCTGTCAAAGTTTCCTGGTTATTGGTTACTAAACTAACGTCATTGCTGTCTGGACAATGGTGCTCAGTCTCTCCCAACAGATATCAAAGGGTATGCATACTGATAGTTCCTATGGCTCGCTGGTTAAATACACTCCTCACTCTACCCCTCAGGCATTCCCGGTCTACACCACTGGGAGGTGAAGCTGGCTTGTGTGTTCTATGTATCATATTCTGAATACTCATTTTTCCACCCTTCCTAAGAAAGACTAGCTCTGCTGGATGCAGAACCAGGCACAGATCACATCTTGTAGAGACCACATTCAATGTAAGAGTGTTTCTGTATTAGCGAACATTTCTATTACTACACTCAACCAAGGGTTATGTTTTTCAGTCATATCTGACTGCAAAATGTGTGTTTTCAGTCATATCTAACTGCAAAATCTGTGTTTTCAGGTTATGTATGACTGCAAAATGTGTGTTTTCAAGTTATGTATGACTGCAAAATGTGTGTTTTCAAGTTATGTATGACTACAAAATGTGTGTTTTCAAGTTATGTATGACTGTAAAATGTGTGTTTTCAAGTTATGTATGACTGCAAAATGTGTGTTTTCAAGTTATGTATGACTGCAAAATGTGTGTTTTCAAGTTATGTATGACTGCAAAATGTGTGTTTTCAAGTTATATCTGAGACAAAAATGTATGTACAAGCGAGTCCTTACTTTTTTAAATTAAAGATTTAATCATCTTGATAATAAAAACAATTTATTTTGTGCTTTGTTCTACTTACTTATAGAGTCTATGCAAACATTATTCTACTTACATATGGAGTCTATGCAAAATTATTCTACTTACATATGGAGTCTATGCAAAATTATTCTACTTACACATGGAGTCTATGCAAAATTATTCTACTTAACATATGGAGTCTATGTAAATATTATTCTACTTAACATATAGAGTCTATGCAAACATTATTCTACTTACATATAGAGTCTATGCAAAATTATTCTACTTACATATAGGCTATGCAAAATTATTCTACTTACATATAGTCTATGCAAAATTATTCTACTTAACATATGGTGTCTATGCAAAATTATTCTACTTAACATATGGAGTCTATGCAAACATTGTTCTACTTACATATGGAGTCTATGCAAAATTATTCTACTTAACTTATGGAGTCTATGCAAAATTATTCTACTTAACTGATTCAGTACCAGGTTTTTTTCACCTCTGGACGGAATTATTTTTTAACTTCAAAATATTGCACACATACTTTAGTTAAATTAAAATATTGTTTCTAAATATGATTTAAAGTTGAACTTATTATATATCAAATTAAAGATAAATGATTGTACTTTCATAAAATATTTATTGTATGCGAAAATATAATGTTGTGTTGACTGTGCATGACAAATATTAGCATGTAATAAAAAATTAATTGAAATTGTGAGAACAAAAATCCAACTTACCAAGGGGCTTGAGGAACAATATGGTGAATAAGTCAGTGTAACTGCTCTCTTTATATAAGTAATCCATTTATGAATACACAAAAATTAAGAAAATATTGATGGAATATATGGTTTACTAACTGTTCGCAAATTAGCAACACGACCATCTTTGAAGAAATTTCCATAAAAAATTGTCAAATTGAAGATTTCACATACTAAACATTCATGTCTCATAATATATAATCACATACAGTGGAAATTATAGCAATATTTACAGGAATAAAGAACTAAAGTATATGAATAATAGTCCTAACATAGCAACTATATAACTTCTTTCCAAGTAGACTGTATAGGTTCTGTCTGAATCCTTCTTCTTTTTGTTGCAATCCTACTGGAACCTGACTGGGGCAACGCACCTCTCACAGCTGGTTGGGAAACACTACTAGTATTATTTAAATTATTAATAATCGCGTATTTAAATCACAAACTTCTGTGCCAGAAGCTTCACTATCTTCACTATCAGTATCTACATCTTCATGCAACCAATCTCGCTCTTCTGCAGCTGTAAACGTGCAGAGCGAGCTGATAACAAACCATTTCTAGACTCTGAATTGTTAGACATTATTTTTAATCACAGGGTAACTTGAAAACGAAAATTAAACTTGGTTTCACTTCTGATTCTAGTCAAAACCACGATGTTGTGATTTGGTTATCGTTAGTACTTCCTTTCTACTTAGTTTCAGGTTGATATAAAACTACAATCGGAGTGAAAATTAATAAAACTCAACGCAATAGTAGCCGTCTTTTAAAAGACGCTTGGGCCACACAGATAAGAAATATGTGCACTACAGTGTTCCACGGGACTGAATCAGTTAACATATGGAGTCTATGTAAATATTGTTTGATTAAAATAAAACCTTTGTGCAAAAAATTGTTCTACTTAATTATGGAGTTTGTGCAAAAAATTGCTCTAAATAGAATTTGTGTAAAAATTGTTCTTAACGAAGTTTGGACAAAAATTGTTCTAAATAATGAAAATTCAATTATTGGTACCTAGATTTTCCCAAAAGTTATGAATCATCATTGAAGATACTTTCTAAGTGTTCTGCAACTAAAACTTTCAATTGCTGAATATCACTGAGTATCTATTAGATGCTCTAAGTGTATATTCATGGACTTAACCAGTTTTCAAGAAATTCATTGTCAGTATTTGTGAAGGGAAAAATTACCTGACAAATATCCATTGTCAGTATTTGTAAAGAAAGCAAAAACTGACAAATATCCATTGTTAGTATTTGTAAAGAAAGCAAAAACTGACAAATATCCATTGTTAGTATTTTGAGTGGGGAAACGCCTGTGTGTTGCGGGACTGCAAGGGAGCAAAGAATAGTAACAATGCTACTTACAAGGCATGTTGTAAGAGGTGACTATGGTAGGGTTCTATGGAAGCTACCTAGTAAATAAAGCAGTCGCAGAAATTGGATGTGCTGGCCTACTTATAGGTGCATAACTGGTACAATCGCTCTTAAGCTCAGATCTTGTACAAATCACAAAGAGTGGTTTAAAAAAAGAAGCTTCCAAACTGCCTTCCGCAAAGTTTGAACCAGTCACTCTTAGGTTGTGATCGAGCTCACTACCGCTAAGTCACAGATTCGTACTTCAGTTATATTTGTGTCACTCCCCTTTCTTCCATTCTTCCACCAACACTAATAAAGAAAAAAGCAAATAGAATGCAGGTAAGTGTTTATTACTATATAATATTAATATGTAACATTTTCATAACAATGTCATGGAATATTAATAATATAGACATTATTAATATCCTTTCTCTTTGTAGAAAAAGGTCTTTAGTTCCTAGAACTATCTATATGATAATTTGACAACAGAGCAGTTTATGATAAATGTATTTTTTTAAATTAACAAGTCACATTTCAGTAACATCAATAACTGTCACAACTTATCTACTAACAGTAAACCTTGTCTCAACAATAAACATCTGAAAAGTAAATATTGTCTCAACAGTAAACATCTCTACAGCAAATGGTATGGTGATGAATGCAACTTATATAAAATGACAGCAAAATATTTGTTGCAAGGTATGTCATGTCTCTGTTATAAAAAAACTGGAAAGCTTATGTGACCATATGTTACTGGTACCATTTCCTCTGTGACATTCTCTTTGGTAAAGCTGTCTCTGGTTGATGCTTGTTGTCTATCAACTTATTCAAGTTGATGTATGTATGTATACATACATATACAGAAGAAGAGAGAGAGGAAGTTTCAATGTGGTTAAGTAGTTCGACTGCCGAACTGAAGGCTGTGGGTTCTAATCCAGACTGAGACGTGCAATTTTTTCACGAGATCCTTAGGATTGTTGCCAGAGTTCATGCTTTGTGCAATGCTCTCAGCAGATGGCATGCCATCAGAGACGAGGCCATACTGGTGCAATGAAGTCAATCCTTCAGCTTTGGATAGAAGAAGAATCCTGATAGTAGTTTGTGAAGATATAAATGCTACTGGGAGTCTCTGTGACGTGCAGATAAGGTACTCGGTTTGTTCCCCATGAGAAGCGATCGGAGTGTTTTTCCAGATATTCCTAATGTAGGTGAGATCAAGTTTCTAATCCTATTAGAGATATACGATAAAACCTGGGTTCAAGTTGAAAATGTAAAAAGAACTATTGGAAGTTTCAAAATCAATAAGTATAGACCACAGGACCGCTGCCTGAGCAAAGTTCAATAAAATTTCTGTACAATTTTCACCATCTTCAATCAGGGATCATTGCTGGTGCAACGAAGCTCATGAACAGCAGCTGCGATCTTTCTGTGTAAGAAAGAGATCGGAGCACACATGGTCATTCACCGAAGTGCAATGATTCAGTCAATGACATTAAAAGAGCTTGTGAACACTAAAAGAGCATTGTTCCACACAATATTTCTGCCAACATTAGGCTATCAGTGCTAAACCTGGGCACTGACATCAAATGACAGAAGAAAACTAGTCACAACAGAGATGTAGTGTGTACACAAAATGGTGGGGGTATCAAGAAAAGGCACGTTTAAAAATGAAGACGTCAGGAATAAAGTGGGTGCTACATCAGGACTGAACTTCATCAAGAAACAACAAATTAAATGGTTCTGCCACATAAGCAGATTACCTACAACCTGAAAGAGAAAAATGTTACCACGATACAGTCAATACAAAGTAAAAGGCAGTCCAAACAAAATGTGGACCTCAGAGATACAGATGCAACAAAAAAAAAACACAACAGCCTGTTCTAGAAATCTCTTATCCTGACACTGTGAGGCAAAACAGGCCGCATAAGCAGGTAACCAACAGACCTGAAAGAGCAATGTTACTCCGATACAGTGGATACAAAGCAGAAGGCCATCCACACAAAAGGTGAACCTCAGAGATAACAGAGGCGACACTGAGGCAAAACAGGCCGCATAAGCAGGTAACCAACAGACCTGAAAGAGCAATGTTACTCCGATACAGTGGATACAAAGCAGAAGGCCATCCACACAAAAGGTGAACCTCAGAGATAACAGAGGCGACAACAAATATTTAATGAAGTGCCTCTTCTAGAGATCTGTTCTTATCCTGACGCTGTGAGGTAAAACAGGATTAGAGAAAAGAGGAAGCATACGAGTCGTATAACTTAATTTTCATGGGAAATGCAATAAGCCATTCTAGCACCAGTAACCAATAACAGCATACAATAAAAAGAGATCAGGTACTAGAGCCAAGGAAGACCAAGAAAAAGATGGATAGACAATATCAAGACCACACTAAATAAAGATGGATATAACACAAGGGTGTCTCATCTGGCACTAGAACGCAAATTAAAGCTCCCACCCCTATGCTCAATGGCAAGAGTGGACAACCAGTTGCATCATTCACCTGTTGAAAAACAATAGCATCAGTATACAATTAACACTGTTGGAAGTACATAATCAATATTCTCCTGTTGGTTTGATTCATTGATAGGACCATCATCATTGCACTTCAGTGAGTAACAATGTTTCAACAAAACTTTGAATAACTTGCTGGTTGTGTTCGTAAGATCAAGAACGCTTGTATTGCTAGGCTGGACAATGGCCGTCATAAGAAATAAGTGTAAGTGGTTTGAATCCTGTGTTTAGTAATCTGTTTTTTCGGAAGCCCCTAATACTTGTACACTGTCTATTTATTGATCATAATCATTGCCTCTGTTGCTTCCCTTGGGGTTCTTAGAAAAGAAGCTCTGATCTCTTTCTTGCACAGGAAGATCTCAGCAACAGTGCACGGACTCTGTACCACCGGGGAGGGTTCTCAGCATAATTTTGAAGATGATGAAAATATTTTCTAATGAATTTTGCCTAGACAGCAGCTTTGCAGCCAACTCTCATCAAATTTAAACTATCTAGGTTTCTTTTATGTGCTCAACTTCAACAAGGAACCTCCATTTTATCATCTGTGTCAGATATGACTAGGAACTTGATCTTATCTACACTGAAATCACTTAAATTGTGTTTTATTACAAAGGCATATCCTTTGAGTCACCAACATTGAAAATTATTAACATAAATTTAAACTATTTTGACAATTAAACAAATCATGGTGCAGACCGTGACACCCAAACTAGCACAGGCTGCAACATTTGGTAGCAAATGTATTAATTTGTTTGCTAAGAAGTAATATACTGTGATGATTAAAAAAATGAATGACTGCCCCTAAGCTCTTGGTAAGTTTACACAGCAAAAAGAAGGTAACACAAAATACATTAAATTTATAATTCGTACAATCAGTAATTCGTATAAATAATATAAATATTACAATAATAATAATTTTACAAAAAAAAACTTGTATAAATATTGATATTAATGGGAGACGCAGTAAGCAAAGTTGATAGTGAACTCGCTTCTTAGACGCGTGGTCCGAGTTCAATTCCACAGTGGGAGTGGAATATTTCACCGACTGTAACGGCTCTCATGTCGACCCAGATTCAATTGGGCACCAGGAAAAGCACTGGAAGTAAAGATGCCGACGTGATGTTGACCACATCACCTATCGTGTGCCGACGGTCAATGAAAAATACAGGACTAGCACAGTATAACCCAATATACCTCGGGGTATGAAAAATGGTTCCTTTTTACTGGCATGAATAGATTAATAATAAACTGTGAGGAAAATGTTTACATAAGGGGTCAAAGTTGATATTCTATAACAAAAATTGTGTTAAATAATTAATCAATACATTAAATAAAGTATATACAGTATCAGAAGAATTTATGGCAGGTCTTGAATTGACAGAAATTATGTGACAACATTCCAGTAAATTTTGTTTCTCTGCCATCACTAATGAAAATTAGACTCATGTTCATCAATCCACGGTAAGACCAAGGGTTTTTTCTGTCGGGGCATAAAAGAATAATCCTAACCTGAACAGCCATAAAATTCCTCAGGCTCTCATGTTCCTCCCTCCTGTCCTATAGCGCCCTAAAAAGTGGTACTACATCCAGTAACGACAGTGGGTTTTTAATTATTTTTTTACTAATGAAAACGGATACTTTTAATTTGTAGTTTTTTTTTTTTTATTACTTTACTCAATCATGTCGTTAGCCATTATGTTGTTGTTTCTTACGCTCCGCATGGAGCATAGGACATCAACAGTTGTTCTCTACTTTTTCGGTCTCCCAGGATAGTTGAGCACCCTTCAATTCCTCAAGAAGACTTCGTCTCCAGGTCTGTTTAGAACGCTCCTGTTCCTTGCGAGTTCTTCTCAAGTGCTTGTCTGGTGACACTCAACTGTGTCTTCCGTAGGATAATCACCACCCATCGCTGTGTTCTCTTAACCTGGGTCACCATGGGTTCATGTCCTGTTCTTATCCACAGGTCTGTGTTTGCAATTCTGTCATACCATCTCAATCTGACAATGACTTGTTGCATATAATGCTTATAGTAATGTGATACATACTGTTATAAAACGTAAACAAAACCTCTAGCATTACAAAACAGCTGCGGTCAGAACTCTTGTAACGTTCATGGTATGGATAGTTTAAAGTATATCGCATGTTGTGGTCTATTTTTTACAAACTTCAGAGCAGAGGCAACCAATTAGAGATTTGTGTGATTTTAGTGGATATCAAGGAGCGTTTTGGCCGAATGGATTAGAGCGCAGCTCCCATGCCGGAGACCCGTGACAATCCACGGTAAGGCCAAGTATTTTTTTCTGTCAGGGTCATAAAAAATGCTAACATGAACAGTTTCGCGACGACTGTACTAGACATGCGTCCATTACATTCCTCACGCTCATGTCCACCCCCTGTCCTACACTGCCCTAAAAGCGGTATTACATGCAGTAAAGACAGTTTTTGTTTTTTAGTCATCAGATGCACAGACAATAGCAGAAAAATAAATACATTTCTCTGCCAATTAAGAGACCAATAGATTGGCAAAGGATGGGGAATAATTCATTACCTGTGTCCAATACAAAACAATGTGTTACAGAAAATTTCTTTGAACTCATAGAGAAGAGAAAAAACAAAGACATCCTACAAGACTTGCATATCCAGACACCATGTCCCAGAAAACGAAATATGTTGGCCATGTTAAACTTCACAGTGGTTTGGAGAGAAAGGTAATAGAAGGCGTGGTTTCTGAAGTACGACCAAGACGAAGGTGGCAACAAGACATCAAAAAAATCTTGAACATGATGATGGAGGAGGCGGGAGAACTTGCTAGAGACAGAGTTTTTCAGGCACGCTGTGATGATAGTGATGCTTCGCAAGAAACATGCTACATAATGATGCCCAACATGTGGCATAGCGTATGAAGAGATTTGTCAGGAAATGATACATGAACAAGCAGGAAATGGCATCCAGTTCAGCAAAAAAATTATGCTCAATCAACCATTACCAACATCATTGCACTTCGGTGAGTAACCATGTGTGCTTAGGTCTCTTTCGTACACAAGAAGACCTCAGCGGCAACTCCATAGCACCGGCGAGGGTCCCCGATGCAATTTAGAAGATGGTGAAAATATTTTGTAGAAATTTTAAAATTATTTAATCTTTCTCGCTGTTTGCCAGGGTAGCGACTTTTCAGCTGTTTTTATTTATTTTGAACTGTCAATGGTTCTTTTCGAGCTCAACTTGAACACGGGTCCTACGTTTTATCATTCGTCTCCAATAGGACTAGGAACTCGATCTCACCTACACTGAAATCAGAGATCTCTGGGGAAATATCCGATGGATCCACAAGGGATCAAACCGAGTACACTTGGAACGTGGGGTGAGCACCTGAAAGGTAAATACTACCAAAGAAAAACTCATTTGTTGAAGATAAATGTGTTTATTAAATTCAATATAACAGAGAATAAATATTTTTTATTTGTCTATGAATAAATAGTTGGTTATATCATTGAAATATATGTTTATAAGTATTTCCTGGGAGGGGGCCGGGCTGTAAGTCTGCGACCCTAGGTGTGGAACTACTGGATAATGATGCAGTACAAGCGAGACTAAAGTGATCTCTCGGTGGTTGATTTATTGGTAGGACTATCATCATTGCACTGCGGGGATAACCATGTGTGCCTTGATCTCTTTCTTACACATGGAGATATCAGTGATTGGTGCAAGAACTCGAGAGCAACGGCGAGGGTCATCTTTGTAATTTTGATGTTTGAAGAAATTTTATTTTAATCTTTTTAATGAATTTTGACCAGGCAGCGGCTATACAGCTTATTCTTATCGGTTTTGAACTGCCTAGGGTTTTGTTTTTACATGCTCAACTTTAACATAGGACCTATCCGTTTCTGATAGGACTTTACTTTACTTCGAGCAGTTATCTGAGCATTTGCCATTCGACTTGAGGCCATGGCAGTGAATTTACAGGTCTGTCTGAGTTGTGGTGTGTTAGCATAGAGTGTTTTCAACATCTGGATATCGGGGTAGGTACTTGTGGCGTAGGTCACTGAGGGGCACTTAAAGAGATGGTGTGCAACAGTTTCTTGTGATGTGAATAGTCATATAGTTGACATTGTGTGGCAATATTTCGTTGGATGAGATGTGAGTATTCCGATAGGACTAGGAACTCGATCTCACCAACAATGAGATCAAGGATCTCTGGAAAAATAACCTGATCGCTTCACTCGGGAAGCAAACCTTCAGAGCAAGCACTTCCCATCCCTTGCACAGAGGTATCCCTCTGCAGTGTAGTGGTATGGCACTGGTCTCACGAACCAAACGCACGTTGTTGAGTTCCATGTGAAGCTATCCAGTGATCACTGATTTCTGTTTAGGTAACATTGAGTGCCTAATTCTAATGGAGATGGACAACTTGGGTACTATTTTTTAAGTTGAGCACACCCGTGTGTTGCCGGGGTTTGCAAGGGAAACAAAGCATAAGAATAGTAACACTGCGACCTACAAGGCATGTCATAAGAGGCGACTGAGGTAGGGGCCTAGGGAAGCTACCTAGTAAATAAAAAGCATAGCAGAAATCGGATGTGCTGGCCCTACTTGTAGGTGCATAACTGGCACAACGTACAATCACTCTTAGGCTCAGATCACATACAAATCACAAAGAGTGGTTAACTGATGGTCAATATGGAGCGTTCGAAGAAGAAAGTTGAGCACGTAAAAGAACCCTTGACATTTGCTCCCTATTAGAACAGATGCCTCCTTCCAATACACATATCATCATCAAATAGCTTGTCCTGAGCAGAACTTTGCCACCCCAACAGTCCTCAGGATATTCTCTCTCTCATAGGCCAGATATCCTGTCTCTGCAGCCGTCATGTTCAACTCATCAGTTACATCCTGAATCCATCTTCTCTGTGGTCTTCCTCTCTTTTCTTTGTCGGTATTCCTTCTTCCATGATGGTCTGCTCCAGCCCATCATGTCTTTTTATATGTCCAAAATACCTCAATTTGCTCTTTCTTATTTGTAGCATCAGCCAGTTTTCTTTGATTTTGAATTCTTTCTGGATAGATCTATTTGTTCTCTTCTCTGTCCATGATATATACGAAGAACTCTTCTGTAACACTTATATTCAAAAGCACATATATGTTATTTCCACTGCCTATGCTTCCCACCCATACCCATATAACAAGCAAGCACCCAGGGGAATCACTGGCACCAATTAATATGGTAAATAAATAAATGGTAAACAAGTATTAAGCGACTCTGTAATATGAAGCACCATCGTTCTGCAAGGAAAATGTAATTATGATGGCCAAATCAATCTCCAATATTTAAATGCAGAAATTGTAAGTATACTGCTCCAACCACTCTACAAGTTCAATATTTCAGCCAAACATTACAACATTCCCAACAAATAAATAGATCAGAACAAATATGAGCAAACAACATCACATGACAAGTATACTCTGGGTTTCATTTTGATTGTCTTGCTGTTTCCTTGACAACAACAAACTGGCTTCCATAATCAGAATGTCGCGTTATTTAGTTTGAACTCGTCAATTTGTTAATGGTATAGTTATAGAAAACAGTGGGATGGCTAAATACACCAGGAAATATGCTGTCATGCACATGTCATTTATAACACGTCCTACCATTGCCTGTCTCATGTATAGTAAACAATAGGTTTAAATGTATCATATTATGAACGGAAGTGAACGGTTACCAGATAAAAGATGTGAAATTTTCGTAGAAAATGGAACAGTTCCACTTTTGTTCAAGTTGAGTTATGTTGCAATAAGACATGCTTTATCAAATCGTATCCCGCTTTGTGGTTATTGTGGTGGACGTCATCATTTCTATAGGATTTTACCTCCGCTTTCTTCAAAACACAAAGTTGTTATATTGTACGCACAGTTTGGTTTTAGTACATTGTTGAGTGATATACATTTTCGTTGTTTAAAGAATAGGCATTGGTATCACCGTTTCCTTTCACAGTATGTCGAGTCTCTTCAGCCAAAGACTTTGAGAATGCTCTCTCATGTTTGAATTGATTCTCCAGACGACGAAAGTCACGTGGTTGTTTTCCGTCACCATTTGGCGCCAATTCTGACGTATATCCGGCACTATCTGTAGATTCGTCGTGGTTACCTTTCTTATTCGACTTTTTCGATCTTTTTGTTTTTCTTGGATTTTTTGGTTTTAGTATTAGTGCCATTTCTCTCCACGTATGGCGGGACTGAGCGTGGTCGCTCTAGTGTATGAGGTGCTCCGTAGTATCCATAAGAAGGGACCATATAGTACCCGCTGTTGTGACCTTTTCCCCCCACAGCTCCAGACGATCCTGTGTGATCGTGTGACACATTTTTACGTAAGGTGAAGTCTTCCTTCCTGCTCACACGAGGACCTCGCGCATTGTCATAATCTGTTGGAGGTGTCCGTGGGCGAGAGTTGAACTCGCTAGAGTCGTCATGGGTGTGGTTATGGTGACTCTTCCCGTGATGTCTGCCTACAAAGCGAGGCGAGTCAGAGACTGATGTAGTCGAGGAGGTTTGGGAAGATGCTCTAGATCCCCGTCTACTGAGTTTGGTTCTCAGGTGAGCGTCGTCCGTGTAAATAGTGGAGACGGGCGGGGGCACAAATATAGGGACCGGTCGGGCCCTCATCAACGGAGGAGGAGAGAAAAATCGAGGTCGAGGGTAAGCCACTAGGGCAGGATGTGGGTGAGGTCCAACAATGACGGGTCGAGCAAAGGGCTGGGGATGATAGCCGCGGACAGGGACCAAAATTGGATGTCTTGGATGAGTTGGGTACATGGCAGCACTAGTCGAGTAATGAGAGCCTGCATAACCAGACCTATCAAAATGATCGCCCCCTGTTGCGATAACACTTGGAGCATCATCCAAGGCCGTACTCCCATTAAATTTATGAAGCGAGTACGTCTTAGCCTGAGCGTTCTTCGTGGAGTAGAAGTAGCCATTTGAAGGCGGCTCATTATAGAAGGCTGCGGATGTGTTTTGAATAACGGGCTGACCAGGCACTAATTGAATTGGAAACTCTGGCAGTGAAGCGGTTTCTGTATAGAAAGAATGATCTCCCCTAGTGATATCAAAAGTGGATGAACTTGCTTCCGCTCCCAGCGTGCTCAGTCCACCATGTTTACTTCTTCTATCCAAGGTTGACGTGCATTGAACCAGCTCCAGAGCATCATTCGGGCTCATTGTAACAAAACCATGGCATTCCAACACTTGTCGACCCTTTGTTCTTCTTGTAATAGCTGTAAAAATAGCTGGCTGTCTGTTGTTTGGCCCACCAGCTTGAGGAGAACTGAGAGAAACGAATCGAGCGAAAACTTCATTTGTAGCAGCGTTGACAGTTTTAACACATCTTACAGCTGCACACATGGTCAGGGCAGAGAACGGGAAAAGTACCACATGACTAGGATCATTTTTATACTGGAGCTGAATTCCAGAAGGGAGAATAGACAATGTGGACAGTATCCCTTGAACGTTTTCATCTGAATCAAGTGGATATCTTGACCTCAAAGGTTGTTGCACTGCATCCAGGCCTTCTGATGTTTCCAAGGGGACGGCACTTCCGATGTATAGGACATCCTTTGTTAATGTGGCCGATGTTCCTCGTTGAATCACCATCTTCTCACGAGATATTCTGATAATGAAAAGAAAAGGAAAAAAGCATGTATTTTCAAGGTAACACATAATGTACTATATATAGTCGCCTCCGATAACATTCGGCCGGCGGGCTCAGGTAACAATTCTAGGAAATAAAACTACAACCGTCGCGTGACCTAGCATTCCAGTATTGTTGTTTAAAGACGAATTCAATTTAAAAACAACACAACATGCTAAATCAAGGTTATATTATGTTACAAATTAAGATAACACTAACAAATATCAGTATTATTGGGGGACTGCCTAGAGTAGTTGATAGTAGCTCGGCCTGCTAGCTGTGAGACGCCTCATAGCTCGGGTTCGAACCTACTGTCCGGCATTTGTTCGAGTCCCCTGGTCTTACTCAGGACGATAACATGAGTACCTCTGAAGTCGGAGAAAATCTGCCTGTATGGCGAGGGAATACTAATTACGAGTACATTGAGCACACGGCTGCCAGTGTAAAGTAATTTACAATGTGCACGCTGCTGCCATTGTAAGAAATTGGAAAAAAAGATTTTCACGCAAAAATCAGTTTCAGAGATGAAACTTCGTCTGAGTTGAAAGCGGACGAAAGAAAAAAAAAAAAAAGAAAAAAAAAAAAGAAAAAAAAAAACAGTATTATTAATATTTTTTCATCAAAAATAACATTTGACGCATAGAATTGAGTAAAATTACAAAAAAATATAACAGTATTCTATCAAACATATAAAAAAAACCAAGCCTCCATTAAACAGGCATTTTCGATTTCCCGTCTAAGCTAGTCGGTCTTATGTTACCGGTGGACACGTGTCACACATATACAAAAGCCAGCCCGCATTAAACAGGAATGTTGGTTTTCCTGTCTGAGCTAGTCTACAGCCAACTCTAGATAACTAGGCCAGACAACTGACAAGGGTTCCCTGACCTAGATCAGAAAAGGGGCCGGAAAATATAGATGTTTGATAGAACACTGCACGTTTATTTTGCAATTTTACTCAATTCTGTGAGTCTATGGTTATTTATTGGTGAAAAATATTAATAATATTGATATTCCTTATTGTTAAACTTAACTTGTTGCATAATATAACTTCGAGTTAGCATTTTGTGTTGATTTTAAAATGAATTCGTCTATATACACCAATACTGGAATGCGAGGTCACGTGGTGTAGTTGGGGTCGGATTTCCATAATTTTATCCGAGTCCGAAGGCCCATAAGTTTATAGTTGACTCTGGCTAGTCGGCCTTATGTTGCCGAGGGCCATGATATAGTCCACGCGATAACCATATATATTTATTATGAATAATAAAACAGAAAAACAAGTGAAGAACCAGCACATGCAGATTGATTGATTGATTGATTGATTGATAGGACCATCATTATTGCATTTCGTTAAATAACCATGCATGCTCCGATCTCTTTCTTACACAGAAAGATCTTAGCGGCAGTGCACGAACTCCGTAGAACCGGCGAGGGCCCCCAATGTAATTTTGAAGATGGTGAAAATATTTTGTAGGAATTTTTATGTTTAATCTTTCTAATGAATTTAACCCGGCAGCGGCTTTCCAGCCTGCTCTTCTCGCTTTTGAACTGCCAATGGTTCTTTTATGTGCTCAAATTGAACGGGACCTTCTTGTTATCGCCCGTCTTCGATAGGACTAGAAACTCGATCTCACCTACAATGAGATCAGGATCTCTGGACAAATATCCCGATTGCTCCACGAGGGAGCAAACCAAGTACCTTTGGAACGAGAAGCGAACAGCTAACCTCTACGCCACAGATAGCAGCTAACCTCTACGCCACAGATAGCAGCTAACCTCTACGCCACAGATAGCAGCTAACCTCTACGCCACAGATAGCAGATTATCAGAAACAAGATGGAATACGGTATCACAAGAACAATAAACAGGAACAAGTCGAGATACACAGACTACACACAGATCACAACACACAGACTACACACAGATCACAACACACAGACTACACACAGATCACAACAAACTGAAGTAATATCTGTAAGACAAACTAATGATACAGATGAATGTGACTGTCACAGACTGAGATACCATTACTTGTTAAACCCGCCTTTGTGATTTGCATGTAATCTGAGCATACGAGCGATTGTACGTTGTGCCAGTTATGCGCCTACAAGTAGGTCAACACATCCGATTTTGGCGCCAATTGTTATTTACTAGTGTAACTTCTCTATACCCCCTTACCTAAGTTTGCCTCTTACTTCTTCTTCTAACACTCCATATCGATCACTTGCTAACCGCTATGTGTGATTTGTATATGGTCTGAGCCTAAGAGCGATTGTACATTGTGCCAGTTATGCGCCTACAAGTAGGCCAGCACATCTGATTTCTGCTGCGCTTTTTACTTACTATGGTATCATCTCTAGGTCCTACTATAATCGCCTCTTACAACATGCCGTGTTTGTCGTTGCAGTGTTACTATTCTTTGCTACTTTTTATTTTATTTACTAGGGTAGCTTCCCTAGACCCCTACATCATTCGCTTTTTACAACACGTCTTGTAGGTCACAGTGTTACTATTCTTTGCTCCCTTGCGAGCCCCGTCAATACACAGGAGAAACCATCCATTCAACAAACTAAATATACGGGCGGTCTCGACGTGACAAGTAAAGTGCAGTGTTACATGAGAAACTAAAAATAAAAGAATCAATATAAAAGGTGATAACACTAGACGTTTCGACCAGATGTCTTTATCAAGAAAACAACTACAAACAACAAATACTGAATAAACTAAAACATAGTTGTAAATAAGATGACAATTGCACAAGACAAGTGCACACATGAGAAATGAACACAGCACAATTGCACACATGACAACTGAACGCATAGACAATTAAATACATAGAGAAATTTGGCCAGCAATGGCGGAATGCGGGAGGGCCATTCAGAGTCAGATCTGTTTGATTCTGAACACGACTTTGCTAGCGCATTTCCGCCATGTTTGGTCGCGTATTTTCCGGTTTCGTGTGCCGAGCTACTGAGTTAGTGCTTGAGCAACGCTGTGAACTATGACCGTTACATTGAATGCTTTTTGCTGTGTCAACCGTGCGTTTGTTGTGTGTATTCAGAAAATGGCGGACAGCGGTTACGACGAACAAGCTCAAACTGCCGTATGCAGTTATATTGCGAGTGCAGAAAGCTGGATTTTGTCGTGATTGATGTTCCCTTCGACAAGAATTGCAATTCAAGTGATGAACAGTTTTGTGTTGCTACATTAGCGACGGCCATATTCATTTTATGCGGAGCAGGTTTCTTTTTGTGGCGTTACGCGGCTGTTTCATTCTGGAATTAGTTCGCACAGGAAACGTTTCACAGTTGTTAGCATTTCGTGTGATATTCATTGGCACAGGAACGGAGCAATTATGGGGTGACCCGTTGCAGTGAAGTTGGAACCGTACTTATGAACTATGAATACATAGAGAAATGAACACATAGAGAAAAAAGAAGGCAAGTGTCATTAATAATTTTCAATTTTCACAAACCCTTGCCATAAACACAAATCTTTGTAAATTAGCCATCCGCCTCAAAAATCGAAGCATACCTTGCTCTTCTTAATAACCAAAATGACGTAAAATGAAGCAAAGAATAGTAACACTGTGACCTACAAGGCATGTCGTAAGAGGCGACTGATGTAGGATCTAGGAAGCTACCCTAGTAAATAAAAAGCATCGCAGAAATCGGATATGCTGGCCTACTTGTAAGCGTATAACTGACACAACGCACAATCACTCTTAGGCTCGGATCGCATACAAATCACACAGCATGGTTAACAAGTGGTCGATATGGAGCGTTGGAAGAAGAAGAAAGAGGAATGATAATCTTGTCATCTATCAAGAAATAATACCGTCACACTAAAATCGTACTCAAGAAGGAAATGCATGAAAACAACAAGTCACACTCACTAAAAAGTCAAAAAGTCAAGAAACAATCGACTTTCTTCGGTTGTATTCAAAGGCAATCTATAATCAGCCTAACGGTAGTGTTGTAGGATGGTTTGAGGGGAGGGGTGTAGGCTGGTGGTGATGGCATAAACTACAAATAAAAAGACGTTCTTGTATGTTTCATAATTGCATTATTGATGTTGGCATATGTAGACAAAACATGTCCACTTCTGTCCACTGTTTATGTTCGTCTCCTTTTGTTGTCACTACGTCGCTAAGCAGTGCTAACTAATCTACGTCAAACAGTCTTGTTCTAGTGCTGCTATTACGCTCGTAGTGTGCAGCTCTGGTGTGCAAACTCTACAGTCTCTACCTACCTCATTTCCACTACTATCTATCTATAAACAACTACCTGTCTAGTCTGTTAGCTGCTACCTTGGAGTTGGGGAGCGGTCATGCACGGTCCTAGTACATCCCCCGGTGAACTTTCGCTGGCGACCCGACAGCTGAAATAATATCAACCGCTTTAGAGCTTGGACTATATTTCAGGTTTAACAAAGTTGCATGGGCTGAATGGGAACAAAGTCACTACACGTGATGTACGTGACTCATCAACTACCATACCGTACTAGAAGATACCATGGTCGGAGGTAAATGCAACCCTGACAGGATCTCAGGGGAACAGGAGTTGAATGGGCTAAATGGGAACAAAGTCACCACACGTGATGTACGTGGCTCATCAACTGGTATATTATTGCTGAGACCATGGTCAATGTTACATTATACCCTTTTTACTCCAAGCCTGATCATAGAATCAAATTAGAGTCAATGACGAAGGCTGTGTGGGCGGAATGGAAACCTGGTTTCCACACGTTGCTATACGTGACCCAACAGCGCATCAATTGCTCCAGGTAGTGTTAACAATTGCTGGTTAATATGAGGTGGTTGCACTTCGACATCCTCTCCTCACATGTCCGAGGGGCGTGGAGGTATCTTACAGTGCTTGTCTTGTGTTGTCATAGCTTATGGCATCACCACCAGCCTCCCCCCTCCTCCTCAAACCATCCTACAATAATTAGTGTCGGGGGTAAAAGAGAACAACATTCGTGGACCAGAAATATAGATTGATCTCGATTACTACGAGGTCTATTATTACACCACTTGTCCTTTCGACAGGAAACACTGCGGTATGGCCCAACCACAATTCTAGTCTTCTTATCAATATTGGATCGGCATAATGATCTTCATAGACATTTTTGACTGTTGTCCTTCCTTCAGGGAGGGTGACCGGCGTGAGCCACCCACCAGTTAGAATTATTCTTCTCGAATCAGGATCTTCGTAGAAATTTTCGACCTTTTCCTTCTTTAAGGAGAGTTTCAGGTGTGTGCGTACCCACCAGTTGAGAGAACTATTCGGGTCATTCTACCTTTCTCAGATCGACACTCCTGATCCTGGACAGTTATCGATTACAATATGATTTGATACCTCATTTACACCTGACATTATTGTAAGTACCGCTTTGATTGATTATAATGCTTAATATTACACTTACTGGTGAGTTATTTACAGCATTGACTCTATAGTTTGATAGAGGGGAACAGTGGCTTGTCACACCTATTTTTTTAGTGAGTTTAGTGACGAGTGGTACACTTGATACTGGACATTCACACATGTAGCGTGAATTGGCCGAAATTTTGATAGGTGTAATGGAAGATTACGTGGCGGATAAAGAGTGAAAAATAACTATTGATATGATAGTTTTCCTTGGGGTTGTGATGCTATGTTGCTTCCATAAGCTGCAAATTTTGTTGGACTATGTATGATAATGCCATTTTGATATCTCTTTTGCATGCGTGACATCATGGAGATAATGAGTGATGTTTTTATATATATCAACTTTAGACAGATTATAGAATCACCTTGATTATGTGTCATACGTGACATACTCAGTCACATTTACCAGCTATATTTTGTACGATCCTTTACATTAGTTGACTGTTCGGGTGTTTTCGATTAATGGCTGATCGAAACACTCGAGGTTGGAGGTCCCATGATGAGTGGCTGGACTCCGCATTACAGGAGTTAACTATTCCCGCCGCCGTTCATTCAGGTATGCAGGTTACCAGCGAGTCCAGTTATTCTGGTCCCTAAGTGCAAGCTCCCACCGCCCGCTGGCAATCTCAGCGTCCCCCCGGCAAACCTCTACGTACGTTTGGCGAAAGCGGGAGCCCCTCGATAGAGGAATTCGCCAGAGACATTCGCTTCTATTGGAGATTCTATGAACTGGAGAATGTAGATAAGTTGAATGTTATTCTGGATAATGTTTCAGAATTGATAAGAAGGGAAATACGGATTCAAATGCTAACTGTACGCGACCCGGAACAGTTATTGGTGAGATTAGTAAGGGAGTTTGGTGACAATCGTTCCGCCCACGAACTGCTATCCGCCTTCTATAGGTCTCATCAAAGGGTTGGGGAATCAGGTTGCGATTTCTCCCATAGGTTAACTGACATCTACCATAAGATAGCGTAGGCGCAACGGGAAGAGGGTTTGGCAGTTATGGAGCCCCAGATATTAAGAGACCATTTTATCCAGTCGTTGAACGATCGCCTATGTGCGAAGATGTTGTCGGAAAACGTCCTCCAATTCCCAGCAACGTCCTTTCTCCAAAGTCGAGATGCGGCTTTACGATGGGAGCAGGATCCCATCCCCGCAACAGAACCCAGCACCAGGTCTCAGATGCGGATGATGCAAAGTCGCATAGTAGACCTAGAGAACAGAATGTTGAGGCGACAGTGTGACCAACCTTCACAATGTCAATCCCGTTCATTTAGCGAGACACCTCGGTCGGCTCAAAACGACTACGGTGCGGTAAATCGACCAAGGCGTTGTATGCGATGCAACAAGATGGGGCACGTGGAATGGGAGTGCAGAGGCCCTCCTTTAAACGGGAGCCACCCAGGGAGGGACACAACCCTGGGGGCCGGGGACATGGTCCATGAAAACCAGACCCTTGATACATATGATTTGATTGGTCATGGGTTGGGTGAAGAGCTGAATTTCTTACAAATTGGTTCCTGCGTATCAGTAGACAAGTGCCAGGAGGGGCAGAGTTGTATGTATGATTCAGTCAGTCGTGATTCGATGAAGGAGCCGAATTTCCTTCAAATTCGTCCCTGTATAACATAGATCGAGTGCCAGGAAGAACAAAGATATGATTGTAACGATTTAGTCAAGTGTGTGTCGAATGAAGAACAGAATTTCTTACAAATTTCGGAGGGCAAGTGTCAGGCGAAGCAAAGCAATGATACGATAGCATCAGTCGTTGATCGGTCAGGTGACGTGCCAAATTTCTTACTAAATTTTCCCTGTGTAGCAGAAGACATTTCCCAGGAAAGGCAAAAATATAAGATGAATGAATCATTCGTTCGTGAGACGAGTGAAGGGCAGGATATCGGACAAGATAATCCCTGTGTAACTGAGGATAGGGACCACGAAAAGAAAGATTGCGACATGAAGAAATCAGTCGTTAGTAGTTCGGGTGAGGAACAGAAGTTGGAACAAAATAGTCAATTGCCGCCCTCTGAAAAGTCCCTCCACGACAACGAACAACCAATAAGGTATTTAAGTTATGTTAATTTTAATCAATCAGAATTAAAACATGTGGGAAATCATAAACTTCAACCTCACGGAACACAAAGAGTAGCGTCAAAGAGTAGCGTCAAAGAGCATGAAAGCAAATCGTGGGAATTCTAAAACATGGTTTAAGATAGCAAACAATGTTAAAGCAAAAGTGAAACGGCAAGGAAATAATAAAACGATACGTGTTAATTCGAAAAAATTCAAACATGTATCGGACAACCCACTGGGCAATGTGCATATGTTTAAACGCAAGGTTGTTGACAATGGCAGTCAGTCAGGTAGAGTGAGGAGAAAAGCAAGGTGGTCTAAGTCCATCTTTAGAGGGGATACAGATGAGAATTTCAAACGGGAGCAGGTTCAAGGTTCACCGGTACAAAAGCCAAATGGTGTGCAAACTCTACAGTCTCTACCTACCTCATTTTCACTACTATCTATCTATAAACAACTACCTGTCTAGTCTGTTAGCTACTACCTTGGAGTTGGGGAGCGGTCATGCACGGTCCTAGTACAGTAGATTGTAGATTATGGTAGCCAACGAATGAATGGTGTGCTTGTTGTACAGTGCGTCAATTTACATATTACCCTGTATCCATCCATCTACAATTTGAACACGGATTATTTAGACATCACTAGTACGGCTAGGTCAAGCATTTAAGTATGTGAATGTCAATATGATAATAAGGAAATTTTTATTTGGTAAGAACCCCAGGGGAAGCAACGGAAGCAATGGAAACAATGGAAGCAATGAATATGATCAATAAATAGACGGTGTACAAGTATTAGGAGCTTAAAAAAAAAAAATTACCAAACACAGGATTCGAACCGAAGGATAAAAACGAAGCGTTTGGGAAAAACACTCCTCGTTTTTTTTTAAATTACCCGTTGGTTGTGTTCGTAAGAACGCTCAGGACGATGCATACCACCAACTAAGTAGAGAAGAACAGGTTGTCATTTTCGTCTACGAACAAGGCACAATAGGCTGAGGTACCATCTGTTTAACAAGTATAAAATAGGCCCATCTGACATATGTACATGTGGCACCAACAAAATGACAGAGACACATACTGCAAGAATGTCCAACATACACGGAACAGAGAGAAAACACATGGCCAATCCCCATATCAGCCCAAGACAAGCTATACGGAGATGTACATAGACTCCAGTTGATCACTAACTACTTTAAAAGTATACAAATCGATATCAGTCCAAGACAAGCTATACAGAGATGTACATAGACTCCAGTTGATCACTAACTACTTTAAAAGTATACAAATTGATGTCTGATAACGTTGGAAGAAGAAGCTATGCTAGGTAATGGGTGCCGTAAGAAATAAGAGTAAGTGGTTCGAATCTTGTGTTTGGTAATTCGCTTTTTCGGAAGCTCCTAATACTTGTACACTGTCTATATATTAATCTTAAATGTCCATACAAAGGAAGTCACTCCAGCATATATATATATATATATATATATAACATAGGAGATATAACGTCTCTAACGAAATAACAATTGTTGACCAGGAGACGAGAAAAGGTTGAACTGCTACTAATGTAGACGCACACTATGACACACGACATCAAACAACAGTACAGAGTTGAAATGTATATCAAATCATATATAGATCCGTGTGTTCCCGTTGCCCGAAAGGGAATCAAAGAATAGTATCACTGTAACCTACAAGGCATGTCGTAAGAGTCGAATGATGTAGGACCTAGGGAAGCTACCCTAGTAAATAAAATGCATCGCAGCAATGGGATGTGCTGGCCTACATGTAGGTGCACAACTGGCACAACGTACAATCGCTCTTATGCTTGGATCACACACAAATCACAGTGATTAACAAGTGGTCGATATGGAGCGTTTGAAGAGGAAGATATTGAAATGTATATCTGTTTTTGAACATAAGCGTTACAGAAGAGTCCTCCGTATATCATGGACAGAGAAGGGCACAAATGGGTCTATCCAGAAAGAACTCAATTTTTTATTTAAAAACTGGCTAATGCTACAAATAAAAAAATTGAAGTATTTTGAGCCTGTAAAGAGACACGAAGGGCGGAAGAAGACCGTCATGGAAGGAGATATGCCGGAAAAGAGGAAGACCACGGAGGATATGGATTCAGGATGTAACTGATGATTTGAGTGTGACGACTACAGAGGCGGGGGACATCTGACCTACGAGAGAGAGAAATTCTGAAGGACTCGTAACAGTCCTTGGAAAGTTCTGTTCAGAACACGATATTTGATGATGATGATACTGAATTAGCCAGTATATTGGCTATGCGTCATCTTAAAATATACATCGAGCCGGTATAACAGCTCAGAAGTCCGAATGGGTTAACTAAGTAAATATAAATGAGTACTGAATTAAAGACACACATACCTTTTGTTTGCTGTGTCGACCACCTTAATGTATGTCCGTGTTGTTGTAAGTCGCGTCCGTGCAGATCTACTATATGCGTGACATGATAGTTATTCACAATGTCCACAGGGCAAAGCGATAAATCTGTTCGAACAGAAGTTTTAAGTTTCCTAGATTCAACAATAGCCACTGGTATTGATTGTGTCTCTCATTCAACAATAGCCACTGGTATTGATTGTATCTCTCATTAAATCAAATAATTAATTATTGAACTCCCGAACCGGCTGTTCGTTCGTTTGTTAGTAAATGCCTAGCAAGACCAGGTAATAGACTTAAACGAACAAATCTCATGTATCGTCGTCACCAACAGAAGGTGTGTGTGTGCTTCTTGTAAATCCAAAGACGAGCCAATGAACGAAGGCTTGTCCCCCAACTTTAAAAAAAAAAAATTTATTGCGTTGCGTTGGCTCATACTGCTGTGACACCTTCCACACTTTAAATGTTTGGTATTTCAAATCTACGGAAGCATGCTTTAGCATGTTTAATATTTTCTTGAATATTCTATGTAATTTATTAACCTGTTTACAAAGAAGTAGTATCCTCTTTCTTTTAGTCTTTCTCTAGTTCATTCTTTCTGTCATATAAAGATGAATAGCAGTTCAAAAGAAAAGTGAGAAACCTATATTTCAGTGTGACGAACGAACACAAAGATAAGGGCAAATAAACTTATATTTCACTGTGACGAACACAAAGATAAGACAACTAAACTTATATTTCACTGTGACGAACACAAAGATAAGACAACTAAACTTGCATTACAATGTGACAAACACAAAGATAAGACAACTAAACTTATATTTCACTGTGACTGACGAACACAAATATATAATGACAACTAATACACAAGCCATATCTGACGGCCTCCACCACAACAACTCCCATCTGTTACCATTCTACAATATAACTCCATAGATGTGGTATTACAAGGTTGAGTTTTATGTTTCTAAAAACTTATCAGTAATCCTTCTGTACATATGTGCATCGAGACAACGACATCGAGCATGACTATGGAGATCACCGCAGCCTCCAGGGCTCTGTCATGGGTGGCTGAGCAACAGGTCATACGATTATCATATCAGACTCGATGAATATGCTTCAAAGGACTGAATCTGGAAGTATGCGTTTGGAATGGGTGGACACCATTCGGAGATCACATCTCAAGAAAATGACTTGGCTGTACACGCCTGGACATGCTGGAGTGCAGGGTAACGAGCGTGCTGACTTTCTTGCAAACAATGCCCCGACTCAAGCGGGCAGAAGAATGGACAGAGCCGATATCATCAATGCGGAATGCTCTCAATTATGTGACATGGTCAAGTCTCAGACACTGGAACGAGTTAGAGAATTAGGTGTCAAGTTTGAACATGTCAGAGAGTGTCGTCTTCGTGGTAGAGAGAGAAGAAATAGTAATCAACTTCTCATGGGTACGGTGAACAAATGGACTTTGGGATATCTGCTGCAGCGGAGGACAGAGCATGAATGGGAATGCCCAATGTGCCATGACGTCGATCTCATAACATAACATAACACAACATATGTGCATCCTATTACACAATGTAGGGTTAATGGGGCTTGAGTTATGCCTAAAAACCGACACCTATCATCTGGAGTTATAGAAAAAATCAATGAACAATGTCATCGTTATGTTTCATTAGGAAGTCTGAACTGAAATACCACCATTAAGTAAGGGAGGGTCTCTATGACGAAGTGATGAGGACAAAAAGCATATATGATTGTAAGTCCCCTTCGAGCACGTAGTTAGAAACAAGTTGTAGATAGTATAGTCATTCTATGGAGTTCTTCTTCTTCACCTTTCAACTCCCAACGGAGCACAGGTCTTCAACAAGCTTCTTCCTACTCTTCCTCTCTCCTGCCATCCCTTCCAATTCTTTCCATGTTTCACCTATCCTTTTAATATCAGCCTCCATCTCTCTTCTTCAGGTATGTCTAGAACTTCCCCTACTCCTCTTTCCCTGCGGGTTCCAAAATAGTGGCTGTCTTGCAATGATTTCGGTTGGTCTTCTCAATGTGTGTCTTATCTATTATTTGAGTTTCTCGTTTGTAATCATATTATACCGTGATCATAGACAGGCTAGCTTCTCTTCCTTAGCTCTTTCTTCACTGGTATCTGCTTAGTTCTTTCTTTGAGTTTCTCGTTTGTAATCATATTATACCGTGATCTCGGTCCTTCTATTCTACGTAAACATCCATTTATGACGATCTGTAGTTTTCTGGGGGAATCTATGGAGATAATGACCACTTAATTAATATGGGCAAGGACCTCTATATAAACAACCAGTTAGAACAAACACAGGTCTATCAGAAAAGTTCCACGTTGGACCAGGAGTGAGACAAGAATGCGTGCTATCACCACTGCTGCTCGTCCCATATATTGATCAAATCTGTAAAATAGCTAACACCAGCAAAGGAAACAACCTTGGGAACTCTTAAACGAATTTATTTTTGTTGACGATCAGACAATCATATCAACAACAGAGGAACAACTACAGCAACACCGACTCCAGTTAACATGAAACGAATACAATAGGAGAATAAACATCAACAAAACCGAATTAAGGACATTCGCTAGAGAGAAAAACACTACCAATATCTCCATCGACAAGCGCCCATTTAAATATTTCAGAGACGTTACATACCTAGAGAGCATTTATTTAGCAAACGGAAGAATAACCAACGAAATAATGCCAGATGACGCCAATGATAGGACAAATGACAGCAATTTTAAAATGCAAACATGTCACCATGAACACTAAAAGAGCATTGTACAACATAGCCGTCCTCCCAACATTATGCTATTAGTGACAAATCTGGATGCTGACATCAAACAATAGAAGAAAATTAGTCACGACAGAGATTAAATGTGTACGCAGAATGCTGGGAGTATCAAGAAGAGACCGGTTTAGATATGCAGACGTCAGGAAAAAAGTGAGTACAACATTAGTACTGAGCTTTATCAAGAAACAACAAATTAAAGGGTACGGCGCATAAGCAAATTATGAACAGACAGTCCGCCTCAGAGTGCAATGTTACTCCTATACAGTGGACATAAAGCAAAAGGCTGTCCACGAAAAAGATGGAACTCCGAGATAACAGAAGCGACGAAAAACATCATTTAGGAAGCGCATACAAAAGTCAGTTATAAAAATACCTTCTTATGCTGACGCTGAGAGGTAAAACAGGGTTAGAGGAAATAAGAAAGAACAATACTATACAGATACAATGGTTTCAAGAACAAAGGTAGTTCAGGTAAATGATGGACCTCAGAAATATCAAAGGCGGTAGGAAACATATACGAGGCGCACTCGAGGGTCCTTGTCAGAACTCGTCGCATGCACTGAAATGCGTAATAGAGATAGAGAATAGATAAATAAAGATAGATAATCCCGTGTGTAACATTTGTCCAAACATTTCCCCTTCATGCACTAACTCAAACGTCTAATGCAGTGGTTCTCAAAGATTGTGCCCATTGGAGCACGCTATGAAATCTCAGATCAGGAATCGTCAACACTGTGTCAGCGGGTACCAGGGTCAAAAATCGTCAAGACACATCAGGCCCGTGCTCATAGGCAGAAATGAATTGATGAATAAAAGTACGTAGCATTTTCCAATTATTTCTGTATTTCTTTGCTTTTTGCATCTTATTTGTTAAGTTTGTGTGTATAGTGCGCCTACGATTTTTGGTAGTACTTCAAGCGTGCCACGACTTCAACAAGTTTGAGACCCACTGGTCTAATGACCTTAACACAGAACATCTCATCTAAATAAATAAGCTTAAGATGGAGTGCCTAGTCCTAACAGAGACGAACTATATAACGTCGAGTCCGTGTTCAGTGGGAGCTCATAAACACATTCTTTGCAGTTTAAAACAGATACAGGGCGATTCCTCGCGCTCCTCGTAGAGCATAGGGCTTCAACAGTTGTTCTCCCCTTTTGCAGGTCTCTGAATGTTTTCTTTATGACTTCCCATGATAGTCCAGCATCATTTAGTTCATTCAGATGATTCCGTCTCCAGGACTATTTAGAACGTTCGTTTTCCTTGCGGGTTCCACTCAAGTGCTTGTCTAGTGACACTGGGAACAACATCAAGTGCTTGTCTAGTGACACTGGGAACAACATCAAGTGCTTGTCTAGTGACACTGGGAACAACATCAAGTGCTTGTCTAGTGACACCTGGAAACAACATCAAGTGCTTGTCTAGTGACACTGAGAACAACATCAAGTGCTTGTCTAGTGACACTGGGAACAACATCAAGTGCTTGTCTAGTGACACCTGGGAACAACATCAAGTGCTTGTCTAGTGACACTGGGAACAACATCAAGTGCTTGTCTAGTGACACTGGGAACAACATCAAGTGCTTGTCTAGTGACACTGGGAACAACATCAAGTGCTTGTCTAGTGACACTGGGAACAACATCAAGTGCTTGTCTAGTGACACTGGGAACAACATCAAGTGCTTGTCTAGTGACACCTGGAAACAACATCAAGTGCTTGTCTAGTGACACTGAGAACAACATCAAGTGCTTGTCTAGTGACACTGGGAACAACATCAAGTGCTTGTCTAGTGACACCTGGGAACAACATCAAGTGCTTGTCTAGTGACACTGGGAACAACATCAAGTGCTTGTCTAGTGACACTGGGAACAACATCAAGTGCTTGTCTAGTGACACCTGGGAACAACATCAAGTGCTTGTCTAGTGACACCTGGGAACAACATCAAGTGCTTGTCTAGTGACACTGGGAACAACATCAAGTGCTTGTCTAGTGACACTGGAAACAACATCAAGTGCTTGTCTAGTGACACTGGAAACAACATCAGTACTGAACTTCATCAAGAAACAACATCAGTACTGAACTTCATCAAGAAACAACATCAGTACTGAACTTCATCAAGAAACAACATCAGTACTGAACTTCATCAAGAAACAACAAATGAAATGGTTGGAACACATAAGCAGATTACCTACAACCTGAAAGAGAAATGCTACTCCGATACAGTAGATACAACGCAAAAGGCCGAAAGACACTGTTTATGAAATACACACAAAAATCCGTTCTAGAAATCTATTCTTATCTTGTGAGGCACCCTAACAATCCTTCGGAATTTCTCCCACTCAAAGGTCTCTGCGGCCGTCCTGCTCAAATCATCAGTTACATCCTTAATCCATTTTTTCCGGGGTCTTCCTCCTCACTATTTTGCCGAGATTGCCTTTTTGTGAAAGTCTTTTGCCATTCTTCATGTCTTTATATATTGAAACACGTCAAAACAAAGTAATGTCGTTTTACATAGTACAAAAACAAAGTAATGTCGTTTTACATAGTACAAAAACAATATGCAGCGACGTTTCGATCAAAAGATCTTTATCAAGCAAAGGATACAACAAAAGTGAAGAAATTCAGACTTCTAAACGGCAGACATGACATATACAATCAGACAATAAATCATTCTTCTTCTCTTCCACCATTTACTGCTTTAAAGAAGTGTTGGCCCGTCTGCCCAGCGTGTTCGTAGCGCGTTGGACTACGGTGACTATCCTCTGTGTGTGCGGGTTCAATTCCGCGGGATGGCAGAAAAAGCCACAGATTCCCCAGATTTACGGTGTTCGTGGCACCGAACCGAAGAGCTGAAAAGCTCAAGTGCTTCTGGATCGGAAAAAAAAAAGAAGTGTTGGGGAAACGTAGTGATCTTGTGTGTGCTTGTTTTAAGGCACTTTGTAAGCTGATATTCATTTTTGTAAGGCTGTTCTTAATGCCGTCGCTCCAGCTTTTGCGTGGTTTTCCTCTTGTTTTGTACTCATTATACTTTTTCTGTGTGGCTCTCTGTGGTAGGCGAGACCAGGGCATTCTTGTCATGTAAATAATAATAATAATTCCTCTCGTACCGTTATACGTTACATAGGGACTGCAAGTAATTTCTCTATACCGCTCTATCCTGAGCAACTCGCTCAATCTCCTCCATGGAACTGAGACCGATATTTCTTGCCTCTCTCAGCAAAGTTCGTTTCAGGGTCTCCTTAGGTCGTCATCTCTTTCTTGAACCCTTTGCATCCCACATGAGTGCCTGCTTGGATATTCGTTGATCATTTCTCCTCAAGGTGTGTCCAACATATCTCCATCTTCTCTTTCTTATAACAGTTGTCACTAGTGGTTGACAAGACATTTCTCTGATTTCATCACTTCTGAATTCATTCCATTTTATATTCATTATTTTTCGCAGACATCTATTTTCAAATGCATTCAACTTGCTTTCTATATCTTTAGTCATTTCCAACCCTCGCTGGCATATGTTAGGATTGATACAACTTTTGAACTGAAAATTCGTAATTTAGTTTTAATACTATATAACTTGCAGTTCCATATTTTTTAGACTTTTAAAAGCTGATGCTGCTTTGCCAATTCGTATCATAATTTCTTTTTAACATTTCCTGTGCAATCAAAATTGCTACCTAAATAGGTGAACTGCCCTGTTATTTTTATCATTTTAGATTCCAGGGTGATATCTGCATTACTTGCCATAGGTGTCTTCATTATATTTGTTTTTTCATAGCTTATCTGCAGTCCAACTTTTGATGCTATAGATGACAAGTTATCTGTTTTTCTTTGCATATCTTGGTTGTTTCTACTTAACAAGGCAGTATCATCTGCAAAATCCAAATCTTCTAGTTGACTATTTTCTACCCAATCGATGCCAGTTTCGCCACTGCAACATTTTCGCATCACCCAGTCAATGTCCTCTTCGAATAATAGCGGAGATAGAATACAGCCTTGCTTTACTCCGGTTTCAACCATAAACAAGTCGCTGTGTCCACCATCAGTGCGAACTGCACACTGTGAACCATCATAGAGGCTCTTAATAATGTTTATTATTTCGTCTGGTACTCCATAGCATCTCAGAATATTCCACAGGGAGATTCTGTGTAGACTATCAAAAGCTTTTTTTAAATTTATTAAATTTAGTATAGGTGGTTGTTGCTTCTCAATATGTTCCTCCAAAATTAGTCGTAGGGTAATTATTTGGTCTAAGCAGCTTCTCCCAGGTCTAAAACCAGCGTGTTCTTTCAGGGCTGCGCCCACTGCTAATTTGATTCTATTAATGATTTTGCAGAAAGTCTTGGTCATTACTGATAATAGGGTGATCCCTCTCCAGTTGTTGCAATCTTTGAGATCACCTTTCTTGGGGATCTTAACAATTATTCCCTTTTTCCATTGATCTGGGACAGTTTCTTCATCCCATACTTTATTAAATAGTTCTTGAGCCTGGCTAATAGTTGTATCATCAGCCGCTTTGAGAATTTCTGCAGTAATGTTGTCATCACCCGCTGCCTTATTGTTTATCAATGAACGGATTGCCTCTTTGATCTGAGCTACACTTATCATTTCTTCGTTAATTGGTAGAGAGCTGTTTCTTGCCTCTTCGTCAAACTTGAGTAGTACTGGTTGATCAGGTCTATTTAATATTTCTTCAAAATGTTGTAAGGCTGTTCTTAATGCCGTCGCTCCAGCTTTTGCGTGGTTTTCCTCTTGTTTTGTACTCATTATACTTTTTCTGTGTGGCTCTCTGTGGTAGGCGAGACCAGGGCATTCTTGTCATGTAAATAATAATAATAATTCCTCTCGTACCGTTATACGTTACATAGGGACTGCAAGTAATTTCTCTATACCGCTCTATCCTGAGCAACTCGCTCAATCTCCTCCATGGAACTGAGACCGATATTTCTTGCCTCTCTCAGCAAAGTTCGTTTCAGGGTCTCCTTAGGTCGTCATCTCTTTCTTGAACCCTTTGCATCCCACATGAGTGCCTGCTTGGATATTCGTTGATCATTTCTCCTCAAGGTGTGTCCAACATATCTCCATCTTCTCTTTCTTATAACAGTTGTCACTAGTGGTTGACAAGACATTTCTCTGATTTCATCACTTCTGAATTCATTCCATTTTATATTCATTATTTTTCGCAGACATCTATTTTCAAATGCATTCAACTTGCTTTCTATATCTTTAGTCATTTCCAACCCTCGCTGGCATATGTTAGGATTGATACAACTTTTGAACTGAAAATTCGTAATTTAGTTTTAATACTATATAACTTGCAGTTCCATATTTTTATTTAGACTTTTAAAAGCTGATGCTGCTTTGCCAATTCGTATCATAATTTCTTTTTAACATTTCCTGTGCAATCAAAATTGCTACCTAAATAGGTGAACTGCCCTGTTATTTTTATCATTTTAGATTCCAGGGTGATATCTGCATTACTTGCCATAGGTGTCTTCATTATATTTGTTTTTCATAGCTTATCTGCAGTCCAACTTTTGATGCTATAGATGACAAGTTATCTGTTTTTCTTTGCATATCTTGGTTGTTTCTACTTAACAAGGCAGTATCATCTGCAAAATCCAAATCTTCTAGTTGACTATTTTCTACCCAATCGATGCCAGTTTCGCCACTGCAACATTTTCGCATCACCCAGTCAATGTCCTCTTCGAATAATAGCGGAGATAGAATACAGCCTTGCTTTACTCCGGTTTCAACCATAAACAAGTCGCTGTGTCCACCATCAGTGCGAACTGCACACTGTGAACCATCATAGAGGCTCTTAATAATGTTTATTATTTCGTCTGGTACTCCATAGCATCTCAGAATATTCCACAGGGAGATTCTGTGTAGACTATCAAAAGCTTTTTTTAAATTTATTAAATTTAGTATAGGTGGTTGTTGCTTCTCAATATGTTCCTCCAAAATTAGTCGTAGGGTAATTATTTGGTCTAAGCAGCTTCTCCCAGGTCTAAAACCAGCGTGTTCTTTCAGGGCTGCGCCCACTGCTAATTTGATTCTATTAATGATTTTGCAGAAAGTCTTGGTCATTACTGATAATAGGGTGACCCCTCTCCAGTTGTTGCAATCTTTGAGATCACCTTTCTTGGGGATCTTAACAATTATTCCCTTTTTCCATTGATCTGGGACAGTTTCTTCATCCCATACTTTATTAAATAGTTCTTGAGCCTGGCTAATAGTTGTATCATCAGCCGCTTTGAGAATTTCTGCAGTAATGTTGTCATCACCCGCTGCCTTATTGTTTATCAATGAACGGATTGCCTCTTTGATCTGAGCTACACTTATCATTTCTTCGTTAATTGGTAGAGAGCTGTTTCTTGCCTCTTCGTCAAACTTGAGTAGTACTGGTTGATCAGGTCTATTTAATATTTCTTCAAAATGTTCTGCCCATCTTTTCTTCTGCTCGGTATTTGATGTTAGAACTTTACCATCTTTACTCTTGATTGGGTCACCATTTGAAACAAAAGTTCCAGTAAGTTGTTTTAGTGTATTGTATAGCATTTTACTGTTTCCATTCTTAGCTGTCTTTACCCCTTCTTCAGTCAGTCGATTGACATATGCTCTTTTATCTCTTCTAGCCTCTCTTTTCACTTCCTTGTCTTTTAGTCTATATTCCTCTTTAGCTTGGGTTTCATCTGTTGCATTATGAGTATTAAATATCGCTAGTTTCATCTTTCTTCTTTCTTGAATACATTTCCAGGTGTCGTCACTTATCCAGGGTTTTCTATCTTTCACCTTTAATCCTGCGCTACTATTTGCTGTCCCCAATAGTGTGTCCTTTATCTTAGTCCATTTGTCTTCAATGTTCTGTTCATTTTCACCATTGAGTAACTCGAACCTATTCTTAAGTTCGAGCTGATATTCCTCTTTTACTTCTTTATTTTGTCGCCTTTGACTGTCTATTTGCAGTTGTTCTTTTTTAGCACGATGAATGTTCAATTTCAGTTTCAATTATTTACCTATGCATAAATTATGATCCCTTCCTACATCTGCCCCTCTGTATGCAAGGGCGTCCATCAATGATGTTCTAAATTGTGTATTTATGCACATATAGCCAATTTGGTTCCTGGTCACTCCATCAGGTGAGTGCCAAGTAAGTTTATGAATTTCCTTATGTGCAAAGATGGTACCTCCAATTACTAAGTTTGACAGCATACATAACTCAGCCAGTCTTTCTCCATTCTCATTCATTGTGTTTATTCCTTGTTTTCCTATAGCTCTCTCTACCCTTACATTATCACTTCCAACCTTGGTTAATTTGATCTTGTAGTTGCTCATAAAACGTGTCTTTCTTATCATAGTCGGCCTCGTTTGTTGGTGCATAACACTGAAGTATTGTCATATTGACATGCCTGGTACTGAAGCGGGATTTGATTATCCGACTCGAGATGGGTTCCCATTCTAACATGCTCTTTGCTACTCTAGGTGTCATCATTTTACCCACTCCTTCAAAATGCTTACCATCCTCTCTCCCTGAATATATGAAAGTTAATCCACTAACTACTCTTCTATCTGTTCCAGGCCATCTCACCTCACTTAACCCCAGTATGTCCAGCTCGTATCTCTTCATTTCTTCTGCAATTTGGGCTGATTTTGTAGCCGTGGCCATCGTTCTCATTCCAAAATCCAATTTTAGTGTGTGATTTTGAGCCAAGTAATGTACGAGTCGGGTTGCTGACTTCCGCAAAGCGGCTTTCATCGGCAACCGTCATTGATGCACTAGGTGCACCGCACACCACAAGGCTGGTCGGTTTACCGGTATGGCGTCCTTTCTTACAAGTTTCTGTAGCTGTTTGAATTTCTTGTGATGAGGTAGCTGGCCTCACGCACAAGTCCTCCTCCTTTTCATCCGGGCTTGGAACCGGCATTGGCAGAGTTATTCTTGTCATATGTCCAAATCTCTTGGTCTTTTATGAATTGCATGACTTGTTTCACATCCAGTTTTCTTCTGATTTCTTCATTTCTAATTTTGTCTCTTATTGTCACACCTGCAGCTCTTCTAAGACACCTCATCTCTTTCATTATGATTTCCCGCTCATTAGCTGCTGTTATTGACCATGTTTGACACTGGTAACATAGTGTTGGTCAGAAAATCGTTCTTATGAGATTTGCTTTAGTTTTTAGCGGTATCTCTTTACATGACAACAGTGATGTTAAATGTCCCAGTACTTGGTTAGCTTTTGTGCAACGATTGCTGATTCCGCTATCAATACTTCCATCTGCTGTGAAAATTGCTCCTAAGTATTTGGCCTCAATTGTTTGTTTTATTTCTATGTTCTGGAGTTTTCTGGTTTTCTGGTTGTCTACTTATTGCCATTGTCTCTGTCTTTATTATATTTATTTTCATGTTGTACTCCTCACCCTTGATGTTAACTAAGCTCAAATGGTTCTGGAGAGATTCTTCATTTTCTGCTACCAGTACTTGATTATCTGCAAATAAAAGTTCTGAAATATTATTTTCTTCCTCTATTCCTGCTTCTCTACTTATATTATAAACAGCAGTGGGGAGAGCACACATCACTATCTAACTCCTGAGTTTACTATGAATGTTTTTGATGTTCCAGCTTTTGTTCTTATGTAACTTTTATTTGAAATGTATAAACTCTTGCAGACCTTGATGAGATGTTTGCTGATTCCATATTTTCTTAGACAATCATATAAAGTCTAAAGGAACCCTTTCATACCTCGTGGTATATAGGGCAATACAGTGTTAGGCCTGTATTTTCATTGACCGTCGGCACACGATGGGTGATGTGGTCAGCATCACGCTGGCCGCCTTTACTTTCCCAGAGCATGTCTGGTACCCAGTTGAGGCTGGGTCGACCTGAGAACCGTCGCGGTCGGTAAAATTCTACGCGCACTGCGGAGTTGAACTCAGACCACCAGCCTTGAGAAGCGAGTTCACTAACAACTACGCTACCGCGGCTCTCTGACAATCACATAAATAATAATAAATAAATCATTAACATGAAAATACGTGATTAAAAACGAAATCCTTTCTTTCTTTTCCTTTTTTTCTATTTTCTCCAATTATGTTTTGCTTCACATCGTCAGGATAAAAAGAGATTTCTAGAATGGGCCCTTGTGTGTGCTTCATAAATAGTGTCTTTTGTCGCCTCTGTTATCTCCGAGGTCCATCTTTTGCGTGGCCTGCATTTTGTTTTGTATCCAATTGTATCGGATTGTATCCATTGCTTTTTGGGGTGCACTGCCTCTTGGTAATCTGCTTATGTGGCCGAACCATTTAATTTGTTGTTTCTTGATGAAGTTTAGTATTGGTGTTGTACACGCTTTGTTCCTGATGTCTTCATTTCAACCGGTGTCTTCTTGTTACCCCCAGCATTCTGCGTAAGCACTTCATTTCTGTTGTGACTAGTTTTCTTCTATCATTTGTGAAAAACGAAATAAATGTTAAAAAATGTCACGAAAGATGAAATATTTTGGCCTTGTTAAGCGTCACGGTAGTTTGAAGAGAACGGTATTGGACGGTATAGTTTCTGGTGTACGAGGTAGACGACGAAATGACGAATGTGGCTAGTTTGAAGAGAACGGTATTGGACGGTATAGTTTCTGGTGTACGAGGTAGACGACGAAATGACGAATGTGGCTAGTTTGAAGAGAACGGTATTGGACGGTATAGTTTCTGGTGTACGAGGTAGACGACGAAATGACGAATGTGGCTAGTTTGAAGAGAACGGTATTGGACGGTATAGTTTCTGGTGTACGAGGTAGACGACGAAATGACGAATGTGGCTAGTTTGAAGAGAACGGTATTGGACGGTATAGTTTCTGGTGTACGAGGTAGACGACGAAATGACGAATGTGGCTAGTTTGAAGAGAACGGTATTGGACGGTATAGTTTCTGGTGTACGAGGTAGACGACGAAATGACGAATGTGGCTAGTTTGAAGAGAACGGTATTGGACGGTATAGTTTCTGGTGTACGAGGTAGACGACGAAATGACGAATGTGGCTAGTTTGAAGAGAACGGTATTGGACGGTATAGTTTCTGGTGTACGAGGTAGACGACGAAATGACGAATGTGGCTAGTTTGAAGAGAACGGTATTGGACGGTATAGTTTCTGGTGTACGAGGTAGACGACGAAATGACGAATGTGGCTAGTTTGAAGAGAACGGTATTGGACGGTATAGTTTCTGGTGTACGAGGTAGACGACGAAATGACGAATGTGGCTAGTTTGAAGAGAACGGTATTGGACGGTATAGTTTCTGGTGTACGAGGTAGACGACGAAATGACGAATGTGGCTAGTTTGAAGAGAACGGTATTGGACGGTATAGTTTCTGGTGTACGAGGTAGACGACGAAATGACGAATGTGGCTAGTTTGAAGAGAACGGTATTGGACGGTATAGTTTCTGGTGTACGAGGTAGACGACGAAATGACGAATGTGGCTAGTTTGAAGAGAACGGTATTGGACGGTATAGTTTCTGGTGTACGAGGTAGACGACGAAATGACGAATGTGGCTAGTTTGAAGAGAACGGTATTGGACGGTATAGTTTCTGGTGTACGAGGTAGACGACGAAATGACGAATGTGGCTAGTTTGAAGAGAACGGTATTGGACGGTATAGTTTCTGGTGTACGAGGTAGACGACGAAATGACGAATGTGGCTAGTTTGAAGAGAACGGTATTGGACGGTATAGTTTCTGGTGTACGAGGTAGACGACGAAATGACGAATGTGGCTAGTTTGAAGAGAACGGTATTGGACGGTATAGTTTCTGGTGTACGAGGTAGACGACGAAATGACGAATGTGGCTAGTTTGAAGAGAACGGTATTGGACGGTATAGTTTCTGGTGTACGAGGTAGACGACGAAATGACGAATGTGGCTAGTTTGAAGAGAACGGTATTGGACGGTATAGTTTCTGGTGTACGAGGTAGACGACGAAATGACGAATGTGGTTAGTTTGAAGAGAACGGTATTGGACGGTATAGTTTCTGGTGTACGAGGTAGACGACGAAATGACGAATGTGACAGCAGAACATAAAAAGAAACATTGAACATGATACTGGAAGAGGTGGGACAACTTGCTATAGACAGAAAGTTTTTCAGGTTGGCTGTGATGAAAGCGATGATCCGCAAGGGACATATTATACTACGTGCAATTAAAAATACAACGCACCACATCTAACGCACCAAACATCTCTTAGCATTCAACGTCAATGTGAATCGGTGCACATCATTCATAAAATAGTCTCAGTGCTTGTATATCATTTCCGTTCAATATATATGGCCTTTTTCATCTTTACAGACGGTCAATTATCAAGTGTTTTACTGTGACAACTTTACAGACGGTCAATTGGCAAGTGTTTTACTGTGACAACTTTACAGACGGTCAATTGGCAAGTGTTTTACTGTGACAACTTTACAGACGGTCAATTGGCAAGTGTTTTACTGTGACAACTTTACAGACGGTCAATTGGCAAGTGTTTTACTGTGACAACTTTACAGACGGTCAATTGGCAAGTGTTTTACTGTGACAACTTTACAGACGGTCAATTGGCAAGTGTTTTACTGTGACAACTTTACAGACGGTCAATTGGCAAGTGTTTTACTGTGACAACTTTACAGACGGTCAATTGGCAAGTGTTTTACTGTGACAACTTTACAGACGGTCAATTGGCAAGTGTTTTACTGTGACAACTTTACAGACGGTCAATTGGCAAGTGTTTTACTGTGACAACTTTACAGACGGTCAATTGGCAAGTGTTTTACTGTGACAACTTTACAGACGGTCAATTGGCAAGTGTTTACTGTGACAACTTTACAGACGGTCAATTGGCAAGTGTTTTACTGTGACAACTTTACAGACGGTCAATTGGCAAGTGTTTTACTGTGACAACTTTACAGACGGTCAATTGGCAAGTGTTTTACTGTGACAACTTTACAGACGGTCAATTGGCAAGTGTTTTACTGTGACAACTTCTGAGTTTGCGCTTTTCTCTCTTGTCGTTCAGCTCGTACATAAGTCTCTTCTCAAAGACTCTGCACCCTTTCGTAATTTGGCTTTCCACGCAACTCTGTCATCAGCTAGTCCCTCCCATGTGCTGGGACCTATAGAAAAGTTTTCATTGAGGCTTTGCAGACATCTTTATATCTGAGCAGTGGTCTGCCCTGGTGCCTCTTCCTCCGAAAGTTCACAGAACAACATTTGTTTTGGTATGCGGCAAGTTTCCATTCTTCTCACATGTCCCAACCATCTTAGTCGTCTACTGCTGATCATGCCCATGATGGAAGGCAGTTTGCACGTTGCAGTACTTCAGAGTTGGTTATCTTGTCGTACCACCTGATGTTCATTATCTTGCGGAGACATCGACGGTAAAAGATGTTAAGTCTCCTCTCCTGCCTTGATTGAGTAGGATGTCCATGTTTCTGAGCCATATAGTAAAGAACTAATTACACAGGCTCGATATATTTGAGTCTTCGTCTGCAATGTCAATTTTTTTTTTTCCCACGCTCGCTTTGATAGTATGCCGAATGTAGTAGCCGCACTCCTATACGAGCGTTGATTTCTTCATCAAGAGAAAGGCTTGCAGTGACCGTGGACCCGAGATAGCACAATTTTTGAACTGGTGTTAGATGGTTGCCATTTAAAGTGATATTTGTTGTGTTACCTCCTTGACATAATACAACTGTTTTGGAGACACTTATTGTCAGAGAAAATAGGTCGCATGCCTTTGACAAATTATTAATTAGACATTGCAGTGTAGTCTCACTGTGGGCGACTAAGGCAGCATCATCAGCGAAAAGGAGGTAATTGAGAAGACTGTGTTCAATATAGAAGACTGTGTATTATGAATAAGGAAACATTTTAAATGTGCTTGCAACAGACATGTCTAATTCTTCCAAATACAACGGCATGTGATCAAGGTGAAATAACTACATCAACACTTTCACGTTTCCAAATTAGTTGTTTGTATGTTGCATGCTTACCTTCTCCTGGTTGTTCTTCAGCCAGTACCAGATTTTGTGCAACTATGTCCAGCTGAATGGTTCGGACCTGGATGCAAGTTAAAATGCTATTGCGCCTATCCCAGCACATGTAACTCATTTGGAATATGCTCAAATAACGGTCGATGCAAATATCACTACTTCGGTCCAAGTTGCCAGTATGTGGACATATTGTCGTGGAATGCTGAATCGTTTGTTCCTGGTTATTTACGTGATTATACTGATGCAACTTGCAATCAAAACGCAAATGCAATCACAGTTGATGTGTCCATAACTAGGCCAACACATTTTACCTGGTTTAGGATAATCGTAAATGATGCCAGGTATGTTCGACATTTTACTACAACATTCAATAATGGAAAAACTTGTTGGAACGAGAAAAAGTATATAGTAAACAACACCACGTTAGACGTCACGTGTGATACTCAGGTTCTTCTGACCACTCTACGAGTTTCAGGAGCCATAGCACCAAGTATATGTGATATTTATATCAGTGCTGGACGTAACATAGCACTTAAGCAGGACACATGGCAATCGAGCAATTTTAATATCAATCCGATCAATTATAGATCAATTGTAACGCTGTTGATGGTAACAGGAATGGGGAAATTAACCCAATGGGACTGTAGAGCCGATATATCGGTTCAGAGTAATGTTAATGATGTCGCGAAACCGATATATCGGCTTTTGGATGTTTGTTTACGGAAACGAATGTATCTTCATAACCCATTTACTAAAGTTAAAAAAATCTTCAGAAACTAAAAGTACAAATATGTAGGTACATTACAATCTCTTTTTAATAAAGATTTGAAAGAGGGAAAGCAGTGTATTTTTGTGTTCAAGTCAAGACTTTTTTAAAAACGTTAATGTTTCCAACGATGCTTACAGTGTAATCTTGAGTACTGTTAGATCAAATTATAACTTGTGATAGTAATGAAGAAGATTTAATTGATGGTAATAATGATATTTGATTGTTTATGAAATACAGTATCGATAGTTGTAAGTTTAATGTAATAATTGCATCTAAAGAATGGGCGTTCCACATTCTATTTATTGACGTGTCCGCACTAAAAAGTGAATATTTTAAAAACTACTGCACCTAGTTAGATGAAACTTATAGAATATGTACGCATATGGATTATCTTCATTTAACTGCTACTTCTGGAAACATCTATGAATATTAAGATGTAATACAAACCTGAGAGTAAAAATATTGTTTATTATTTTTTGTTTTTCAAAATAGTCATGCTACAATAATCTAATTTTCTCAAACATATATCACCTGATGTAAAATATTATTATATTAATGTATTCTACATTCAATTATCAACAATTATATATATAATATGTCATACTTTAGAGAAACAGTACTAGAGTTATAAAGGTTTAAACTACTTGATATTGAATGTTAAATTTGAATCGCAAAATAAATGCATCCAGAGGTCAAAATAATACAGAGCGAAAGGGTTAATAATGGCTCTTGTTCTCAATCACAAGCAGAAGCAAGTGGTCCACATTGGGGTGTCAAGTTCAGTAAACCAGACATAATTGCTTTAATTAATGTAATTAACACGGAGAATAATCAACACCAACTCCAAGGAATAGATCTGCGAATGTATGATAGGGACGACAATATAGACAATACCTTTATTAACAACAGTATACTTAGGCAATATTCATTTACTGCTAGCTCACTTACACCAATCAGTTACATAGTGATCAGACAGTCTACACAAATGAGTATCTCTGAACGAACGTTGACACTTTGCGAGGTGGAAACATATGGCGACCCAATTTGTCCTGATGACAGGTACGGAATTTTCTGTGAAGGGCACTGTATCTGCAACAAAACTGATGCATGTAATTTCGTGACTGGTGCTTGTACTTTAGGATGCCGACCTGGTTTTTATGGATTCAATTGTTCGTCTAGTTGCAGTGAGAACCAGGTACGCTTGGGTCTATGATCGAGTTCACTACCGCTTGAGCTACAGACGCTCACATTGTAAATGTTTCACTAATGGTTCACTCTTTAACCACGACCGACCTAATAATGGCCTCAGCGCTGGGGGCGGCCATATTGCCATTTGACGTCATAGGCTGAGGCGCTGTTTTCTCACAGACTAACTATTGTCTGTTACTATTGCGAAACGCTGATCTAGACAATACATCTTGCAGATGTTAGAAACTTGTTGTTGGATGCATGTGTATATTACAGAAGATGTTTTCTGATGAATAGATCATGTTCCCCGTGTACTAATGGTTACTTTGGAGACAAGTGTGATGAAGAATGTTTGCCAGGCACTTTCGGAACAAACTGTGAGTCAAACTGTTCTAACGGTTGCGCCGAGATATGTAATAGCACAAATGGGCACTGCACTTGTAAGACCGGTTTCAACGTATCACAATGTTCAGAAAACAATTGTCCGAAAACCATGTACGGACTTTTATGTGACAAAAGATGTTCTTGCAACGAAGTTGAAATATGTGATTCTCTCACTTGTGTATGTAGTCTGGGATGTCAGCCTGGTTTTTATGGTCTCAATTGTTCGTCTAGTTGCAGTGAGAACTGTCTTTATGAAGTCTGCAATTATTATTCTGGATATTGTTTACAGTGCGTCCCTGGCTATGTTGGAAATGTGTGCGAAGAAGAATGTATGCACGGAACGTTCGGTTCACAATGTCAGTCTAACTGCTCTATATCCTGCTTTAACATATGTAACATCAGAGATGGTCGGTGCACCTGTAAAAATAATTACAAAGGCTTAATGTGTACAGAATGCGACCGCGGATTTTTTGGAAAGAATTGTGACCAGTCTTGCTCAACGTCATGTTATAAAAAATTATGCAACATATCTTCAAGAGCATGTTTGTTGTGCATGGGAGATCGTGTGGGACCTGATTGTGAATCATGTAAACCGTCATTTTATGGAATACATTGTGAGTTGAAGTGTTCTGTACATTGTATAAATGGAACTTGCCATCCATTATCCGGTCTATGCCCTGCTTGTATAAGGGGCTTTCGTGGACGGATGTGTATGAATGCTGTAGATAAACCAGTTGCTTGGATTGCTCCACTTTCACTAGTTCCGTTTTTGCTTCTCTTGTTTTTTTGTAGTCCTGGTGGAGGAGATGACGAGGACTACGATGATGATTATGAGAACGATGATTCCTTAATGACATTTTGAGTATACAGAATATTATCAACACATTTTTCAAATAAATCTTTGTACACTTTTAACAATTGAGTGATGTTTAATAAGTTGATGACGTTACAGTTTTTTTTTCTTTTTCTGTTTCGAATGTTCCATATCAATCACTTGTTTAACCACTCTTTGTGATCTGTATGTGATCCGAGCCTAAGTGCGATTGTAACTTGTGCCAGTTATGTGCCTACAAGAAGGCTAGCACATCCGATGTCTGCGCTACTATTATTTACTAAGGTAGCTGCCCAATGTCCCTACCTGAGTCGTCTCAAACAATATGCCTTGTAGGCCACAGTGTTACGATTCTTTGCTCCCTTTCGACCCAGTCAACAAATTGGGGACTGAATTAGTATAAGGCATCATGGAAAAAATATTTGGAATGAAACATGCACAGAGGTATTAGGAAAGAAGGAGCGGAATCATAAGGCATGGATAACTCCAGAAGCTCTCAAGGAAATAGAAGAAAGGAAAAAGAGGAAAGCAGATTTAAATAATAGCAAAACTAGAACTGCCAAAGCCATAGGCCAGGAAAAGTACACAGAAGCTAGCAAGAAAGTGAAGAAACAAATAAAGTTAGATAAAAGACAATACGTAGAAGATCTAGCAAGAGAAGCAGAGGTAGCTGCAGGAAAGGAAACCTTAGGGATCTTTACAATATCACTAGAAAGCTAGGAGGAAAATACAGACCATCAAATGGGTTGATCAAAAATAGTAGTGGGAAAACTATCACTAATGTTAGAGACCAAATGGAAAGATGGATGGAATACTTCAAGGAACTCCTGAACAGACCAGCACCTACAAACCCCCAGATATCCAACCGGCAGAAATTGACTTGGACATCAACTGTGAGAAACCATCCAAGGAGGAGATTAGTAAAGCCATTAAACTTTTAAAAGATGGAAAAGCGGTCGGTCCAGATGGTATTCCAGCGGAGGCAGTTAAAGCCAACATAAACACATCCACAGAAATACTGTATAAATTATTTAGCAGAATCTGGGAGACCGAAGAAATACCAGCAAACTGGAGAGAAGGATACCTGGTGAAGCTACCAAAGAAAGGGGACCTTCAGAAGTGTGAAAACTATAGGGAATAATGCTGTTGTCAGTACCTGGGAAAATACTAAGCAGAGTCATCCTGGAGAGACTGAGAGATGCCATCGATATAAAGCTAAGAGATGAACAGGCAGGCTTCGACCAAATAGATCCTGTGCTGACCAGATAGCCACATTACGTATAATAATAGAGCAAAGTATTGAATGGAAATCCCCACTTTATATCGATTCGTTGATTATGAGAAGGCTTTTGACAGTAGTGATAGGGAAACCCTTTGGAAATTAATGAGGCATTATGGAATCCCACAGAAAATTATTAACCTAATAAAAGCAACATATACAGATATGAAATGTAGAGTTCTTCATGAAAGTAAACTAACAGATACTTTCGGAATAGAAACAGGAGTGCGTCAGGGATGTCTTCTATCACCTTTGTTGTTCTTACTGACAATAGACTGGATTATGAAGACCACAGTAACTAACACCAGAAATGGAATCCAATGGACTCTAACAGAGCAACTAGATGATCTGGACTTCGCTGATGATATAGCCCTTCTGTCATATACACGAAATCAGATGCAGGATAAGCTAAACACATTGAATCAAAGGTCCCAGCAACTAGGGCTGAACATTCATAAGGGAAAGACAAAGATATTGAGAATTAACCAAGCAAACGACAACTCGATCTCCTTGGGGGAAATCCCACTTCAAGAGGTAGAATCATACACATATTTGGGCAGCAACGTAGACAAAGAGGGTGGAACAGATAGAGATGTTAAAATAAGAATACAGAAGGCAAGAGGAGCTTTCATTGCACTGGGAAACATTTGGAAGTCCAAAGAAATCAAATCTAGAACAAAAATTCGGATATTTAACTCTAATGTTAAAGCAGTTCTACTGTATGGGTCAGAAACATGGAGAACAACTAAAACAATAGCGCATAAATTGCAAACATTCATCAACTGGTGTCTGCGCAGAATAGAGGGAATAAGATGGTATGATAGGGTCACAAATGAGGAACTTATGGAGAGAACAAGACAGATTCCAGTGAACGAACAGGTTAAAAGACGCTGGCGCTGGATAGGACACACTTTGCGAAAACCGGAGGGAATATAACAAGAAGGGTCCTTGCCTGGAACCCGCAGGGACAGCGAAAGAAGGGAGGCCGAGAAATACATGGAGACGAGATTTGGAGGCGGAGATCAACAATATAAAGAAGAGCTGGAGGGAGCTGCAGGAGATAGCTAGAGATAGGAAGACTTGGCATGAGTTGGTTGAGGGCCTATGCCCCAACCCGGGTAAAAAAAGGCAAAGAGAGAGAGAGAGATCATCTTGTTATTTACCCGTACGTATGAGCTCTCCTTCCTCCACGTGTTCTTGTAAGCCATTTTTATCCTAACTTTCGCCTCTGTGTATGCCGTATCTTTATATTGTACTTTGTAACCGCAGGGACAACGTGATACATTCCAATGCTTCGGGTTTATATTGTACTTTGTAACCGCAGGGACAACGTGATACATTCCAATGCTTCGGGTTTATATTGTACTTAGTAACCGCAGGGACAACGTGATACATTCCAATGCTTCGGGTTTACTGTCTCTTCTCATGCTTCATAATATTTGTGAATATGTTAAACGTATAAATATTTTGTAAATATTTTGTATATATTTAAATTTTATTGTTGCCCGTCTGTCCAGCGTGTTCGTAGCGCGTTGGACTACGGATGACTATCCCTCTGTGTGTGCGGGTTCAATTCCGCGGGATGGCAGAAAAAGCCACAGATTCCCCAGATTTACGGTGTTCGTGGCACCGAACCGAAGGATTACGATGTCCATGGCACCGAGTCGAAGAGCTGAAAAGCTCAAGTGCTTCTGGATCGGAAAAATGTTTTTTTGTTATTGTTTATTTTCTTTTTTTCCATTCCTAGTGTTTCGTGTTTATTTCGTTTTTCGTCACATACTTCATTTTAGTGCCGTTATGGAGTTATTGTATATGTTATGTCTGCCATTGAAGAATTGAATTTCTTCCCTTCTGGTGTATCCTTTGCTTGGTAAAGGCCTTTTGGTCGAAATGTTGCTGTGTATTGTTATAGTTTTTGTATTTTGTAAAACTACAGTACTTTGTTTTACGTGTTTCGCCATAACAAAATGGAAGCGTGTATCTCTTCTTCCCAATTCGTACATTTTCTCTAGTGCTGACGGATTAAAAAAATATCTTCTTTTTGAACACATTGCCTGTACTGACAATATGATCACGATATCGTGAGAACGCTCAACTTTTAATTGGCCCATGTGTTGCCGGGGCTTGCGAGGGTAGCAAAGAATAGTTACACTACGACCAACAAGGCACATCTTAAGAGGCGAATAAGGTAGGGGCTAGTAAATAAAAATCGCTCTTAGGCTCCGATCACATACAAATCACAAAGAGTGGTTAACAAGTGGTAGATATGGAGCGTTTGAAGAAGAAGAAAAAGCCCCTTTTAATTAACCGCGGATATAACCAGTTGATGAACCAGAAACACAAGCATTCACTGTAAAATGTCCACGGTTGGCAAAACAGGAACAGCTGGTCCTGAGCAGAACTTTGCCTCCTAATAGTTCTTCTGAATCCACCTCCCCCCTTTTTTTTTCCTTCAAAGGTTAGATGTCTATGCATCCGTCATGCTCAAATCATCAGTTACATCCTGAATCCATATTTTCTGGGGTCTTCCTCTTCACTATTTTGATGATATTCCTTTTTTATTGTTGCATTCTGCACTCCTTCGTGTCTTAATATGTAGAAACATGTGAAAACAAAGTACCCTAGTTTTACAAATTACAACAACAATATACGGCGACCTTTCGAACAAAAGGCCTTTATCAAGCAACGGATGCAAAAGAATCAAAGAAATTCAGACTTCTTGGACTGCAGACATAACATATACAGTCAAATAATAAATCCCTAACGGCTCTAAAATGAAAATATGTAATTAAAAACTAGAAATGTGTTCTTGTTATTGGTTAATGAACTGACGCTACAGCACTCCGGGTAGAACCTTGAGTGTTCAGTCTCTCCCGCAACAAATTTCGAAGGGTAAGCATAATTATGGTTCATGTGGCTCGCTGGTTAAACCACAGCCAACTCTAGATAACTAAGTCAGACAACTGACTGGGGAATCCCTGAACTAGATCAGAGAAGGGGGCTGGAAAATACATATGTTTGATAGAATACTGTGGAGTTTGGATGCATTCTTATTAAGTGGCCAAACCACTTCATTCGTGGGATTTTTTTTTTTTTTTTTGCACAAAACCGTGCTTGAATTACATAGAGAAACAACGAATGAAGTGGTTTGGCCACTTAATAAGAAAACTATGTGCATCAGTAGGCTTGTAATATACTGATGTAGTGATAGTGGATAGGCGTATGGAGATAGTAATGTCAAGAAAGTTGACACAAACAGTTTTCTCCTTTATAGTTCTTCCCATCCCCGGGCTTGTCGTGACTCTTTGCCATTTTCGCAGCTCCTGCGCCTTCGTCGCCTTTGTAGCGAGGACGATGATTTTCTTGAGAGAGCTCGCGAGATGCTTGATTTCTTTCGCAGGCGCCTATACCTGGAGAGGGTGCTTGTCTGGGCTATACATCGAGTTCAGAAAATCACTCGCCAGCATGCCCTCACCAGCCAGCATAGGACCACTAACTCTGACAGAGTAAAACTTATCTTAACTTTCCACCCCATAGTTCACTGGTGAAAAATGTTTTATTCCGTCATCTGTCTATCCTTAAGTCAGATCCTGAGACCCGTTCTGTCTTCCCCAACTATCCTTTGGTGGCTTACAGATGGGACAGAAGTCTTAAGGATATGTTGGTACACAGTCGCCTTAAGTCCAATATCCAGACTCATTTTGGCACTGTTCAGTGTGGCCGTCAGCGTTGCAACACGTGTGCTTATGTGATACAGACGCGTACTGTATCTTTTCCTTTAGCCACGTTTCTTATTAACGATGGTTTCACATGCGAGTCCCGTAATCTTATCTATGACATTATCTTTAAGCGGTGTAACAAGGCTTATATCGGCGAGACAGGCAAGAGACTCAGTGACCGATTCGCCCAACATTTGCGCGACATACGCCAATGCTTTGTGACCCCTGTAGCCACCCATTTCAATGATTCTGGCCATTTAGGAGCTCACGATGTCCAGGTCACAGCCATCCGATCATGTTCTTCGGATGATTGCAGTCGATTTGCTATGGATAATCGGTTGATTTCTTTGTATGGTACTTTGCGATCACGTGGGCTCAACGTATTACATTCCTATGCTTCTTAGTACTTTCTCTTCTCATGCCTTGTAATCTATATGGGTATATGTTGCATGTATTCAAGTTATATATTTACTAGATTTTTCATTGTTTCTCTTCCGTTCCATTTCTAGTTTTTTTTTTTTTGTGTTACATTTATTTCGCTATTCGTTTTTATTCCCAGATTTTCGTTTTTTCCAGATTTTCATTAGAAACGTTTGTTTTTGGTCGTCCATTTTTTTTTAAAAATTTGTCACTCTTGTTGTTCGTTTGCTTGATAAATACCTTGTTGGTCGAAACGTTCTGTATATTGTCATTGTTTTTGTAATTTGTAAAACTACAGTACTTTGTTATTATGTATTTTGCCATTAAAAAGGGTAAATTTGCTAACCTAGATCAAGTGACCTCAGTCGACCGGTCAGAGTTCACGGAAGCGGACGTAAAGGGTAACCAAGCTCAAAGGTCATGAATGTCGCATTTATCACTGGAGACAAGATGTATTAAGGCGGGAGACCCACCCAGAAATAGGGTTGTATTTTTAAAATTCACAGAAAAAACTATCAAACATATTGTCCTACAATTTGGCCACCTGTTGCAAACGGCATCGTTTTCGATGATAAACAGCGATTAGTGTATGCACTGTAGGTAGTTATTTAAAAAGAATTAATTTTCTTAAAAATATATTGTAAAAACCCCACTTCATCGTGCAGTGGATTTCAAAAACATATGAAGTGCTAAGAACGCCAAACTTGCATATGATGTACATATCACCCATAGCTATAGCGTGAACCTCCACTTTTGTCTAAACTGTATATAAGCAGAGATATTGCTTTTCTAATTTGAAAATTTTTTTTAATTTGGAAGGGTTACATTGCAAAATCCATATCTACAAAACCAATTGAGTTAGACATTTTCTGGAGGTTCACGCTATAGCTATGGGTGATATGTACATCATATGCAAGTTTAGCATTCTTAGCACTTCATATGTTTTTGAAATCCACTGCACGATGAAGTGGGGTTTTTTTTACAATATATTTTTAAGAAAATTAATTCTTTTTTTAAATAACTACCTACAGTGCATACACTAATCGCTGTTTATCATCGAAAACGATGCCGTTTGTAACAGGTGGCCAAATTGTAGGACAATATGTTTGATAGTTTTTTTCTGTGAATTTTAAAAAAATACAACCCTATTTCTGGGTGGGTCTCGCCTTATCAGGGCAATTACATAAAACGAATCTTATAATAAGAAAGTTTGTTATTTAGTACTATTATTTTCTATAATTTTATACTATTTTTATACAAAATTGGGGATTCAATCGATAATTAAACGGACTATTTGAGCTAGAGTCCTCGTTTATCTGGGAAGTAGTTTGGCTGCGTAAAAATGAATATATCTTCCGGCTGAATGAAAATAACATTGTTTTGGCAATTATCATTGCAATAACGATCAAAGGTCAGAGGTCGCAATGTTACATCTTATGTAGGAACTTGTAAACTAGCCCCAGAAATAGTGAACGACACAATGCTTGAAGTATTAGAGGCAAAATGATGAGCTTCAACACATATAATGTTTTTTAATATGGAGATATTATATAAATAACAGGATTGTTATATTATTCTGATATAATAATTATATTTTAGTGTTATATATTCAACTTTAAAAGCTAATCAGTGTCAAGTTAAAAGTAATAATTACGAAAAATAATTTCTAAAATAATAAGTACACGTTAATTCTTGTTGGTTTGGTAAAACCGGTTCTTACTGGCCCCTAATGACCAGGGGAGCAAATTAATTAGGGGTAAAAGATTATGAATTTCAAATTTCAGATTGTATGATATTTTAGCGTTATATATCAACTTTCAAAGCTAATCAGTATCTCGTTGAAAGGAATAATTAGGAAAAAATAATCAAAATAATAAGTACAGGTTACTCAATTTTTTTGGTGGGGCCGAGCCCCACTGGCCCTTAATGACGAGCCGCCCCTGAGTGTATGAGAATCGTGGCATATCTCAAAGGACGTAGCCATCAACCACAGTAAACAAGTCGTTGATTTTCTAGGCACCACTTATACGTTCAGTAGTTTGCCATTGCTTTCTAAACGGTGAGGTCTATTTTACCTTTGTAAAAACTCCACGGAAACGAATTTGCTTCCAAACTTGCCCACCGTGGGGTTTGAACCAGGTATGCTTAGTTCTGTGATCGAGCTCACTACCGCTTGAGCTACAGACGCTCACATTGTATATGTTTCACTAATGGTTCACTCTTTAACCACGACTGACCTCATAATGGCCTCAGCGCTGAAGGCGGCCATATTGCCATTTGACGTCATAGGCTGAGGCGCTGTTTTCTCACAGACTAACTATTGTCTATTGCGAAACGCTGATCTAGACAATACATCTTGCAGATGTTAGAAACTTGTCGTTGGATGCATGTGTATATTACAGAAGATGTTTTCTGATGAATAGATCATGTTCCGCGTGTACTTATTATTACTTTGGAGACAAATGTGATGATAGAATGTTTGTCAGGCACTTTCGGAACGAACTGTGAGTCAAACTGTTCTAACGGTTGCGCTGACATATGTAACAGCACAAATGGGCACTGCACTTGTAAGACCGGATTCAACGTATTACGATATACAGAAAAATATTGTCCGAAAAACATGTACGGACTTTTATGTGACAAAAGATGTTCTTGCAACGAAGTTGAAATATGTGATTCTCTCACTGATGTATGTAGTCTGGGATGCAAGCCTGGTTTTTATGATCTCAATTGTTCGTCTAGTTGCAGCGAGAACTGTCTTTATGGAGTCTGCAATTATTATTCTGGATACTGTTTACAGTGCGTCCCTGGCTATGTTGGAAATTTGTGCCAGGAAGAAAGTATGCAGGGAACGTTTGGATCACAATGTGAGTCTAACTGCTCTAAATCCTGCTCTAACATTTATAACATTAGAGATGGTCGGTGCACCTGTAAAAATAATTATAAATTCATAATTATAATTTCGGTGTACAGAATGCGACCGCGAATTTTTTGGAAATAATTGTGACCAGTCTTGCTCAACGTCATGTTATAAAAAATTATGCAACATATCTTCAAGAGCATGTTTGTTGTGCATGGGAGATCGTGTGGGACCTGATTGTGAATCATGTGAACCGTCATTTTATGGAATACATTGTGAATTGAAGTGTTCTGTCTATTGTGTATTCCCATGGGGAAAATGTAGTTGGCTGTCCACTCTTGTCGTTATGCGTAGGGATGGGAGCTTTAATTTGCGTTTTAGGGATAGATGAGTCGCCCATGTTGTGTTGTATCCGTGTTTGTGTAGTGTGGTCTTGATATTGTCTGTCCGTCTTTTTCTTGGTCTTCCCTTAGCTCTAGTACCCGATCTCTTTTTATTGTATGCTGTTATTGGTGGTTGGTTGTATTTCATTCTCATTAAATGTCCAAACCACTGCATTTGTTGTTTTTCGATGTATTCGGTGCATGAAGTTATGCCCACTCTGTTTCTGATGTCCTCATTTCGTAGTTTGTCTTTTCTGGTGACTCCCACTGTCTTCTTCAAGCATTTCATTTCACACTTGGTGAGCTTTCTGTGATGTGTTGCTGTAAGAGACCATGTTTGGCAGGAAAACACTTTTTATCATCTGTCTTTTCACTTCCATCTTGATCTTTGGGTGTTGTAGTAATGGTGCCAGCTGGTAGGTCACTGCATTTGCTTTTAGACACCTTGTCTCTATTTCTCTATCGAGTTTTCCGTCCTCTGTGAAAATGCTGCCTAAATATTTGAATTCAGAAACTTGCTTTACTCTGGTGTTATCTATTAGTATGTTTGCTTGGCTTGGTGTTCTGCTGATTTTCATGGTCTCGGTCTTTTGTTTGTTGATTTTCATATTGTACTTTCTACATACTATTAGCAGTGAATTCATGTGATGTTGTAGCTGATCTTCATCTTCATAGATTAAACTTTGGTCGTCCGCAAAAAAACAATTCGTTGATTTGATTGTTTAATTGGTCGTCGTGATCATTGTCTATGTCAATAAGGTCTTTTTCGCTCTGTACCTCTTTCACTATTCTGTCGATATATATGTTGAAGAGAAGAGGTGAGAGCACACAACCCTGTCTTATTCCTGATTTTGTTTCGAATGAGTCCGTCATTCCGTCTGCTGTTCTTACCATTGTTCTGTACATTGCCTAAATGGAACTTGCCATTCATTTTCTGGTCTATGCCCTGCCTGTGTGAAGGGCTTTTGTGTACAGATGTGAATGAATGCTGTAGATCATAGATTCCCAAACTTTTTCGGCCCATCGCCCACTTTGCACAACATAAACTTTGTAACGCCCCTCTCCACATTATAACAGTTTGCCAACGCGACCCCCATATTGATATATATATTTCTGTCATACATGGTCAATTTTCAAATGATTATATGCATGAAATAGAAAATTGATGAAAAAATGGATCGTGTAAGACTGGCATAAGATGAATTTAAATGCAGAATTCAGATTATAAATGATTATTCAATCGCACAATCACGAAAATAATTTATTTTAAAATATTTATTATTAATTTCTTCTTAAAGGAGCCACCCACCCCTAATCATCTGAACACCCCTTCAAATTCTTCTGAAAATACTATCGCCCCCTAGAAAGCTTCAGCGACCAATGGGGCGGTGCCGCCCACTTTGGGAAACGCTGCTGTAGATAAACGAGTTGCTTGGGTTGCTCCACTTTCACTAGTTCCGTTTTTGCTTCTCTTGTTTTTTTGCATTCCTGGTGGACGAGATGACGAGGACTACGACGATGATTATGAGAACGATGATTCCTTAATGACATTTTGAGTATACAGAATATTATCAACACATTTTTCAAATAAATCTTTGTACACTTTTCCAAAATTAGTCATATTTATTAAGTTGATGACTGTACTGTTCCTCTTTCTTCTTCCTACATCTTTTTCGAAGAACATCCCATATCAACCACTTGTTAAACCACTCTTTGTGATCTCTATGTGATCCGAGTCTAAGTGCGATTGTAACTTGTACTAGTTATGCGTCTACAAGAAGGCCAGCACATCACATGTTTGCGACGCTTTTTATTTACTAAGGTAGCTTCCCATTGTCCCTACCTCAGTCGCTTCGTACGATATGCCCTGTAGGCCGCAGCATTATAATGATACTGGCCATGCAGGTGCTTACGATGTCCAGGTCACAGTCATCCGATCATGTTCCTCTGATGATCGCAGTCGATTTGCTCTGGAGAACAGTTTAATTTCGTTGTATGGTACATTGCGACCTCTTGGACTCAACGAATTACATTCCTGTGCTTCTTAGTACTTTCTCATCTCATGCTATATGTGTATTTGCTTCATATATATATATAAGTCTTATATTCACTTGATTTTTTAAATTGTTTCTCTTTTTTTCCACGACTAGTTTTGTGTTGCACTCATTTCGTTATTCGTTTTTATTCCCAGATTTTCATTAGATACGTTTGAAGGTTTCCGTTTGTAATCGTCCATATGTAGTGTTCTTTGAAATTCGTCACTCCTGTTGTATCGTTTGCTTGATAAAGGCCTTTTGGTCGAAACGTTGTTGTGTACCGTCACTGTTTCTGTATTTTGTAAAACCAAAGTTTTTGTATTTCGCAAGAGCCACGACTGGTTTGACGAAAATGACGAAGAAATCAAGTCTATCCTTCTCACGAAACATGAGACATACAGAGCCTATCAAAATGACCCATCATCATCATCCAAAAAAAACCAGCTTTCCTAGATGCTCGTAGAAGGGCTCAAGAAAGAATCAGGAAATTACAAGACGCATGGCTAAGCAAAAAAATCTGATGAAATCCAGATATATGCAGACAGACATGATTTCAAACGCTTCTACGATGCCCTAAAAACTGTTTACGGACCTCAACAATCTCACCCCACTCCCATACTCGATGCAGATGGAGCAAGGCTACTAATTGACAAGCCTCAGATACTAAATCGCTGGGCAGAACACTTCCGTTCTGTCCTCAACCATCCATCCACTATATGTTATGAAGCCATAGAGCGCATGCCCCAGGTCCCAATCAATGTCAAGCTTGATATTCCACCTACCTTAGCAGAGGTCAAGAAGGCAACAAGCCAGATGTCCAGCGGGAAGGCACCGGGTGCGGACTCAATACCAACCGAAGTCTACAAAGAAGGAGGGCCCACGTTGATGCTAAAATTGACAGAGTTATTTACATCCATTTGGTGCAACGAACGTGTGCCACATGAATTAAAGGATGCCACTATTGTCCACCTGTACAAGAGGAAAGGAAACCGCCAGGCCTGCGATAACCACAGGGGATCTCCCTCCTGTCAATCGCTGGCAAAATACTGGCCAGAGTCCTCCTCAATCGATTAATCGATCACCTGGAACAGGACTTACTCCCTGAGACCCAATGTGGCTTCAGAGCAGGTCGTGGAACAGCAGACATGATATTTGCTGCTCGCCAACTACAGGAGAAATGCCAAGAGCAGCACCGTAACCTCTATATGGTCTTTGTCGATCTGACAAAGGCTTTCGACACGGTTAACAGGTAGGGTCTATGGAAGATCATGGAAAAATTTGGATGCCCAAGGAAATTCATCAAGATCGTCCAACAGTTTCACGAGGGCATGATGGCACGTGTACTTGACGAAGGAGAGCTGTCGGAAGCCTTCCATGTCACCAACGGCGTCAAACAGGGCTGTGTACTGGCCCCAACACTCTTCAGCATGATGTTTGCTGCCATGCTCACGGATGTCTTTTGGGAAGGCGACGAACATGGGGTAAAGATTAGATACAGGACAGACGGTAACCTATTCAATCTTCGGAGGTTAAAATCCTCCACCAAGGTAAAAGAATCAACTATCTCAAACCTGTTGTTTGCTGATGACTGTGCCCTCGCTACCAACTCTGAGGAAGAAATGCAGACTTACATGGACAAGTTCTCAATGGCCTGTGATAGGTTTGGCCTCACCATTAACACCAAAAAAGCAGAGGTCATGTTCCAGCCCGCCCCTAGAGAACAGTATTACGATCCAGTCATCAACATTAAACACCAGCGTCTCCAGTCAACGGACAACTTTGCTTATCTTGGCAGCCTCCTATCCAGATCGGCAAACATAGATTCTGAGGCCCACAATAGGATATCCAAAGCCAGTGCTGCGTTCGGAAGGTTACGTGTCACTGTGTGGGAACGGAAGGGGATAAGCATAGTCACAAAGCTGAAATGAAAGTTTACCAGGCCATAGTGCTAACAACGCTGCTGTACGCAAGCGAGACATGGACAGTGTATAGCAGACACGCAAGAAAATTAAACCATTTCCACACAAGCTGTTTACGCAGAATACTAAAAATACACTGGCAGGACAAAATTCCAGACAGCGAAGTCCTCACAAGAGCAAAGATCCCAAGCGTCAACACCCTGTTGCAGAAGGCCCAAGTGAGATGGGTCGGTCACGTTGCTCGAATGCCTGATAAACGCATCCCAAAACAATTGATGTATGGCGAGCTTGAAGGTGGCAGACGTTTAGCTGGTGGACAGAAAAACGCTTTAAAGACACTCTTAAAGTGTCTCTGAAATGCTTCGATATAGACAATACGTGCTGGGAATCCATTGCGCAAGATCGCCAAATGTGGCGCTGTAACAATAAAAGAGGAACCCGAATAGCTGAGAATCATCGTATTGTTGAGTCACAGAGAAAACGAGCAGCGCGAAAAGACAGAGCACACAACACGCACATGTCTAACCTTGATCATGTATGCCCCACCTGTGGTCGGGGATTCTGTTCTAGGATTGGACTCTACAGTCACCTCCGCACACACCAGAGAGGTGTAACAGTACACGTCTGAGATTGTTGTCATCATCGCTTGCGATGGACGGCTATTATTTTGTAAAACAATAGTACTTTGTTTTTATGTGTTTCGCTATTAAACATACAACGCACTCCATCAAACAAACCAATCATCTCTTAGCATTCAACGTCAATGCGAATCGGTGCAAATCATTAATAAAATACAGTCTCAGTGTTCGTATGTGATTTCCGTTCAATATAGAAGACTGTATTATGAATAAGTAAACATTTTATATGTGCTTGCAACAGACATGTCTAATTCTTCCAAATACAACGGCATGTGATCAAGGTGAAATAACTACATCAACACTTTCACGTTTCCAAATTAGTTGTTTGTATGTTGCATGCTTACCTTCTCCTTGTTCTTCAAACAGTACCAGTTTTTATGCAACAATGTCCAGCTGAATGGTTCGGACCTGGATGCAAGTTACAATGCTATTGCGACTTGCCCAGCACATGTAACTCATTTGGAATATGCTCAAATAACGGTCGATGCAAATATCACTACTTCGGTCCAGGTTGCCAGTATGTGGACATATTGTCGTGGAATGCTGAATCGCATGTTCCTCTTTATTTACGTGATTATAATGATGCAACTTGCAATCAAAACACAAATGCAATCACAGTTGAGGTGTCCATAACTAGGCCAACACATTTGACCTGGTTTAGGATAATCGTAAATGATGCCAGGTATGTTCGACATTTTATTACAACACTCAATAATGGAGAAACTTGTTGAATGAGAAAAGTATATAGTAAACAACACCACGTTAGACGTCACGTGTGATACTCAAGTCTTTCTGACCACTCTACTAGTTTCAGGAGCCATAGCACCAAGTATATGTGATATCTATATCAGTGCTGGACGTAACGTAGCACTTAAGCAGGAAACATGGCAATCGAGCAATTTTAATATCAATCCGATCAATTGCAGATCAAGTAACGCTGTTGATGGTAACTGGAATTGGAAAATTGATAGAGGCTCTTGTTCTCAAACACAAGTAGAAGCAAGTGGTCCACATTGGGTTGTCAAGTTTAACCGACCAGCCAGAATTGCTTCAATTAATGTAATTAACAGACAGGATAATATGCACCGACTCCAAGGATTAGATCTGCGAATTTATGATAGTGACGACAATATGGACTCCAACTTTACTAACAACGGTATACTTAAGCATTATTTATTTACTGTTAGCTCACTTACACCAATCAGTTACATAGTGATCAGACAATCAGCACAAATGAATATGTCTGAACGAACGTTGACACTTTGCGAGGTGGAAACATATGGCGACCCAATTTGTCCTGATGACACGTACGGAATTTTCTGTGAAGGGCACTGTATCTGCAACAAAACTGATGCATGTAATTTCGTGACTGGTGCTTGTACTTTAGGATGCCGACCTGGTTTTTATGGATTCAATTGTTCACAACGTTGTAGCGAGTACTGTGTGTCTGACATATGTAACTATTTTTCTGGATCATGTTCTCCGTGTACTAATGGTTACTTTGGAGACAAGTGTGATGAAGAATGTTTGCCAGGCACTTTCGGAATAAACTGTGAATCAAACTGTTCTAATGGTTGCGCTGACATATGTAACAGCACAAATGGGCACTGCACTTGTAAGACCGGTTTCAACGTATCACATTGTTCAGAAAACAATTGTCCGAAAACCATGTACGGACTTTTATGTGACAAAAGCTGTTCCTGCAACGAAGATGAAATATGTGATTCTCTCACTGGCGTATGTAGTCTGGGATGTCAGCCTGGTTTTTATAGTCTCAATTGTTCGTCTAGTTGCAGTGAGAAATGTCTTTATGGAGTCTGCAATTATTATTCTGGATATTGTTTACAGTGCGTCCCTGGCTATGTTGGAAATTTGTGCCAGGAAGAATGTATGCAGGGAACGTTCGGATCACAATGTCAGTCTAACTGCTCTATATCCTGCTCTAACACCTGTAACATCAGAGATGGTCGGTGCACCTGTAAAAAGAATTACAGAGGCTTAATGTGTACAGAATGCGCCAGCGGATTTTTTGGAAAGAATTGTGACCAGTCCTGCTCAACGTCATGTTATAAAAAATTATGTAACATATCTACAGGAGCATGTTTGTTTTGCATGGGAGGTCGTGTGGGACCTGAATGTGAATCATGTAAACCAACATTTTATGGAATACATTGTGAGTTGAAGTGTTCTGTACATTGTATAAATGGAACATGCCATCCATTATCTGGTCTATGCCCTGCCTGTGTGAAGGGCTTTCATGGACGGATGTGTATGAATGCTGTAGATAAACCAGTTGCTTGGATTGCTCCACTTACACTAGTTCCGTTTTTGCTTCTCTTGTTTTTTTGTAGTCCTGGTGGGGGAGATGACGAGGACTACGATGATGATTATGAGAGCGATGATTCTTAATGACATTTTGAGTATACAGAATATTATCAACACATTTTTCAAATAAATCTTTGTACACTTTTCCAAATTAGTCATATTTATTAAGTTGTTGACTTTACTATTGTCTAATGCTTTCTCTCTTCTTTTCTCTCTCTCACTCACTCTCGTGACCGAAGTGCAATTATGATTGTCCTATCAATCAATGACTAATGTGGATGTGTTGAATTAGTTCAAGACACAAAGAAAGCTTATCATCAAAATAAGAAAGAGGCAGTCATCATTTTTCTGGCATGTGATGCAAAAGGGAGATGTAGAACCCATTGTAACAAATGGTAAAATCGAGGGTAGACAAGAACAGAGGAAGACAGGGAGATAATATTTGTGGATAACCTGACTTCAAAGCATGGAAGAGCGTCAACATCTGAGACAATAGCAAACACCAGAGACAGAGATGTGGGGAGATCCATTATAACCTACGCCAGCCGGCACGTCACGTGATGATGATGATGGTCAATCAATCAAACCTCATAATTTTTTTGTCTATCCGCTTTTGGCCCACACCAAATAATCAACGTTTCAGTATCACGTGACTAATTTGTATACTTTTTTTCATTTTCACTGAGTTTCAAAAACTTATGCTCTTATTTATTGTCTTTGAAAAATGTAACCATTTCTTGCGATTAGGGACGAGAAACAGACAGCAAGAAATCTTGATGATAAATCAAGATTTGTCAGCAGAAATCATCATCATCTCAGTAGCGTGTTCTGTACATAATTTTGCCATCATAATAGTCCTTCGGAAGTTACATGTACCATAGGTCAGATGTTCTACATCTGATCTGATTGATTGATTGATTGGTTGATTTATTGATAAAACTATCATCATTGCACTTCGGGGAGTAACCATGTGTTCTCCGATTTATATCTTGCACTGGAAGATCTCAGTGGCATTGCACGAGCTCCGTAGCACAGGCGAGGATTCCGGTGTAATTTGGAAGATAGTGACAATTTTGTAGAAATGTTTTAAAATATTTCTAATGAATTTTGCTCGGTTATCGGCTTTCCAGCATTCTATTCTCGATTTTGCTCGGGTATTGGCTTTCCAGCATGCTATTCTCGATTTTGCTCGGGTATTGGCTTTCCAACATGCTATTCTCGATTTTGCTCGGGTATTGGCTTTCCAACATGCTATTCTCGATTTTGCTCGGGTATTGGCTTTCCAACATGCTATTCTCGATTTTGCTCGGGTATTGGCTTTCCAGCATGCTATTCTCGATTTTGCTCGGGTATTGGCTTTGCAGCATGCTATTCTCGATTTTGCTCGGGTATTGGCTTTCCAACATGCTATTCTCGATTTTGCTCGGGTATTGGCTTTCCAACATGCTATTCTCGATTTTGCTCGGGTATTGGCTTTCCAACATGCTATTCTCGATTTTGCTCGGGTATTGGCTTTGCAGCATGCTATTCTCGATTTTGCTCGGCATTGGCTTTCCAACATGCTATTCTCGATTTTGCTCGGGTATTGGCTTTCCAACATGCTATTCTCGATTTTGCTCGGGTATTGGCTTTCCAACATGCTATTCTCGATTTTGCTCGGGTATTGGCTTTCCAGCATGCTATTCTCGATTTTGCTCGGGTATTGGCTTTGCAGCATGCTATTCTCGATTTTGCTCGGGTATTGGCTTTCCAACATGCTATTCTCGATTTTGCTCGGGTATTGGCTTTCCAACATGCTATTCTCGATTTTGCTCGGGTATTGGCTTTGCAGCATGCTATTCTCGATTTTGCTCAGGTATTGGCTTTCCAACATGCTATTCTCGATTTTGCTCGGGTATTGGCTTTGCAGCATGCTATTCTCGATTTTGCTCAGGTATTGGCTTTCCAACATGCTATTCTCGATTTTGCTCGGTATTGGCTTTCAGCATGCTATTCTCGATTTTGCTCAGGTATTGGCTTTCCAACATGCTATTCTCGATTTTGTTCGGGTATTGGCTTTCCAGCATGCTATTCTCGATTTTGAACTGCCAATGTTTCTTTTACGTGTTCAACTTGAACACAGGACCGACATTTTATCGTCAGTCTCCGATAGGACTACGAACTTGATCTCACCTACACTGAGATCAAGAATAACTGGAAAAATATATTGTGCTTCCACGAGGGAGCGAACAAAGGACCTTTAGAACGATAGTCGATCCTCTAACCTCAACATCACAGAGAATCCGTTGAGGCACAGAGAAAGCGAGCTACGCGAAAAGACAGAACACACAACACACACGTCTAATCTTGATCATCTATGCCCCACCTATGGTAGGGGATTGTATTCTAGGATTGGACTCTACAGTCACCTCCGCACACACCAGAGAGGTGCAGCAGCACACCTCTGAGACAGTTATCATCGTCGCTTGTGATGGACGGCTATTATTATTATCATGTGAAGCTTATGGAAAAAAAGAGACAGATTCCAGTGAACCTAGAGGGAAGAAAACGAGACAGATTCCAGTGAACCTAGAGGGAAGAAAACGAGACAGATTCCAGTGAACCTAGAGGGAAGAAAACGAGACAGATTCCAGTGAACCTAGAGGGAAGAAAAGAGACAGATTCCAGTGAACGAGGAAGAAAAAGAGACAGATTCCAGTGAACCTAGAGGAAGAAAACGAGACAGATTCCAGTGAACGAGTGGAAGAAAACGAGACAGATTCCAGTGAACCTAGAGGGGAAGAAAACGAGACAGATTCCAGTGAACCTAGAGGGGAAGAAAACGAGACAGATTCCAGGAACGAGTGGAAGAAAACGAGACAGATTCCAGTGAACCTAGAGGGGAAGAAAACGAGACAGATTCCAGTGAACGAGTGGAAGAAAACGAGACAGATTCCAGTGAACCTAGAGGGGAAGAAAACGAGACAGATTCCAGTGAACCTAGAGGGATGAAAACGAGACAGATTCCAGTGAACCTAGAGGGGAAGAAAACGAGACAGATTCCAGTGAACCTAGAGGGATGAAAACGAGACAGATTCCAGTGAACCTAGAGTGGAAGAAAACGAGACAGATTCCAGTGAACCTAGAGGGGAAGAAAACGAGACAGATTCCAGTGAACGAGTGGAAGAAAACGAGACAGAATCCAGTGAACCTAGAGGGAGGAAACGAGACAGATTCCAGTGAACCTAGAGGGGAAGAAAACGAGACAGATTCCAGTGAACGAGTGGAAGAAAACGAGACAGAATCCAGTGAACGAGTGGAAGAAAACGAGACAGATTCCAGTGAACCTAGAGGGGAAGAAAACGAGACAGATTCCAGTGAACGAGTGGAAGAAAACGAGACATAATCCAGTGAGCCTAGAGGGGGAAAAAAACGAGACAGATTGCAGTGAACCTAGAGGGAAGAAAACGAGACAGAATCCAGTGAACGAGTGGAAGAAAACGAGACAGATTCCAGTGAACCTAGAGGGGAAGAAAACGAGACAGATTCCAGTGAACCTAGAGGGGAAGAAAACGAGACAGAATCCAGTGAACGAGTGGAAGAAAACGAGACAGATTCCAGTAAACCTAGAGGGGAAGAAAACGAGACAGATTCCAGTGAACCTAGAGGGAAGAAACGAGACAGATTCCAGTGAACCTAGAGGGAAGAAAACGAGACAGATTCCAGTGAACGAGTGGAAGAAAACGAGACAGATTCCAGTGAACCTAGAAGGGAAGAAAACGAGACAGATTCCAGTGAACCTAGAAGGGAAGAAAACGAGACAGATTCCAGTGAACCTAGAAGGGAAGAAAACGAGACAGATTCCAGTGAACCAAGAAGTGAACAAATCGAGACAAATTCCAGTGAACCTAGATGTAAAGAAAAGACACTGGCACTGGACACACCTAACCCTAACCCGAGAAGAATATAACAAGAAACGTCTTTTCCTGAAACCCACGGGGAAAATTAAAGAGAGGGAAGTCTTGAAATGCACGGAGAAGAGATTTGGAAGCAGAGATTAACGATATGCGGAAGAGCTGGATGATGCTGCAAGAGATATCTAAAGATATGAGCACTTGATATGAGTTGGTTGACGGCACATGCTCTAACTGGGGTTTACAGTGTACAAGATGGAGACTAGACGAAGAAGTTCTTATATGTCCCAGAAAAACCATCACAAATTCTCCCAAAAATGTTGTTAAAGATGCAAATTAAAATGCTATTGCACCTTGCCCAGCACATGTAACTCATTTGGAATATGCTCAAATAATGGTCGATGCAAATATCACTACTTCGGTCCAAGTTGCCAGTATGTGGACATATTGTCGTGGAATGCTGATTCGCATATTCCTCTTTATTTACGTGATTATAATAATGCAACTTGCAATCAAAGCGCAAGTGCAATCACAGTTAAGGTGTCCATAACTAGGCCAACACATTTGACCTGGTTTAGGATACTCGTAAATGATGCCAGGTATGTTCGACATTTTACTACAACACTCAATAATGGAGAAACTTGTTGGAACGAGAAAAAGTATGTAGTAGACAACACCATGTTAGACGTCACGTGTGATACTCAGGTCCTTCTGACCACTCTACGAGTTTCAGGAGCCATAGCACCAAGTGTATGTGATATCTATATCAGTGCAGAACGTAATGTAGCACTTAAGCAGGACACGTGACAATCGAGCAATTTTAATATCAATCCGATAAATTGTAGATCAAGTAACGCTGTTGACGGTTACTGAAATAGGAAAATTAAAAGAGGCTCTTGTTCTCAAACACAAGTAACTGTTAAACACAAGTGTCTGTTTTTTCTTCTATTAAGTTGTTGCCTGGCAAGACTTATCGCCTCTTCCTCCTTGATGTCTGCTCACTGTATACCTCTATACCTCATTCTGACAGACTTCAAGCTCTCCAGTTTTTTCTCGACAGGAGAACTAACCATCTTGTCTCCACCTCGACTCTCCTTCGTCTTGCAGAACTAGTTCTCACTCTCAACTCCTTTCAGTTCAAGGACCAGTTCTTCGAACAGATTAGTGGGGTCGCCATGGGTACTAAAATGGGACCCAGCTATGCTTGTCTATTCATGGGTCATCTTGAACACTTAGTATGGAACACCTATGATGGCCTCCTTCCGTCCGTGTATCATAGATACATCGATGATTGTATTGGAGTTACCGATATGTCTGAAGCCGATTTGTCACGCTTCATTACCTTCATCAATGCCTTCAATCCTGCTATTCGGTTCACCTCTCACATCTCTACCTCCTGTGTCAATTTTCTTGACATCACTATCACCATCAGCCTATCCACAATCACTACATCAGTATACTACAAGCCTACTGATACACATAGCTTCTTCTGTATACCTCTTCCCATCCCCAGGCCTGTCGTGACTCTTTACCTTCTCTCAACTCTTACGCCTTCGTCGCCTCTGTAGTGAGGACGACGATTTTCTTGATAGAGCTCACGAGATACTGGATTTCTTCCGTCAGCGCCTATACCCGGAGAATGTGCTTACATCTGCCATGCATCGGGTTCAGCTTATTGCTCGCCAGGAGGCCCTTTCTCACATACATAGAACCCCAAATTCTGACAGGGTTAAACTTATCTTAACTTTCCACCCTCACAGTTCCCTGGTGAAAAAGGTCTTATTCCATCATCTCCTATTCTTCAGTCTGATCCTGAGACACGTTCAGTCTTCCAACACTATCCTTTGGTGGCTTACAGACGGGACAGAAGCCCCAAGGATTTGTTGGTACACAGTCGCCTCAAGCCTAATATCCAGAGTAACTTTGGCACCATCCAGTGCTGACGTCGGCGCTGTTATACATGTGCATATGTAATACAGACCCGCACTGTCTCTTTCCAAAAGCTACGTATGCCATCCAAGACAGTTTCACTGTGAGTCCGTAATATCATCTATGCCATCACCTGCAAACGATGCAACAAGTCCTATATTGGCGAAACCGGTAAGAGACTCAGTGACCGATTCGCCCAACACTTACGCGATATTCGCCAATGCTCTGTGACTCCTGTGGCCACTCATATCAACGATACTGGCCATTCAGGCGTTGACGATGTTCAGGTCACAGCCATCCGATCATTTTCCTCCGATGATCGCAGTCGATTCGCCCTGGAGAACCGTTTTATTTCATTCTATGGCACTTTGCGACCTCTTGAACTCAACGCATTACATTCCTATGCTTCTTAGTACTGTCTTATCTCGTGCCTTGTTATCTATATGTGTGTTTGCTCCATATATGTGTCATTTATCCACTATATTGTTTATTGTTTCTCTTCTTTCCACTTTCGGTTTTTGTGTTGCACTCATTTCGTTGTTCGTTTTATTCCCAGATTTTCATTAGATAGGTTTATGTTTCCACATGTAATCGTCCATTTGTAGTGTTCTTCGAAATTCGTCATTCTTGTTGTATTGTTTGCTTGATAAAGGCCTTTGGTCGAAACGTTGCTGTTTATCGTCACTGTTTATGTATTTTGTAAAACTGTAGTACTTTGTGTTTACGTGTTCAGCTATTTTTCTAAGTTTTACTGCAGTCTCCACCTTTTTTCAAACACAAGTAGTAGCAAGTGGTCCACATTGGAGTGTCAAGTTTCACCGACCAGCCAGAATTGCTTTAATTAATGTAATTAACAAGGAGGATAATAGGCCACAACTCCAAGGATTAAATCTGTGAATGTATGATAGGGGCGGCAACATGGACACCAACTTTACTGACAACAGTATACTTAGGGATTATCCATTTATTGTTAGCTCACTTACACCAATCAGTTACATAGTGATCAAACAGTCAACACAAATGAGTATCTCTGAATGAACGTTGACACTTTGCGAGGTGGAAACATTTGGCGACCTAATGTGTCTAATGACTCGTAGGGAATTTTCTAGAAGGAAAATGCAATTGCAACAAAACTGAGGCATGTAATTTCGTGACTGGTGCTTGTACTTTAGGATGCCGACCTGGTTTTTATGGATTCAATTGTTCACAACGTTGTAGCGAGTACTGTGTGACTGACATATGTAACTATTTTTCTGGATCATGTTCTCCGTGTACTAATGGTTACTTTGAGACAAGTGTGATGAAGAATGTTTGC